>CM034473.1:19335441-19935441 GCA_019925255.1 Litchi chinensis | reverse complement strand
GTCCTGCTTTTTTTAACTCACTAAAAACCTGAGTTATACAAATAGGCAGGAAAACCCGGTTCACAAAATACACCAACATAGTATTTTACATCAGAGAAGCTGTGATCTGAATCTAAAATGGCAGAAATTCACAACCCTTTTTTTTTTTTTTTAATAGATACTATATTACCTTCTCCAATTATAATAATACCTTGGAGAAAAGGCTTCATGACAACAAAACTAGATGGATTCTTGTCTGGTGATGTTGATCTGATCATGCTGTTCACGATTTTTCCGAGTTTGCATCAGAGCTGTTGCAGCTCGGTGGAGGAGTTGCAGAGGCAGAGTCACTGCTTTCTCCTCTGTTTTTCTTCACTGGTTGGCCGAGTTTTGAGGCCATGGAGGAAACTTTTTTTATCAGAGTCTTAAAAATCTCAGCTTTAATTCTTCCTCGTCTGGGAGGAAGAGTCCTCGAGTTCGTCTTCTTCTCTGGAGTTGAAGGAATTGTAGCCATGGCTTCAAATTATCTGGAAAAAGAGAGCAAAATAGAGTATTTTACAATTTGTAGAAGAAAAAAATGAATTTCTTTTTTTTTTTTTCTGTAATTCAAGTGTAAAAAGGAGAATAAGAATTGTATATAAATGGGAAATAAAGATAAATCATAATTGAAGAGAAAAAACAGGCAAAGAGAAATTATTCATGGAGATAAAATGGAGGGATTTGAGATAGGTACTCTGTATTGAAGCAGAAAAGAAAACGAAGGAGAAGACTGGAGAGAGAAAGGAGAGAGAACTTTTTCAAAAAGTGAAAGTGTTTGGTAGGCCAAAGACGAGGCTATGAGTGGGGAGATATATAATGAAATTTTGATTAGAACACTTGATTTGGCTATAGCAATTAAAGAGAATTTGTTATAGTGCTCGAAGTTTCAAAAGTATTAATAGAAGGGACAGAAATAAAATATTTGCTTTCTTCCCAAGTATTTGCCAGCTCATGTGTCATAACAAAAGTCTTTGGATGATTGGATTAGAAATTGCTTAGTTTATTCATGGGAGACATCCAAAACTCACGGTATCATTCATATTCGGTTTTTGTGGTTTATGGTTCTAAAAATTTGCCACCAAAAAATTGAATGTCTGTTAGAATCTATTCAAAATTAAATATTATAAACAATTACAAAATTTACTTTCTAATATGTTGTCCTAAAATCCACTCTAATACATTGAGAATGTTTACTTTCAAAATAATCAAGAGATCATTCAGAAAAAATAATCAAGAGACGTTTGATTCTATAATGTTGATAATGCGTATATTGAGACTCAGAATCTGTTAATAATACAAAAGATAATTGCATCCACCATTTGAGAGGGTGTGCAGTTTTTGTCATTTATAAGATGGTAGTGAAAAATATATTTATATTTATGTTTCTATTCAAAATGAACTCTCAATACCCAATTAATTATGAGCTTAAATTTCATCTTTTTAAGGAATACCCTTTCATAAAAACATCAAAGCCTCCCTTTTATTTTTTATCATCTTCTGAAAATAATTTATTAAAATACCTATTAACTTCAAATGCTAAGGGCTTATTTTCTGATTTTGGAAACATTTTTTCACTAAACCAAAAATATGCATTAATCAAAGGGATGATACTAGTTTTTCCCTATTGTTTGACGTAACCACTAATTATTCTTGTAGTTTACAGAAATCCTATTTTACCTCTTATGTGATTTTACTTGCATAATGATAAAAAAGATTAAGGAGAATATTTTCTTAAATTATAAGGGTTTTTATGGATATTTTTATAAACTGCAAGGGGTAATTTGTTTGTCTATTTAATCAAATGATAGAGTTTTCTTAGTGATTTCGCAAATTAATAATGAATTTTAGTCGTTAATCAAACACTAATACAATAGCCGTCCTCCCAACCTTCCACCCCACCCCCCCCCCCAACCCAATAAAAAAAAAAAAAAAAAAATCGTTTCGTTATCATAAGCACTTGATGCCTTCATTTCTATCTCCTTTTGTTTTGTTTTGATATCCTGTTCTTATTCTACATTTTCTGCTAAAACTTTTACTCGAAATTAATGTTTTCTAATTACCCAAATCCCATCATCAACTTATTTTAATTATATTATTCAACATTCAAAGCGTCTACCTACCCTGTCTTATTTATCCAAGCAAGTGCTTGGTTCAAATCTTATGGGACTATCTTTATAGTGGTAATTTTTCCACTAATTGTGGATAGTGATCTTTTCCTCTTATGGAAGCGATTTTCAACCTGTTCATTAAGCGGATTATGTCTGTAGGTCTTGGTATATATTTAATTTGATATCAAGAGATGTATATATTTAAAAAAAAAAAAGAAAAAGAAAAAAAGAATTTATAGGTTCAGACTTCAGACTACGGAGCACAGTTGCCTCTTACTTTGGTATATTTGGTCAGACCAAACCGTCTGTCGCCAGCTTCCAAAGAATTGCCTAGTAAACATTGGCCGGCCGTCATTAGTGCCACGTAAGTGTATCGATCTTTTGGATTGTTTTTAACAAAACCACACGTTTCTGGTTGGTCTATTTTTCTGGTTCTTCCACAGAGAAAGTGCACAAGTTGAAAGCTACACGGGATATAGACACCAGATAAAATAGCACGACAAACTAATGATTTTTGGCTGCTGTGACGGCTTATAGCCTGGAATTTTGTAAGAAAACTGTTGTCGTCACAGCTTGTTAACGTTTGAAAAAACTAAGATTACGTGCTGACAAGCCTGTCTCCCTATGTACAAAACGAATTTAGAATAAAATTGCTGGGTTCCGAAGTCATACAAGGGATTGGGCAACTTAATGAGATGCAATGATAAAAATGTTTGATGGGGTTTCAATTTTCAACTAAAAGCTATTGCTCGCTGGTGCTGCCGTACAATTTTCCTTTTTTTAAAAAAAGAAAAATAATAAATGATAAGTTAATGAAATTTTTGCTGATTTCTCTAAAACAAAAGTAAATTTGTCAGAAACAAGTTTGAAATTGGGTAGAAGCATCTTTTATGCAAATAACGTCACTGGAAAATGAAACCTAAACAAATGAATTTTATTTGTATTTTGATCTGAAGCAATAAGTCGAACACTTTAAAAATCTAATAAATTATGTCACATTATTTAAGAATAGAATCTACAATTTACATAAATTTGGGTGGTCCTTAATTAAATATTCATATGTATAACAAATAAATGAATGACACGAACATATCACCCAACATTAATTATGATTATGGTGAAACTTATAATATCTTCAATGCTTTTATAGATTGTATTTTTAAAAAAAATTGACACATCATTAATATTAAGGGATTTATTTCATATATAACATAAATATCATTTTATAATCATTCAAATTAAAACATTATTTAACAATAATTCTATGTATTTTTATTTAATGCTTTCATTTTTTTAACTTTTAATTAGATTTAAAAATTAAAATTAATTAATTATTAATTTACTGATATGATCATGTTGATAATGTCTTTTTTTTATATTATCTTAGTTTGATATTGATAAATGATAATTATATTGAAGAGAATTATTTTAATTTAATATTTATTTATTTTATATAATATATAATATTTTTATCGTCCATAAAAAATTAGGAGATAGCTTTTCAAAACCAGTAGGGCAAAACCCTCAGTTGCACGCAAGCAGTAAAGTCACCATAGCAAAACTGGACAAAATACTGCTATTTATTTAATAATGAGTAGCCTTAATCCAATCTTTAAATCAGTTGTTGACTTTCACACGTGTAGAAATTGTTTTTCCAAGTCAACTCATTTATTGTTCTTTTTTTTTTTTCATTTTCATTTTCCTTTTTTTTTGTTTTGTTTTTGAGAGATAAGGGTATATTATATCAGAACAACACCGCAACAGGGGAAGAAGAACACTGTTCTCTGTTTTTTCTTGTTTCCTATAAATTGTCAAATGTCAATTCTGCAACTAATTTAAAATGTTTATTTTTCTAAAAATCTTGTAATTTTAAAATACTCAAATATTCTATTTTGAACAGCTCTAAGATATGGGGTGTAAGTGTGGGAGACACTAGACAAACCTCACTTTGTTATTTCGTAACTAATTGGATTTAACATAAATCATAGAAAAATACAAATTTCTCTTACTCTAAAAACTTATATTCTATCAAAATAATAAAAAATAAAAATAAACACAATAAGAAAAAACATCCCCTCAACCCACATATGTGTTCAAGTGGGAATAGATGCATAAAAATTTAAATTCAATCAAAGTAAATTTGGAAAATAAATGATGTATACAAAAAAAAACTCAAAGCAAAATTGTAGATTTTAAATTATTAAAGAAAAACGTTTTGTAGAACAAATGAAAAGAAATCACAAGAAATTAGCTTGATATTCTACAAGAACTACAGCACTTTTACATAAATGAAAAATGAGAAAGACCGTATATATTACAACAGTGTTGTCTTGTTCTTGGTAATTTTAATTTTAGGCGGTCAACTCAAAACTTTTACAAAATAAAACTAGACTATATATTTTTTTGAGATATTACAAATACACATAACAAGTTGCGTTTATTTTACCGGATATTCTTGATCAAAACCTTTCAGATACAATTCGAAATTAAAATTTCTAAAAGTGGGAGGAATAACTCATAAAACATAAGAAAATTGTCCATAATCAAATGCGTATATTTAGAGTTGAACTATGGTCTCTTGACTTGAAAGAGCCGTACATCAAGGAATGGGTGTCAGTTGTCACTGCACCACTAGCATCTGCAAAATTGGACTAATTACAAAATGCAAGAAAAGGATTGCAATAAATTAATAAGCTTATTTGTAGGTATGTATTAATTAACTTGCCTCTTAACTTAGGGCACATTTATGACCATCTGTTGTTTACGCTAAAGGAATCCAGAAAGTTTGTCGCACCTTATACTACCATGGAAAAAGTCAAGCACGTGAAATTTTATTTTATATTATTATTTTTTTTTTAATACAAATTTTATTTTATATTTTATTTTATTTTATATTATTGTGTGAACTCGATTAATGCACCTTTTGGACTGCCGTTGCACGTACTGAAAGATACTGTGGAACCATCCTTCATATTTCCCACGATTCACTTTCTGATTTTACGAGTTACTAAGTTTCAAAGGGTAGACTTTTCTCTAAGGTCTTGTTTGATGTGTGGGATATAATTAGATTATTTATATGAGATTATAATAGATTAAATTGGATGAAATCGGATTGAATTAATTTAAATGTTATTTCATGTTTGATGATACGTAAAATAAAATTAAAATAATAAACATAAACTTAGATTTTAAAGTAATTTTTTAAGAATATTTTAAAAATTTTATAGACGTGGCAGTATTGCATTTGACAAAAACCATTTCTCCTCCTCCACCACCACCACCACCATCCTCCCCCTCTCATCACCCTCCTTGTCACACCATCGAACAGCTGTTGTCGTCGTCGCTCTTTCCCTTTTCATTGTCACGCCACCAATCAGCCCGTCGTCGGTCATTTTCTTTTTCTTTTCCTTCTCCCTTCTCACCGACGTTTGCTCTATCATCCTCATCGGTCATCATTGGGTCTTCTTTGTCGGTCGCAGTTCGTTGCTTGTCTTCCTTGTCGATTGCAATTTGTCGTTGGGTCTTCCTTGTCGATCGCAATTCATTGCTGGGTTTTCCTTGTCAATCACCGTCACTGCTCGTGAGTGGGTGAAGAAGCATTTAGTGGTGGGATTATTTTAACCCATGTTTTCAATGAGATTGTTTTATTTGAAAGTAATGAGTTAAAATTGAGATGAGATAATTTAGTGAAGAGATATTTGAATGCACCAAACATAGGTTTGGATAAAATTTAATTCAAACTCAATCCTATCCTAGCAAACAAACGAGACCTAAAAGGAGAGACCAGGATTGAGTAACCACATTCACTTTCAGCTTGGCCTCTTATGTGTGAAGGTAAAATTATAAGTAAGTTCATTTGACTGAAAGATAGGTTTTTCACTAAATGTGGGTCTCTTTCTCTCACTTATTAGAAAATAGAGTTAGAAATTACAATATCATCCGGGTCGTTTCTTAGATTCATTTTTAAGAGATCCCAATAGACATAAAAGTGTACCTACACTTGTAACATCAAGAAAATAAAAATAAAATAAAATAAAAATAAAATAAAAGGTAGCAAAGCCAACTTCTTCCATCCTAGCATCCATCTTTGTTTTAGTTAATAAATAGAGTTATTTATTATTTATATAGCAATATAATTAATGTGAGTTTAAAAATTAGCATCAAATTATAAAAATAGCTTTTGTTAACATCAATTAGTTTAAGAATTATTTTCTTCCTTGTAGAAATATCAATGGGGGCAAATGGAGGTGGGGATGGGATTCCTTATTCCCATTCAACCATTCCACCACCCTTTTCCTATTTCCATCCAAATCCACTTTTGGGAGAAATGGAGATAAGGGTATTTAGGAATGGGTTCCTCCATCTCTGTCTTCATTCCTCATTTTTTTTTTTTTTCTATTTTCTATATTTTTTCTATCCTCATTTCACCTAGTTGCACTAAAAATTATATATATAATTAAAAACCTAATTCGCAAAATAATTATATAGAATTTGAGTATATTAAATCCATAACGTTTTAACATACGAAATTCATAACATTATATTATAATTACAATTATCTTTATAAGTCATAACACATGACAAAAATTAAAAACAATATAAAACTATTATACATGATAAGTTCATAAATGGAGAAAATTATTTAAAAAATTAATTATTGATATAAATATTTTTATATTATAAAGATTTTACGGTTCCTTAGGAGATGTTAATTTTTAGGATCTTTATGTTAATATTAAGATATTTAAAGTTAGCGGAATCTATATGTATTGTAATCTTAATATAATGGATCATCTATAATTTTAGTTATTATAATTTATTTAAAATTAAAAAATATATATAGATATTACTCAAATTCACAATTTTAATGGTGAAAATGTGAAAGGCTACTACTAGATGAACTTTATCTTATCAAGTGAGATTAATATGAAACAGATCAATGATAAGAAAACATAATTATGTAGCAAATTCGTGTAACTAAAAATTAAAAATTTTAGTTACAATAAATGTGAAAAACACTTATAATAATACTCTATGAATTTGTTTGGGATGCCAAGCTCCTAAACTCTTGCCGAACGGACCCATATTTGTTATCAAATTTACTTCTTCTAAATTAATCCAAAATCCTCTTACTCACCAAAAGAAAATTAGTAAATCACATGATTTTGAAGGGAAGTTACAGGCTGAATATATTCATGTTGTTTTAATAAAATCAGATGTATGAAAAAAAAAAAATTTTCTCGTGGAATAAGGTGGCCATGAATATGAAAAACTGATTCGAAACAGCTGTTACATGATTACATCACCGCCACAATTTGAGATGTGGTACGTTTCAAGTTCCATTGTTGAAGCCTACGACCTGCATGATTTAAAAATATTGAAATCGGCCCTTTCAAGTTTCATGGATGACCCATCGATGAGGACCACATATAGTTTTTTTATTTCCATAGAATAACATATAACTAAAAAAACAGTAATTTAATCAACGTTCGATTAATTATTCGACTTGTAGAAGGTTGATCATAATGTTAAATTGTTTTCGATGAAAATCATCGCATTACCTTTTTCATAAACAAATGATTGAAAAATCAGAAAGAAACATATTAGAAACCCAGAACAAGTTCATTTACAATATACTAAATAGTTTCTGCAAATGAACATAGATTTTAAAAAAGTAAAAATAATAAAATAAATATGATAGTAAAAATAAAATACATGTATCTGAATACAAGATTTATTGATTAAAAAAAAAAAAAAAAATTCCAGACTTGTCACATTTTGACAGACAAAGAAACGAAAATCTTGATCTCTTGGTTTTACCTCAAGACAAGTTTTTTTTTTTTTTAATATTATATTTCCCTTCCAGAGAAAGAATATATCAAAGAACAATATTGAAAGCCATTGAGATATGGACACCAGATAAAAACACAACGGGCATGTTTGGTTGACCGTATACAAAGGTGCATGTATTGAATATAATGAGCGACTGAATTTTTGTTGCTGTTGTTTGGTGATGTTGTGAATTGGACATGGGAGTCCACCACTGGAACCCCGTATCCAACAACGACCGGTTGTGTGAAACCTATCAAGACGGTGGGTTTCATCATAACCACTACAATCTTATATAATTCAACCCAATCCAATGCTGCATGTCAACAGTCTACAAACCAATTATTTTTGGCTGCTGTGGCGGCTGATGACCTGGAACCTTATAGGAAAAAAGGGTTCGGATTGTTAATTTATTACAATTTGAGATATCTAAGTTAATATGCAAACTAATCGTGATAAAAGAATATTTAATTAGAGAAAAGTTGTTGGTTTTCAAAGCGATATATGAGATCATGTCACTTAGTGATCACATGCAATGCTAATAAAATTCTTTAATTGGGTTTCAATTTTCAACTAAAGCTAATGCTTGATGGGTTTTGAATTTGAGATCATATAAGTTTTTAAGTATGAATAAAAGATAATATAATGATCTTTTAGTGATTTTGCCGACGTATGATAAATGAATTTGAATGATTTTTTTTTTTCCTGATAGTTGGGACAAGCTCAGGGATCAATCAAGACCTAGTGAGGTTTAACTTTGAGACACAGTTCAGAGAATGACTCTCATATTAGAGGAATCAACCCACACATAGGGAGGAAATCCACACAAAGTGAATGAACAATCTACATATTTTTATATAGGCAAGTTGAATTTAAATGATTTTATAGCTTGTGAACGTGTAGTTTGATATTTTGATATCCATATTGAAATGTCAGTACTCAAATTGGTTAGTAACAGATGAGAACATTAGGAGAAGAACTGAGGGAGTGAAATTCAAGCGGGTAGATCGCTACTTGTGTCGCGAGTTGCATCCTGCGTTATAACTTGCGACCATTTGCCTAAGATGAATGCGCTTGCATTGCAATGTGACTCACGACCGTTCGCCGAAGACGAATGTCACTTGCATTGCTAGATACGAATCGCAATGCAAGTAGCGACAAACGGATCTAGTGCGAGCTAATTACAAGATTTGTTCGAGTCTTCTTTTTATTTTAATACTATTCCTGTTTTAGGCTAGACATTATTTTCTTTAATTAATTGATTATTGTTTCATTTTGTTATTGAATAATATTTCTTTTTTAAAGTTTTATTTCAAAAGAAATATTGGTTCCTAACCGAATTAGGAAACTAGCTTAGTTATAAATAGGAGTTTAAACTTGGGGTTTGTAGGCAACTATTAATAAAAGCTTGCAAGTTTGCGAGGCATGTTCTTGTTATATCTTTTAGTTTTTTCTAGGTATTCTTACTTGTAATTACTTGGATTAAGGTTGGGTCAATTCTGTAATATGATTTTAGATAATCAATCTACCTAATTTTATTGGTTGGTTGGTTTGGTTCGTTCTTAATCTATTGTGTGGCGCAAGTCAAGACAGTAAGGGCTTGTTGTTGGATCTCTAACAAGGTCTTCTATGTTAACATTTTTATATTAGATACTTGATCCTTAACCAATTGAATCTGGTTGTATTTGAATCAAATTATTTTAATACAATAATCTTAAAATTGGGTGTGACTGTATCGATTCAAATTTTTTACTCCGATATTCATCAACTCATATACTTTTAATTTATGTGTGAAAAATAGTAAATAAATTAAAATTAGATAACCCGCTTTAAATTTATAATAAATATATAAATAAAATATCAAAGCCACAAATCGATATAACCTTTAAATTTAATTAAACCAACTAAAGAACTAATTCAAACAGTTAAGTTTATATTAAGTTCGATATCAAAACATATATATATTTTATTAAGTTCTGAAAATAAAGTTCAAATCTGTCTTTGCATGAGCAAGCAATGTAGTCAGCATTACAAAAATGAGCGAGACACTTGGTATTTATTTATATATTTTTGACAACGATGCTCAACTTGTTTAATAACAAATGAACAATAAAGTCCCTGACATAGAATATTAATACTAAATAATCTCGAAAGCGAACAAAAAACTGAATTTTTATTGAATTCTTGTGTGTGAAACGAATTATTACACTGCTTAGAATGCTGCCGTATTGAAAGATACTTTGGGACCACCCTTGATGTTTCTCATGATTCCAAATTTTATAGGTTATCAGGGTTGAATGAACAGAGCAGCTATACTAGTAAAACAAACTTGTTACATTCATGTTGTATGTATGATTCAGCCACTAAATATTGAAGGGTCTTTTTTTATATATAGCAGCAAAATACAGGCAAGTTTGTAAAATGACAATAAAAAATCATTAGTTTTAATAGCACCAACGACCATTTGAAAAATTTCATGACAAAATTGCCCTCATTTTAATGATATCCAGACGAGAGAGTCGACGACGGACGGAGGACCGAGTCGACAATGTGCAGAGGACAGAGCATAATCATGGAAATTAAAAGAGAAGGAGTCGACTCCATGAGCAGCAATTTCTATCACCTCCCAACTTGAAGTTTCAGTCGCCTTCCCACTTGCGGTTCTTGATTTCATAATAAGAGTTTGCGACCGCCGCGAACGCATGCCCATGAGTTCGCGACAACTCCATGAGTAGCGAGTTTGAACTCGCGTGGAGAGATCAAAGAGCAGCGACTCCACGACCATAGCCCTGAGCCTTTTTTTTCTTTTTTTCTTTTTTTTTTTAATTTTGTTATGTTTTACTGGTTCAAACTCTGTCGACCACTGGCTTAGTGTTATGTGTTGATGTGTGAGGTCATTCGACTTCACCTACTCAGAAGTTAGGTCGGCGACATCGGGCCAGAAGAGCAAGCTAACATCAGTCCTCCAAAAAATAACAAGTTGCAGAGAGCTGAGATGAAAAAGGTCTGAAGATGTGTTTGAGGAAGAGTTAAGAGTCAAATCTTTTTAATGAAGCGCAATTTTGGTAATTCACTTCATCGGATAACACTGAAACTCAATAATGTTGTGGTGTTATTAGGTGAGATTTTTTCAATATTGAATGTGAAAGATCTTACTTATTATCATTTTTCAAAAACTTGACCATATGAACAAAACATTTCATTCACCTAATTTAACATTTCATGGAATATAAGACATCATCTAGTTGATAAAATATATAACATTTCTTATATGATAGATTTTGATAGATTTAATAAATCTTTGTTTAGAAGATAAAATTTATACAAAATTTGTAAAATTTGCTTAGTGAGACTTGGACCGCTACTGCTAATGCAATGGAAAAATGTGTGAACCATATGACTTCATATGTGTTACAAGAGCATGTGAAAATATAGTCACGTGGTTTTACTAAATTAATTCAAAATTCTGAGAATTAATTCTCGAGATCATGTAACAAGGTTGGCCATGTAAAAGGATTATGACTCTTTTGTAATAGTACAGCAGTCCATGTCGAGGACCACTGATGGAAATCTTATCCGCTGGACTTAGAATAGTAAAAATTATCCCTTTTTCATTTATGGCTCATTCGATCCAGGTCACATTCCAAAAGCCAGTTGTTTAATTGATGTGCAATAAATTAATGAACTTATAGAAAGTTTTGCTAATGTTAATAAATGTTGATGAAGTCATTACATGACTTTTTTTCCATAAACAAATCGTAGAAATCCACAGAAAGAAAGCCGAAATTTTTGGACGGTTATAGTTGACAGTTCAAGGTGTTATTTGAGATGTAAAATAGCATCTCCAATTAATAAATTTATTAAAATGTTTTAGTATATATATTTATTATCCAAAAAAAAAAAAGTTTTAGTATATATAGGTCTTATACAATTAAAATTAAAAACTACATTTTTTTTCCAACTTTTCCTACCAAAGAGCTAATTTATTTTGTAAATATCATTGATTATTTATTCCATATGTTAAATCTATAGTGAAATTTCTGTGTTCAATTTAATTCTTAAAAATTAGTTATCATTTATTAAATATTATAATTTTATTTTATTCTTGATTAGTAGACATATAATTATAAACTTTGGTTGTTCCGAGTATATTATATACGTTTTTATATAATTATTTTCCATTCTAATAATCTTGCTGCTTCTAACTTCTAAGTTATAACAAGCTAGTATACATTCTCAAAAAAAAGAAAATAAAAAAGCTAGTATAACCGATTTGTTCCATTTTATCATTTGAAGATTCAAAAGTAGTGGGCTCTAACTATACATAACATAGATTTCCGGCCCAAATAAACCTCCAAATAATTTGGGTCATGTTTGATGTTTCCGTTAAAACCTTGTTTTCGTTAAATGAGTGCAAAAAACAAAAAGAGGGACAAAATTCGTTTGCGGTTCGCCGACGATACAATTGGCGGGAAAACAAAGGAAGAAACTCAAAGGGCATCAAATTTTGAGACGGCGAAAAAGCTCCCAAATCAAACACCAACCGTCTTCGCTGCTCGCAACAACATCACAGCCAAGGTTTTATTCGCTTTTTTTTCTTTTTCTCTTAATTGAAACTCTTGAATCTGCACCTTTGAAAACTGAAAATTCTAATGGAATTACAAGTTTCTTTATTTTAACTAGTAAACATCAATCAATTAATTTTGGTTCTGTTTGTGTTAACAGGCGCGACGCGTACAAAAATGATAATGCAGTTTAGTATTTTGTTGACATGTGCGAGCCGATGCGTTTATGTCTTTTCCATGGTTATTTTATTATTGTTATGTAGATTTCGTATTATAGTGATGATAAATTTATTTCGTCGTTGATTCATTTTGGATCGGCCTTCCTTTTTTTTTTTTTTTTTAAATTTCAGTGCCATTATTCGTATTTTCGTGTGATTGAGAGATGTAACAAGACATAAAAACAAACATTTTATGTGCATATTTTGGGAGATTAATATTAGAGAACTGTTTATTTTCATTAACCAATTATGACAATCAATTTCATTCACCAATATTGAATTCATTTTTGGTTTTCAATGATATTCACTCACACAAACCCTAATCCTTAATTTTTGAATGTGTTTTCAGAGCCATCATAGTGTTGAGCGTTTTTGGTTTATTATTATAATGTTCTTTTTGATTAGCGGACACTATTTTTGGATTAAAAGATTATCGAGACTAGTCTAGATGAAACTCTTGTATCGCAATTCGGATATTGTTCCCAGACATTGGGAGAAGTTTACCCACATTTTTGTAAATATTAACACTAAGGGTGGAACTAATGAGACTCGAAAGTCAAATCCGCTAGCAGATGGAGGTGGTTAAAGCAATATGCCAAGCAGGGTTCATGATATCTTGTTCAGGGAACATGTACAGAGAACTCCTAGGCTGTATCCTTTGGGTTGGCATATTTCCTTCATTAAGTGAGAATCACGTCTTTTCAATTGGCAGTACTGGAATTTGTGATTTGAGTTTATTTTCTTTTCAATCCAAGTGATACAGTTTTTTATTGTCTAGGCCACTTGCTGAGTTTTCATGAATTCCAGTTGCAGTGACAATCCAAGTGATATCTCAAGGCTGCGATGAATCATGCCCCATTCTTTTTAAGGTATTGTGTGTAATTGTATCATGAAAGCTTCTCTTTTGCTTTATTAACAAAAGACAGACCAATCTGTGCAGTGCAAGATGGTAAAATAGTATAGGATTCCACAAGATATGATTCTCATCTTATTGCTGCTTCTAACCATTTGTCCTGCACTCGAAGCCAAATCAGGTTGGCCTAGCAGTTTTCATAGCTTAAAACTTAAAATAACAAATTGAGGACATGTGATTTTCTTGCATATGGAAGTAAGTTTATTTTTGTTTTTGCAGTGTCTATTACAAGTTTGTTTTCTTCAAGAAAGTGATTGACTGAAGCTAATAGATTGATTTTCTGAGTTGTCTTAATAGTTTTACTACAAAAACTTAAAATAACAAATTGAGGACATGTGATTTTCCTCCTTATCCTGCTCTACTTCTAAATAAAATATGTCTTTAATTCTTTATCAAATAATCAAGAGAGAAATATATAAGGAACTTGTGGAATCAAAACCCTGATGAAAGCTTATATTTGAGGAACTTGTAGACGACTTTGAAAGCAAAAGATTGTTCACATTCTAGTGGGATGACTTTTCTTCTTTTGCAGGTCATAGGTTTATCAAGGTGGCAAAATCTCCAAAAGGGTCACCTTTGGCTTTTCTATTCAATATAACCTCATCTGGGGATTTCATTGATAACCGATAATGGAATAGAATTGATAGGACCAAAGCTAAACACAATTTATTGTCAGGGTAGGACTAGGAGAGAGTTTATACACGGTAGGACTAGGAGACTTGCTTATGTTAATTTTGCAGAATGATTTGGAAAGGATGTAACTTGCTGTGTCATAGTTTTAGTGCTGGAGAACTTGCAGTGAAAAATATTATCATAGTGAATTTTGCCTATACAATCTCCTATAGAAGAAAATCCTTGGCCTGATAAACTAAGATCATTTAATTGCTAAGAGACTGCTCGTTATGCTTCATAAAGTCTGTGCTTCCTGGGAAATGCTTAATTTATCAAAAATCTACATCATTCGAGCTTGTTTTGGGATTTGGTTTACATTCATTAGCTGAGATATATTTACAATTCTCATATTGCTATGACTTATTTGTGCAGGCTGTAATGAGACCATTAATTTTGATGGGAAAAGGTTTCATTGATCAGGCAGGATTTAAGCCGAATTGGTCAATTCGCAGGCATGTCTGAAGACTACCCACAAAATTGATGAATCATTTTGAATTATTCTATTTTATTGTCAAAGATATTTCATCTCATTGCATTCATCTTTCATCTTGACCTGAAAATGCAATTTTTTTGGTGGGCGAGTGCATTGGGTTTAATCTAGCTCATTTTGTTTGTAATTATCTCATGCATTTCATTTTACAAAATAGTTAGTGGAATTGTTGTGAGTCACATTCAAGTACAATAAATTATCTTTGAAGGTCTAAATCAATGATAATTAGATGCTGGCAATTCCTTCATTGTTTGGTTAAGATTTAGGTTCAATATTTATTCTTGGGGATATATTGTAGAGTTTTCGTGTTGGTTTTGTCTAGAGAATAGATTATAGGTACAAAGGTTTGAGATTTTAGTTTATTAATTTTTGTTATAGATATATGAGCATGGTACATTTATCATATTTGCCATTATTTATTTGAAACATAGGTGCAAATATAGTTTATCAACACTTTAATGTACTACAAAAATTTAGAGCAAATTCTATAACAGAGCTTAAAGAGAAAAAATTGCATGGTGAATTTGTGATGTAATACACCAGAATGGAAATATACTTGTACCGCAGGTTGGTTTGGCAGGTGCGCTTAGCAAATGGGCTGTTCATTTTTTTTTTTTATCTGGGCCTAAGAACAAGTGAAGATTGCACCTAGTAGCCATTTAAGTGTCAGCCTTGGCAAGAAATGGAGATATTAGAGGGTAAATCCTGGTTTCCAGTAGCAATTATTAAGTCTGTTGGAGGTTGGATCAAACAAATGAGAAAAGGACAATGAGCGTATGCCTCTTTGGTTCTACAGCTTTTAATTGAAAACAACTATTAACAAGATTGTTATTTTTCACCACTGGCAATTAGCTTAAGTGCCAAGACATGTGGAGGGAGTTGAGGTGAGCCTTGAATCTGAATCTTTACTAATAATAAAATATATTCACACTACGTTTGGTTTAGTCTCTTTATCGCATATGGTGAGAAACTGGCTTTTAAAAGTTCAGAAAGAATTTCAAAGTGCCACATCTATTAAACCAAGAAGGAAAGCAGCTGGTTGATTGGAAGCTGATTTTGATAACATAAGGACATAAATTTTATATATTTCTCTCTTGCTTTTTTCAGTAAAGTATTCATGTTTATCTATGTTGATGATAAATTTAAAGAAAACGTGTACTTGCACATCGAAACTTTATTATTTATTTCTGTTTGGAAGATGAAATCACGAGCAGCCAATCCTCGTTAACTTACAAAAAGATAAAGAGATGGTGACAACTTTTTGAATCCTCAGACAAAAGGATGGAAAGTAGAGCGCATTGTTTGTAATCTAGGATTGGTTTTATGCTGAGAGAAGAACAAAGTGGAATAAATATGTATAAACAAATGTTGGGATGGTGGAAAATAGATTAGAAAGATGAAGACAGAATTTAGGTACTCCTAGTGGTTCCCAAAACAAAGTTTAGCAAGTTGTAGTTAATAATTTATTTTTTGAGAGAATGTAGTTAATAAATTAATTGATCCTTATTTGGCATTAAAAACAATACTGGGTTAGAGATTGATATTGAGACTGCCTCTGATTTGGTGCATCTGAATTGAATGTTACAAATATACTAAAGATCATTTTGAGTCACCTCGGTTATAATTACTAAAGTTGGGTTCTTTTTAGGCTTGTTAGTTATAATCATGCTACATAAATATTTTTCTCTGGAGCTTGTGAAGATGACTCAATGTGATGATATTTTGATGGCATCGCCCTTGTTTATTGGTTGCTGGGAGTGCCGTTATAGACAAATCATGCTTTACATTTTGGTGCACATGCCATTATTAAGTCCACTGCCATCTACCATAAGGCAGTTGATTGTTCTTCACTCAAAGATTTTGCTGCATATCACCAATGAAGTTCTATGACATCATGGTGAGCATCATACATGTGGTTGTGAGCCAAATTAAACACGTAGATTGGTTCGCATGTTTTACTTGAAATGCCCTTTATCTTTCATAACACTTTCCTTTAAGATCCACATAGTTGAGTATAATCTTTAACAAGAATGCCTTAGCATGTACTTCACTGAGATTCAAGACAACTTGTTCTTGTCTATATTATTTTGTAGGAACCGAGGAGCTGGGAGGGGTTTTTTAATTCCATATTGGACATCAAGACTTGTGTACTCTTTTGCTTGTTCTTAGCTAAAGAAAGATATATACAACCTTCGGGTGCTGATTTCTTAAGAAAATAAGGGAAGAAGAAGCCAAAGATTGGACGAGTTTTAAGGTTTCTTTCTCTCTTTTCTTCCTTTTTTTTTTTAACTTTTGCATATAATATAATTTCTTTTGGACACATACCCTGACTTTGTGTGTGTTTGTGCATATATAATTATATAAATAAATGCACATAGCTGTTTGTTTGAAATGTGAATCATCCACTGCATCATCACCACTCACCAGCCCGACTTTATTATTATATTAAAACAATGCAAATATATATTTATATATGTACATATATATATATATATGTTCAGACTTTGTCAGATATCCGTGAACCTGACAAGCCTTTAAGAACAGGTGCAATTAAACCATACAATAAAATAAATTAATCTGGATTATGTTCCGATTCAGCTGCAAATGAATTGGCATGCCCTTTATTTTAATAGATTGTGTTTTGGCATCTTAATCTCCTCGAAATTTTATGCTTGTTTACTATTTTTAAAAGATGATATTTGCCCCTTTGCGTTTATTATATGATTTAGTGACATGGTGTCTTCTGGCCACTATCAATTATTTAATATTCTCATTTTATTATATATTCTACATGTAACTTTGCTGTGATAGCAACTGATTATCAGAATTTCATTCAAGTTGACTGTTCACAAGATCATTTGTGCCGACCTTTTTAATTTTCATGTGCCCTACATTTTAGTTGATCTCTTCCAGATCATTTGATCAATTATTGAGAAGAAAGAAACAAAAACAATCGTTAAACACTTGGGAGGTCTCGTTTTCATATTTTCTTGCTCTTCCAAATTAATCAATTTTTGACAAGATACAGACAGAATTAATGAAAAGCAATTTTGAAAGAAGAGTTGATTTCAAATAAATTTTGTGAGAGGTTTTATATCAAAAGAGGCTCAAGTGACTATTAAAAACTACTCGTTTGGATAGTTACAATTCAGTAAACAAGGTCTTTGAATTATTTTCTCCTTTGTTCTTTTTCCCTGTATAGGATTGTTTTAGTTTGATTTTGCTTCCTTAAAACATATCTTTGAAATTTGTGTGTGAGGTCTTTCGATTTTAGGATAAGGTCACCATCAAAAAACTGTGAGCAAATAGTGCTTTTGATGTTGCCTGTTTGGTGTGATTTATGTGATTTAGACTTTATGAGTTGTCTTGAACATTTTTTTCTCTTTATTAAAATCTATTTCTCAACTTATTTTGCTTCACTAACGCGTCCATCATTATATTTTGTTAGTGATAATGTCTAGGAATTTGCAAGTTCAACTTCGTGTAAACAGCTTCTAGATGAGTTTTATAAGCCACTGGAACTTCTACAACTACATTGAAAAAAGATTGAAGTTGTTTCTTTTTATTAGTGTAAAATTTTCTACCAATTTAACCTCAAATTCAATCTAGTTTCCTTTCCTTTCCTTCCCTCAGCGCGCCCGCCCCCCCCCAAAAAAAAAAAAACTACTTGATCTTCACTCTAAGTTTAGAATGACCATAGTACAGTGTATCTCCAAACTTTAAGTGTATTATTGTTCCTTAAATTAAGAATTAAGATTTAGAGAGAAGTAAATATTTTAAAAATAGAAAATTTGAATAAATCCTGCAAACTTGAAAAGAGATGGGTAGATTGAATGTTAGGAACATCAGGAAACAAAAATGGGTATTTTTGTTGGGAGTGAGGATTTTCTATTATCTTATTTTTAATTAATTTTTTTATAATTTAATGATATATCAATATTTAAAAAAATGAATGATTAAAATTATTATATATTTTTTTAATATATTATTCAAATTTAAATTCTTCGTATCACCCAAAAAACAAAAACAGAAAATGAGCTTTCTAAAATTAATAAAAGAAAACACACAGACGAGCATGATACGAACCATAAATCAAAAATTAATATGAACCATAAATCAAAAATTAATATGATATGGCCAATCATCTCCTACGAAGAAACAAATGCCAGGTGTCCTTTTCCTACTTTTGATAGCCTGATATTGACCGCACCCTAGCCGGGCTCAACACGGCAACTCAAAAACAGGTAAGAGGTGGGTGCATGATAGTGGAGGGAGGGACCGAGGCCAAAGGGTATTTAAGTAATTACGAAGATAAAAAAGAGGTAAAAATATTATTATTATAGACTAGTAGTATACATAGACAGAGAGCATAGCATTTTCCATCATTTCAAACGAAACCAATAATTGCAGTTGAAGAAAAAGAGCAACAATAATAATATAAAAGAAGAGGAATAAAAAATTGATAAAAATGGAAAGTTTGACCGAAACGATAGAGTATTATATTGGAAAAGAAGACTTTCCATGAATGGATATCAAGCGTCCACGTCTCCCTAGGTGTTAAACCTCGTACTCTCTTGCCGACAACAGCCCCACCACAAAAGGGAACCCATTTGCTTTTGTACTTTCTTTACTCCCATATATTTTATTTTTTTATTTTTTTATTTTTAAATTACATTATCACTAAACTTTCATTTTTTAATTTATTTCTAACCATAATTATGCCAAGACATAAGCAAAAGCAATGGATTGGCAATGTTCGGTTTTCAGATTTAAGGCATCCTTTGTTACAGGTTCGGATTGGCATTGGATAATTTCCAGTCCAAGTATCCGATTCCTTGTTTGTTGATTGCTCCAATTTCATACAACCAATTTATCTAAACAGCTTTTGACTTTTTTTTCTTTAATAGCTTACATTAATGGCATAAAATATTGAATTTATTGTTATATACATTATTAAAATATTAAAAATAATATATTTAAATAATAACTATAAAATAAATATTATTTTAAAAAATAATTTTAAATTGTTAGATTTATTTTTTAAAATAATATTAAAACATTTTTAGTTTTATATTATTATAATAATATAATATACACTTATCTTTTTATCAAATTTCACATATTACACCAAATAATGAATGTTGTTATTTTTCATCCAGCCTCATACAGTGATGGGATTAATTTATCCAATCTAATTTTATCAACATAATTCACCTCAATATCGCATACCAAAAAAAGAGTGTTTATACGTATGCTTGAATAAAAAATCAATTTTTTATGATACTGAGTTGAATTAATCATGAATTTTATTGTTTATTGTATTTTATGGAATTTATTTATTTTGAATTGTGATATTATATTAGTGCAATGATATTGATAGACAATATATATTCATTTATCAAATTTTAATAGTTAAAAAAATAATTAACAAAAATGGTGGTTTTGTAATGTAACCATCCATGTTATATATGTACAAAATTTCAATTGTATATAGAATGGGTAGTATAAAATTGTGTGTGTGTGTGTTTTTTTTTTTTTTTTGGTTTTTGGGTGACTCTATTACCTCCCAAAAAATTCTATCTACACCGATTTTTTAATAAATATTAATTTTTTGCTATAATACCCAGATAGTGAATTACTTAGAAGGATACAATTATTCAATTAATTAAAAGAAAGAAAAACAATAAAACTACTTTTCACATCCAAAAGCCACATTTTATTATAAACCCTAATATTCTATTTAAATCAAATCAATGATACTGTCATTAATCAATAATGATTGTGAGATAAATTTTAACTGAAACTCCAATTAAAATGAAATTGTAGAGAAACAAACAATTCTATGATCATTCTTTTTTGATTCCTTGATTCTTATTGTCGACGTCAGGATTTTATCGACTCAAAGATTCTAAGTTCAGACTACAATTTTGATAACAATAAGCAGTAAAAGTAGATAAAAACAACAAAAAATGAAAAAGAGGAGAGGAATAACAATGCAAATAAGAGAGTTTTTTATGTGGTTAAGCAAGTGTGCCTACGTTTACGGTTGTTACTCTGAATAATCTGACAGAGTAACTTTCTTACTTATCTTTTTTTTTTAATACAAAGAATTTCATCCTTATTTATAGAGTGAGGATTCACAATTTGAGTATAACACGTTAAGAAATGAATTATTACATCAACTGTTCTTTCATAGCAATAATTACATTAACCGCTCTCTATAACAATCATTGCATTAACTACTTTTGTGCGGCAATCATCACATTAATTGCTCTCCCATGACAATCATTACATTAACTACTCCTCTGGATCCAGGATTGTAGAGATTCCATTGACACAAGATTAGGGAGCTTGAATCCGAGAGATTTGATCCGACACCAACTTCTAGAATATTACCTGGCACAAGCTTATACAATAACTTCTAGTTAAAATTGTATAAAAAGTAATATTAGACTTCTCAAATATTTTATCCAAATATATGTCTAAGTGATGTGGTATATGAGTTGTCAATATCTTGTTAATTATAAAATAACATGATAATTAATAAGATTTTGACACCTCATAAGTCACATAATTTAAGTACAGATTTAAACAAAATTGTTTGGAAGTTACTCTTGTCTAAAAGTACTAATTGCTATAATTTTTGAATTATCAATAATTAGGTTCACATTAGATATGTTAGATTTAATTGTATAGTTTAATTTAATATAGTATCAAATATTTAACGTATGGTACTAATACATTGTAAAACGTGGGTTGCACTTTGCAAGTAAACATCAAATCCAATGGAGTAACGTTATGCCTGTAATTGTTTATAGTTGAAATAAAGCCTAATCAATATGGTGTTCAATTGAGTTAATCAAGACGGTTTTCTTTTAGAGTAATGTTACACCATTTAATTTTTTTTCTAAATTTATTATTCAAATAGTATGATAAATTTATTTATAACTATTAGATTATCAATTTTGCAATCCATAATTAATGTAGTTGCTATAATTATCATGTTATATTATTTTACTAAAAAAATTAGATAAATATTTGAAAAATTTAGCATTATTCTCTCTTCTAATCATGCTCATAGTTCATACACTAAATTCAATTTGTTTATAACCATGTTTATCATACATATACCAAATTCTGTTTGTTTGAAACCAGTAGTTGGTAATTCTTAAATATTTTATCTTACTGTATGAACTTTTTCTTTCAAAACAATAAAAGTTCAACTTATAATATTAAATTTCAGATAATTAGATTTACATTAGATATGTTGGATTTGTTGTATTATTTTATTCAAAACAGTATTAAATTTGTACCGTATCCACTCTGCTGTGCTAACATACTGGAAAGTAAACATCAAATGATTTTTTTTTTTTTTAATCACCTACTAATCTACTGGTTTGTGGCAGCGGATATGGAAATTTGAGGATCTCCAAAGAATTCGAACATTGACATAGTTAGTAACCAGTGAGAAACTCTTTACAAATAAAATGTGTGTCAAAAGAAAAATACCTTTGAATACAACTTGCTCTTGCTGTGCTCGGACTCTTGAATTTGAGATACATGTTTTTAGAGATTGTCACATTGCCAAGCGCATCTGATATTAATTAGTTGATTTAGATTTCTGGGGTGTATTTTTTCAACTCCCGTTTCAGCAATGGTTGATTGTGAACATGTTTGCATTGTGTTACAAAGGGAGTCAAGTGGAATGGAAACAAGTCTCTTAGGTGACTGTGTGGTATCTTTGAAAATTGATGAATGATTTTATCTTCAATGGGAGAGAGTTTTCAGTTTTCGAATATACCTGACTAGATTATGCAGATGACAAAAGATTATATAAATGTAGAAGACAACATTAGACAGATGGATGATAAAGAAAAGAAAGAGGAACTTATTTGTGAGAAGAACCCACATCAGGGGGGGGTGGCTCGCGGTGTGGTGAAATTTAATATTGATGGAGTGTTAAAAACGTCAAATGGATTAGCAACGGCTGCAGGCTTGAGATGATTCAAGGATGTGGAAAAAGGGTTTTGCTCAAAACTTAGGTACCTACTCAATATTTCAAGCTAAAGCTTGGGAAGTTTATACTAGACTGCAAATGGATTGAGGTAAGGGTGAAAGAAAAGTCATTATGGAATGCGACTTGAAACTGGTAATTGATGCAATAAAAAGGAGACCATCACCTACCTTAATGCATGATTCAATCATTGCAGCTATTTATCAAGAACTTGTAAGAGATTGAGAGATTCAATTGAATCATGTGTTTAGATAGGCACATAAATGTGTAGATTGGTTCACGAATTAGACATATCAGTACCCCCTAGCTGTTTAATTCTATGATAATGTTACAAGTGGTTTACATGATCAATTATTTAGTGATGTAGTGGGGGTGTCTTGGCCCCAAATGATTAATATTAGTTTGTAAGATTGTAAAGCCTCTTTTTAGATTTTTTTTTTTTTTTAAAGTCAAAGAAAATAAAACCATGCTATTGAGTATTGACTTTCTTTGCTTGTTGGGTTCACTGTTCTTCGATTAATGACAAAAAAAAAAAAGTTGCTTGTTGGGTTCAATGTTATTGGATTAATGAAAAGGAAGAACAGAAGGAAAAATAAATAAATAAATAAAGAATGTGGTAAATGGGTGCAGAGAGAAAAAATTAATATGAGAGAAACTAGTAATTTGTTAATATTAATTTTGAAATTTTGATGGTTGTATGGAGTTATAATCTGAATTTTAGATTTTAATAATGGATGTAATGAAAAAAATGGGTATATGGAGAGAGTTATTTTGGGTCGCAAAAAGAGCCACCCTTAAAAAAATCTTAGAGATACTTGGTAATTTTTTACCCAAAAAACTGTATATTTAAATAAAATTTATATTTTTGTTTTCATTTTTTGATGAAAAAAATATTTGTATGGAAAAATAAAATCTTTCCTTAAAAAATAAGTGAGTTAACGATATAGATCTCAATTTGAACTGCAGGTAAATGATGCGCGTGCCAAGTTGGGTTTCTCGCAACAGTGGACACGAGGTTTCCTTAAAGGGGGACCGCAAAATGAGGCAGCTAACTGCCTTTCGATTGCTGGGTTTGATAGACGCGTTGTTGAAGAGAGTGGGTATAGTTCTTTGGTAATTGTTTTTTTTTTTTTTGGGGGCGGGGGGTGTTTGATGTCAGAAATTGATTTCGCCAGGAATAATACAATTGTTTTTATCTTTTCCTTGGATTGGAGGATCTAATGCTCTCCTTTGACAACACTAATCGAACTGAAAAAGCTTTACACCTCCACCACCACTCACGACTCTTCTTCGTTCATGAGAATTGGTGAAAAAGTCAAAAAGATATCAGAGAAAACGATAGTTAAAATGAGTCAGAGTCTGTTTCTTGATTCTAACCTTTTCCGTTCTTGGACTGGTATTTCCAAGGATTATGTCCTTTGGCCAGTCCGTTCCTCTCTTTTTCTTGTAATGGCAAAACCAATTTTACATTACTCACTTGTTATTTTTCTTGGAACTTGACAGTAATGGAATTAAGGATATGTCAAGATTTAATGAGATTAAACCATATAAAGATGGATAATAATCGATTTATTATTTAAGGTTTAACTATCTTACTCAATCACTAACATTATTCGTTAATTAAAGTCATTGGATTGGTTATGAGAGTTATTATTGATAGTGATTCAATAGCTTCAATTGAGGAGTAAGGTTAACAATTAGATAAAATAGTTAAACTCTGTTATTAATATCAAAATTTGGTTGCTATTAAAGTATGTTTAGTAGTGAGTGGAGTCCTGGTTTATCATCCAACGAGATCACCATCTCAACATTTTTGTTTTATTATTATCATAAATTTGAGTTTTCTATATAAAATGATTTTGTCAAGATATTATATGATATTTTTGTTAAAGAATTAGAGAATAGAGCTTCTAAAAATAAATTATTGAAATTTCTTTATAGGTGTCTACTTTTATAATTGGTGCCTTTTTGAATAAAATTGTCTTGTCTATTTCAAATAATTTATGTAGATGAGAATATACTTTTGATGCATAAAAAAGCATATCTATAAATACATCTAATATATGGAATATTTAATTGATGAGGTAGAGATTTTTTCTTCTTTTTTTTAATACACGATGGGGTAGAGATTTTGATTGCATTGATAATTATCGAACCCCACAAGAAATGGATATATCTTTTTGTAAGATTTTGATTGCAATATCTTGTGATGTGGTTTTTCAACTAGCACGTCTACGCCTTATATAATTCAACCAATACACACCAACTACAATTAATGTGGGGTAGTTGACTATTTCTTTTTCATTCCACAAATCTCTCAGTGTTCACAACATAAAAAATTAGACCTTTTTTCCTTACACTATGAGAGTCGTATTGTGGAATCTACCGGTATTTAAATTTCTCAAGTTTTCCCCATTTTAATCATTTTAAAATTAAAATTTGATCTATCCATTCCGTTAGTATGCCACTCTTTTCAAAATTGTAATGGGGTTCAAATATCACGAGATACATTTATTAGCTTGTTATTATTATATAAGTAGAGTTACAAGTCATAATCATTACTTAATTTCGGTAAATATTTATATTTGTTTTACCAACTCCAATGGAAAAGCAGGGAGGTAGTGGCAAAGACCACCTTCCCCCAAAAAAACAAAGGTTTAAAACTTTTAATGAATGCTAACAACGTTTTTTTTTTTTTACTTTTTTTTTTCCTTTCATTTAAGTCTCTCGAATTTTTTACTTTAATTATGAGATTTCCGATAAAATTTCATAATTATTTGTCATTTTTATGTACTTTTAGAAATAACCTTACATTTAAAAAGATTAGTATGTTAGGTTATGGTGTGATTGATGTTCATTATTTTATGTATTTTTAAAAAATATATATTTTTATTATATTTTATGTCGTTGTGGTGGAACTTATTTTGACAAAATATTGTGACTTCAAGCCCCACTGATGAGTCTAGACTTTAAACATTCTTTTGGTGTGTAGCTATAGTGGCAGCCGCACCCTAGTGACCACATTAGGTCTTAAGTTCGACACCCCTTACCACCAAAATGGTGGCTGATTTTCCCTTATTTGTGGTGCCTCTCCCATCTCTTCTAAGGAACCTCCCTCTCGCCATTGAGAATCTCCAGTTTTGAATTGTGTATTAATAGCTCGATGAAGAGGGCTCAGCAATGTTATTTGCACCAACACTTGTAATGTAATAAGTCAAAAAAGTGTAGAGTTTAAACAAATAAATATTAAAACTGTATTGTATATTTACGTCTGTGCTAAACTTGATAAATTAGTTCAATAATAAAGTAGAATAAAATAATTGCAACAATTTCCAATGTCATAGGAAACATAAAGCAACGGAGGCCGTCGGATCAAACCAAACCGATATCAGCATCAGAGAAGAACAAAGTAGGTGGACCAGAGAGGTTACGCGAAGACACGTGGCGGAAGAGGATTGGGAAAAGGAAAGATTTTTAAGGATAGGTATGGAGGATTGGGTTGGGTACTTGAAACCGGGAATAGGAGGTAAACAAGTAATGAGAGAGAGAGAGAGAGAGAGAAGTGGAGGAGTCACAATCATGAATCATGGAGGAGTGGTGGGGGTGGTGGAGTTGTTGATTGGGAAATACCAGAAATGGAAAATAAGTTTACCTAAAGGTTTTAAGGTAGGAGGATTGCCTTAACGGGAAGGTACACATGATAGCTGTAGATAGTCTTTGTGTGTCTATGACTATGAAAAGCACTTTCATTCTCTCTTTCCTAGTGTTTTCCTTTAGCCGCCACGTGTATAAATGCTTTTCCCATTTTTCCTTTATATTGATAGATTTATTAATAAATAAGGATGATAATCACCCCTTCCAAAATTTATTCAAATTTATCATTTAAGGTTACAATAAATTGATTTGTAGCTATTATATTATTAAAATAATATTTTTAAATTAATATGATATCATAAATAAATTTGTTTATAAGTGTACCATTATTGTAACAACAAGCTCTTATCTTTGACATATAAACTTTGCTATAACTTTATATTATTAGAATACATTTCATATGTAAGATTGGATTGGATTATGTTAATGGAATTGGATTAAATTGAATAAATTAATACTCTTCGATATAGTATGAGATAGGATAAAAATAATATTATCTCTAATCTAAATCATTAATAAAATAAACTATATTTTATATTTAAAATAATATAACATATTAAATTATTTTTAAGAATAAATATAACTATATATTATTCATTTTAAATAAAATAATATTTTATAATTAATATAAAAATATTCTTTTAAAAAATAATTAATAAGTATATTAACTTAATCTTCAAAATAATTAAATATATTTAATATTATATCTTAAAAAAATGAAGAAAAATTTTAAAAAATGATTAACCCACCACAGCAAGTCAAATTAATGAGCAGCCAATCCCATGCCTCATACCAAACATAGGATTGAACTGAAAATTATCCAAATCCAATCTAAAACCATGTTTCAAACATACTTTTAGGGCATATTTGATGCAAGAGATTGGATTGGGATTGAATAATTTCCAATCCAATCACTCTCCAATTTCATGCAACCATTTTATCTCATATTGCTCAGATAAATTTAATCCACCAATGGGTTAAATTTATCCCACCGACATGTGATTTTTTTTCCCTTCAATTTTTACATTAATTATGTAAAATATTAAATTTCTTTTTAATATTACTTTATATACTTTATTAAAATATTTAAAATATAATATATTTGAATAATAATCATAAATAAATATTATTTTAAAAAATTAATTTTAAAGAGTTATATTTTACTTTTTAAAATAATATTTAAATATTTTTACTTTTATTTTATAAAAACAATATAATACATGATTATTTTTTGTCCAATCCCATAACAGATAAAAAAAAAATAGACAATACTATTTTTAATCCAATCTCATAGAACACCATACATATCATAAGATTAATTTATCTAACCTATCATATCCTATACTATCCAATTTAATCTTATTAAAATAATCGAATCTAATCTTACGTGCTAAATAAGGCCTTAAGAAGAAACCTTGTATTTGGTTAGAGAAAAAGCTTTGGTTAATGATTTTAACATTTAAATCTTCATTTTTTAGGATCTTACTATATTAAAGAATAGGTAATAACCTTTTTTTATTTTTATAGTTTTTTTTTTGTTACAAATAAAAATCTCCAATAAAATTATTGGAATTTACAGTTGGCACCCTCCAGTATTTTTATTATTTTTGGCTTTCATTGGACAAAATTATTCATAGACCAATCTCAAAATTATACCAGTGACTCAAACCTAGAGGTTGAAACATACTATACTAAATGAATGCCGATCATTAAGCTATCAAGGGGAAAAAAAAAAAAAAAACCCTGAGATAATGTCATATCTTTCTTCAATTACATATGCACCTAAAACAATCTCGACTGGCTCCATATTTTTCATAATTATAGGTTTACCCCAAAGTAGGAAAAAAAAAAATTCACTCCATTTATAAAGTATCTCCCACAACTTGTGACCCCTCAAGCATCTTAATGACACAAGAAGACTGCAGCAAAAGAGATTAAATCTCCATCACTGGTGGACTACATCACAATAGAGTTTATTTTCAATTTCTTAAAATTTCATACTCAATTAGAGTTTATTTTTAATTTGTTAAACTTTCATACTCCATGCTTTTTGTATTTTTTTGAGAAATTGTAATATATTACTGAATAGTCTTGTAACCTAAAACACTATAATCTATGAGGTCGTGATATTCTGAGTATATATAATCTTCTCCTAGTTGTTATATTTTTAAATTTAAGGTTCATCTCATCTTTTTTAATGTGCATGTGAAAGTTCTAACACCATTTTTACATGTGAACTCAAGTTGGCTTTTTAATTTGTCGTTTTTGGTAAACCCTAACCCATTATGATATTTGTCAAAGGTTTTGACACTGTATTAAACATTAATTCTTCGTGTTTTTGTGTATTTCTGAGAAATGATATATATACATATTGGTGAATAACCTTACAATCCAAAAGATTAATCTATTAGATTAAGACATCCATTGATATATATAACTTTCTTTTGGTTTTATGTTTTCAATGGAGGATTCATCTCATCTTTTTCACTTCACATGTGGTATTAAATATTTTGCTTTGGTTTTTAGAGGCAACTTTATCTTTTCAAGCTAATGATAGTCAACTAACAAAAGGAGATGACCATGTAATTAAGGTCATTTCGAAGTGCAATTTGCTTCAAACATTAATTCACGGATATTCCTTCCAATACATATTTTATCTCTATCAAGAAAGTTGTCGAACACAATATAAAATTGGTCTAACGATATACATTTTACATCTAGATCAATGAGATTGCAAATGAAAATCATATATATAGATATATATATTCTCTTGTACTTCAAATTGTAATGGTGTTTCAACAAGTAAAAAGAAGTTTTCTAAAATTGTAAACGTTTTTCATAATTTTTAAGATCTTAGCATGAATCTAGATTCTGACCTAGTTTTATCATTATTTCATCGCTAATAATATTTGTGATTGATAGTTGATCTTGATTATTCTCAACCATAACTTTTTTTTTTTTTATCAGGAACATTTACAATTACACTAAACTTTGTTTAATCTGAACATTAAAGGGTGACATTCGACTCTATAACAAACAAAGTCAACTCTTACTCTTTAATGTTTATGCCTTGCTAGAAATGGCATCCTACTCACATTCCTTTACTTACAGGGACAATTTTATTGGTTGGAAGTTGGAACCAAGAGACCAATAAATTGGGAGTCCTCTTAAGTAGATCAAAAACTACCTAACCCTTGTTGTAGTAATTGCTTGATTAATTTCAAAAAATTTGAGTAATTAAAGTCGAGTTAGAGACTTTTATTTAAGCAACTTAATGGAACTCACGTGTTAGGTGGTTCGGGGTAGGAATTCATGAATCGCCCTATTGAATTGTTGTTGAACTTAGTGTTATTCTCAAATGATGAGTAAGAATTTGGAAATTTTTGATTTACTTATAATTGAAGTGTCACAGCCAAGCAACACAATAAGGTTCATAAAAGTACAAGCAAATCAAAGAACGAGTCCAACTGAAATCACTGATTGTTCATGAACCACACATCAAAATTAAAATCACATGCGATTTTAACATTCCAAAGTCATGTTCTTATTAAATAAGTTCAGAAGCATCAACATATTTTCATGAGATATTGAACATAATTAAAAATATCGTACATGATAGACATGAATGTTAAAACACATGATAATACATCCAAATTTAGTGGATTAATCATAATTTTGACAAATTAGACAATAATTTTTCATGTATTATCATGCTATTAGGAGTTGAAATGATGAAATATGAATCTACAAGCAATATATTTGAATGATATATGATACGTAGAGAAACTGAATGATTTAATCCAAATATAAAATACACATGTTTAAAACAGGCTTTAGAAATGCGTTTATACTTGATGAATCCGTCTAATTGGAAAAATTAGACATGAACTTAATCATATCTAATCATATCATCATCAAATAAAATAATAATGATTATTATAAGTTGTAGCCTGTGTGGCATAAATCAAGCCACATAATCAATGGATGCATTTAGATTAAACCATTTTCTTTTTTGTCACAATAGTAACAAAGTTGAAAATGAAACCACTTAGAATCTTACAAAGAAGGCAAAAGGTAAAAGGGGAACAATGTCATAGTTATGGTAGCCAACTAATTGAATCAAACGCTTTTGACAAATTTATTTTATTCAAGATTTGATGTTTCCTATAACAAGAAGAACAAAATGTCCATCTTCATAGATTCTATGTTTCACTAAAAAAAATCCAAGGCGGTCAATATTTGCGACTAAAGTCGTCAATTTTACCAAGAAATCAATAAGATTGAATTTAAAAAGGGAGGTAACTTCTCATCCTAGGAAGATAAGTATCTTGATACATTCATTTTTGCTCGTGTTTAGTGAGGTTGCCGACAACCCAAGAAAATTTTACTTTGTTGAAAAACTTTCATTTTTTAATCCACTTCTTTTCGCTTTTTAATCATTAAAATAATAACGATGGAAAACTTTTATGTGTATAATAATGATAAAGTTAGATTCGTTCATCATGAATACAGTTTGAAAAAACGTAACTAAAATTGACATATTATCGTATTTGATCAAAATATATATAGATATAGACAATTAAAAGATATAGATTATTAAAGGAAACACATGTACACTAAATACTCTAGGCGTCTCCTTTATAAAAGATACAAAAGCATATAATTTAATGGAATATCACCAAACAAAAGTATTTTTCATTCATCGCCAATATTAACCATGTATAAGCTTATTTTATCTCTTGGATAAACAAATCACCCATCAATGGTTATATTTCCAAGCAAAAGATTATTACTTTTTCACTTGATTTTGAAATTTTATGGCATATTGTTTTTAAGTTGATATCAAGTAAATAAGAGGTTTGTTCAAATTTATTGAAATTAATTATTATTTATATACTCAAAATAATTTCTCATAAAACAAGACTAATCTAACAATAAAAAGGGCAAATTGGCCGCATTAAATTTATAAAACATGGGACTCATCCCATTACTAAGAGGACTGTGAAAGCTAGTACTAAGTAGGGATGTGCCGCAAAAAAAGGGGCTAATCTTCACTACTTTATAATACCATATATATAACTTATCTTAAATTAATATTTGAGGAAAAAAAGGGAAAAATTGTAAGAACCCATTTTATAAAATTATATAAAATAAATAACCAAATTATTTTTGTCATGCTAATTCTTGATCAAATATCTTACTACCCCATTTTTATTTCAAAAAGAAAAAGAAAAGAAAAACTTCACATGATAGTACTGTAGTCTGCACTGTGTGGTCGGCACCGGTCAATGTTCCATATGAGTCTACAAAAAGTAACGAAACATAGAAACAAACAGTAACATCTCCTTTCTTTCAATAGAAAAACACAATAGCATCTCCTTTTTGCCTGCACAAACAAGTACACACCACACACTCACACACAAAGCACAATTTGTTAGGTACGGTGAAAACTTGTCTTTCACTGGATGGAACCGTCACTAACGCACAGTATAGAGAAATTAAAGAGGGAGAAACGTAACACGACTGACACAAGAAACAGCTGGAAAAAATAAAGAAAAAAACGTGATGTACGTGTTGGGAACGGGACGGCAGGGGTGCACGTTGGGAATTTTTTATATTTCTAAGGGCATATGCAGGAATTAGAAAGTAGAAACTATTAGGACTCCCTTGTCCGTTTCCTCGTCTTTAAATAGAAAATATGTATCTAATATAAAAACGAAAAGTAAGGTTTTCAGTTCGGGCAGTTCGGGCAGGCATTGATCTACAGCTGTCAGAATTGGGGCAGCTAACGACGTGTACGGATATAACCCACTTATATATTGCAGGTTACTTATTTTGTTCGAATAAAATATTCTTGATTTTTTTAAAGGTTACTTGGATTGGTTGGAGTCTATCTTTATAAAGTGGAAATAATTTTGGTTCTATTAAATTAGTTCAATTCATCATTTCATTAAATTAATGTATATTAAGTCTTATATTTGTTATTACAAAAAAAAAGAGTCTTATATATGATCATAGAAATTGATATTTTAATGGTATAAATAGTAATTAATTATTTAAAAAATGTGCAGATATTATCACCTAAAATTATTATTTATATACCTAGATTTTATTATAAAAGTTTATTGTAAAAATAATCTAAAATAAAATTACTATTATGGATAATCTTATTACAATAATTTAATTAAAATACTTTTCATATCTATTAATCTTTTTAAACCCTAATTTAAGATTTAAATAATTAAATCAAAATACTTTCTATCCTCATCAATTTATCCTAATATATTAAACCTTAATTTGAAAGCATATTACAGTAGAAATACATGATTATCACAATTATTTCCTCAAAAAAGCTAAAAAAACAAAATTAAATTGGATATTAAAGTTGTAAGAACCTGTTTCCTTTGTGTTCAATTGGTTCCAAAAGCATTAATCATTATAGTGAATAATACAAAATTAATTTAGTAATTTGATAAATATTCTAGTTCAAAAAAATATTTAATTTTATCCTTTGTGTTCAATTGGTTCCAAAAGCATTAATCATTATAGTGAATAATACAAAATTAATTTAGTAATTTGATAAATATTCTAGTTCAAAAAAATATTTAATTTTATCCTTTGTCATTTAATTTAGAATTGATGTTTTCAATAAAATAAAAAATAATTTTACATTTGCATTTGCATTGGCTAATGAAGTTTGACTAATAAGTGTACTATACACAAGTCTCGTGAACTAAAATTGCATTGAAATTAGTATTTAAAACTTATAAATCAATCTTGAGAAATATGATTAGTCATGATTAAGGTTTTCTATAAAACAAAGAAAAAAAATGAGAAGATTTTTTTTAAAAAAAAAAGAAATGCAAAGAGTTATTTAAACTTAAATTTGGATGTACTAATAGTTTAGTTGGATGCTTTTTGTAAATAAATGGATTTATTTTCGTAAGGTTAGTTTTGGTATTAGATTGGGTGCTTATACTAAAGTTGATTTTAAAATTTTTAATAATGAGTGTAAATATAATTTAGATGAATAAATAATTATTTTTTTGTGGCAATATCTACATCCTTAAAAAAAAATCCAATAAATCAAATATGAATTATTATCAAATAGAATTAACGTTTTTTATTACCGCAAATGGTAACAAAGATAAATCTTAATAAATCTCTTATTCGACACATATAGTATTAACGTTAAAAATAAAAATAAAAATCGACTCCTATAATAGTGTTATAAAGGGATTATCAATAACGTCAAAGTTTTTTTTTTTAAATAATAAAATCAAAGTTATTTTATATTAATTCAATATTTAATTAACATTTACAATAATATGTTGACTTTGTTTGTTTTACTTCAAGTTAATTGAATTAAGTTATAATTATGACCAATAAAAGAAGTTCATGTTAGGTACAAGAAGCGAATAGAACAGAAATCCATCAAATTCTATTTGTAACAAATGAGATGGTATTAAAAGACACATGTCCCTACAAAATAGACAGTCAAATTATTAGAACCCATGCCTATGCTCGAAAAATTATTACTTTCCAACTTTAGCAATTTATAGGAATTTTTTTGAAGGATGTGATATTAATGGATCTAAATTTTACCTTGTTAAAATTTTGGTGCAGATTTTAATGTCACGGTAGTTTATGTAATTAATATTTGGGTTTAATTGTCTTACTATGTAGATAATTATTGAAAAATATTTCGAGATTGTTATTTATGGATGATTTTATCTAACTAATAAAGTAATCAAACCCTAAATACTTTTACTAGTAATATACCAGCCCAAACTTTTTGTTAATAAAATTACATGATAAATGATTCGGTTACTAAGATGACTGTCATACAATTCATCCCTTCACTTTACAACTCTCATGTTAATTGATTTTTTTTTTTTTTGGAAATATGTTTAAATTTACGTAGTATTATTCAATTTATAAAATTGTTTCACGTGCATTTGAGTGGAATATTTTTTCCTTTTTATTCTTTTGGTTGATTTTTTTTGGAATATATTTTGGATTGTGAAGAATAAAATATGTTTAAGCTACACCGCTAGTATCATGGTTGGAGGACTATTAGGACAAGAATAACCAAAATTTTATCAAATTCTTATCTGTTTTTTAGGATTTCTTTTTGCTTTTTTGTTTTTCGTTTTTGTTTTTGTTTTTTTTTTTTTTTTTTTCGTTGAAAATATTGAAGTTAAGATTACTAAGGATACATGATTTAATTAAAAAATTGAATAATTTGTTTCATAATTTATAATTTTAAATACAATGAAGCCGAATATGTAAAATTACTTGATCCGACAAATTAAATCAAATTTTGAACCAAAAATTTTGGCTACAAAGCTTTATCAATTGCGAGGCAGTTATGTGAATCAAAATAAAAATATTAATACTGTAATTTAAAAAAAAAAAAAAAACTCTAGCACAAAAAAATGAGTATTGAAACTTAAAAAAAAAAAAAAGAATTCATTTAACACTAAATAATTTCAAAAGAAATGAGGGTATTAACAAATTCAGTTATATTTTTAGTACCAATTTCAAAGTTCACAACCTTTTTATGTTGCTTATTAAAATTTTCACTATTATAATTTATAAAACTTATGATGAATTACTTAAATTTTGGGATATATATATTTGAAGGGTTATATTTTGGGGTATGAACATAAATATTACATTTAATTAAATTAATTTTCGACTTTATACTATTGTCCAATATGAATCGATGACGGAAAGCGTTGATTTAGTCTAGATCAATATTCGAGTTATCTCCACCGTGAATGAAATTAAAAAATACACATATATCTAAAAAATATATCATATACCACACATAAAAAATTCATTGCATAATTTAATAAACTTTATAATTAAACTTAAAAATTTTAACACCCAACTTTTCATTCAGTAAATACAGCCAATTCTCATTTCAAAACAAAGTACAACTAACTCTATTTAACGGTCTACAGCAAAACACAAAGCAAGGCCATCAGTTGGAGTAGCAATGTGTACAATATGACCAATTTTAGTTTAGTCCACCTATGTGAAGTAAATTTGGTTTAAGTTCCTCTAATTGAAGGATAGTTTTTTTACTTTTGTGTAAGTTCCTTTTTCCCACCTGGTGGGGAGTAAAGTTAAATAATATTATGTCTCGGACATTTTTTAGAGTTTTGATATCAAAGGTCCCAATTGTTGTAATAGATATTTTTAATATAAAATTAAAAATAATAAATAATAATAATAAATAATAAAAACACAAGCCTTACCAACTGCATTAGTAATAAGGATCAAATAGAGAAAAGGAGAGATAAGAGAACCCCACAACGTAGGGTTTTAGATAAAGGCAATTTTTTTAAAAAAAAGGAAAAAACACAACAAATACTTAAAAAAATAAAATAAAATTGTGGGAGATATAGGCATAGGATTCCTAAATATGGTAAAAACAATCTACGACCGCAAAGGGAATCTAGCAATTAGATCAGCTCTAATAAACGACTTTTTAAATTAAACCTTAGCCATTAGATCTACAACCACCGATCATCTCGTACACGAGACGATGATCAAAAGTTAGGTCCCCTTGCAAGCGTGGGATCATAAATATACCGGCATACATTCACTAAATAGGGATCTTTAGGGTGAATAACCAACTTAATTTCTAATTTATAATTATAATACTCGTTAGAATTTATTGAAAATTAAATTGCACCGTTCTCATAACAAATTAGAAATTAATTTTTTAAAATTGGTTTATTTTTTGATCATCTTTTGTTTTCATTTTTAATAACATAAATAACTATTAACAATGAAAATGAATAAAATTATATCTAAAAGTGAAACACGAAAAGGGCAACGTTAATATGTGTCATTGGTACTTAAAAATTTGGAAGAGGTGTTACATACCAATGAATTAGTTCAGGTAAGTCTTTGTTCATTTGTTTGTTTGTTTGTTTTTTTGTTTTCCTTCCTACATTCATTCATTGGTTGTTTATTATTCTAATATGTGCTTAAAGAATTAAGTTACTATTATCCAAAGTTAAATTTCTATATTTTACGAATGATCATCATATTTGGATTCTTAATAACTTTACTGATTATTGTAATTACAAATCGAAATTAAGCTACTTTTCATGATCAAAAGTTTTAATTGATAAATGCTTTCTCACTGAAATTTTGAAGTTAATAATTTGACAACATTTCAAATTAAGGATCCGCTTATCAATACTGGATTATCATTTATCAGGCACATTACCAATAAAATAGTGGTCCTCGGACAAAGAAACAGGTGGTGTGAGCGTACTTGAGTCAATTCATCTGGGTGTCGAGAGAGGGGTGGATGGGGTTCACTGTTCTAAAGTAGTGCCAGTACCACACGAACCCAGCCTGACTGAATACACGTGCGGCACAAAACCATGTATGGTTGGCAACGAGAACAAACCAACAACGTGGTATATATAATGAGTAAGGATTCTCTACCATCCTTTTTTTTGTTAATCTTTTGATAATCTAGTGACACCTCAACATTTGAAAAAATGAATGACTAAGATGATTTTTTCTCTCTTATACATCATTCAAACTTAAATTACTCTTATAAAAACATTAACACCGTGTCAATATTAACAGAGAATCCTAATCCATATATAATATCGACGCTTACTCTCCGCCGTTAAATTAACAGAAGAAAATGAAAAATATAAAATATATAAGGGTCCAGAAAAAGGATATTTTGCGAGGTGATTTTGGTAAATTTAAGTACTAACTAAGGGTCGGGACCGACAGATAATAATGTTTATCAAACAATTAGATGTGGATCGACAATCAATATAAAGGTGAGATTAAATCAATTATCCTTCGTTTAGAAGATCATACAATACATGAATTTGTAGATTAGGCTGTACAGCTTGGACATTTTCAGTTCCACATGGATATTCTTGTTTCTCAGTTGTTGCAATAAATAGTAGTTTTTTTTTTTTTTTTTTAAATATTAGTACTAATCCAATAAATAATCGATATCAGATAAGATAAGACTTTACTGTCAATATCTAAGGAATAGCTTCTAAAAAATGAGATGAGTAACACGCATCAGATGAGAGATTAATCCACCATGGATGAGAGAAACCCGCAAATTATGAGGGATACGGGTGCAGAACTCATAATCATGAGAAGGATATGGACGACAGTAACGTACCATTATGCTATTATTCAAACCAATAAATAAAGATATGTATTTGTAGTGATTGTTTTGAATTTAATTATGATTTTGACATCATTAAAACATTTTAATAATTGTTTATTATTTATTAATTTTATATATTTTGAGCCAAATTAAAATATTATTTAAACTTATTACATAATAAAATGTCACTACTCAATATGACTCTGTGATAAAAACTCATTTACAATAATTATGTCCCAATTCGAATTTATAACGCAGGGTTTCATCTATTAAAAATAGTAATATAAAATAGCTTAAAATAATTGTGTAAAGTGCCACCAGATAATCATGTAAATGTATAGTATTTTGTTTAAAAGTACTTACTTCTTTTAGTTGTCATAATAATTACTTGGTGAAATCTTGCTATTTGTGAATTGATTTATATTATAGAGTTAGTTCCTCTAAAGTTAAACATGTAACTACAAGTTAATAACTATACCGACATTATGATTGAATTTAAATTGGTCTTCTAGAAAAAGGTTGTTTCTTTACAATTCTTTAATTACGGTACAAATTAGTTTAAATAGTAAAATCTCAATATTACTACGTGTAAGTCAAAAATTGATAAAAGAGTTCGTTTTTATTCATGTATTAAGAAAACAACCCTGTATTTTGAAAATTTATGGTAGAAACTTATAATTGACCGTGCAAAATGTATGATAAAAATTAAACAAGTTCTATGTTTGTATTGAATTGACCAATACCTTTTGAAAATAAAAATACAAGACTAGACAAAAAGCCCATAAACGGCTAAACCAAACCAAACCGCTTGGTTTGGTTCAAATTTTGACTTAATAAAAAAAACCGATAAGAAAACCGTATGATTCAGTTTGATAAATGGTACAAGTTCATCAAAACCAGTCCGAACTGTGAAATCGAATACTTCAAACACATATTTTTGGACCTAAGTTTTAAAAATACTTTTGAAAAATTTGATTAAGATTCAAAAGATAAATTGTTAAAAGTTAAACCCCTAACCCTAATTTATTATTTCATTATTTTTATTTTCTTTACTTCAGTCACAAGACTAGAGGCCATATTATTGCAACGTGGAAAACCTACATAATGAATGACCAAGTTTTGCTTGATTGATATGCAAGTAAATAATTAGAAATATATTCATTTACCATAATTTTAGTTTATTAATTGTTGAATTTGTTTCTTTTACAGATTTAAATTTTAAAGGTTGGGAACGTGGACATGGAGATGTCATGTGGAGCAGTGGAGGACTTCATAATGTTTATTTATGATTTATCAGTTATCATTGTTTTTATCCTTTCAAATTACAATAATTAAACTTGGAGATTTTTATTTTTTATTTTTGTTTGTAAACTTTTATTGATTGCTTCCTGCATATGTCATTATACCAGTTTCATGTTTAAAGAAGGGTGGATAATATCTACCAAAGACTATAACAGTTTATATTTATGGCTATCATTGTTTGGTTTTCATTCTTTAGTTATTTTATTTGATGTTAAAAGATGGTGATATTTCTATTTTCAAGTCAAGAATTGGTAGATTGAACCAAACTGAAGCAATTTGATTTGATCCGGACTAAAAAATAAATTGATCCAAATTGATCTTACTTTCTATAAAACCAAAATTTTTTGTTTGGTCTGGTTTTAGTTGAAACCGAATCAAATCGAACCGTGCCCAATCCTATAAACATATGCTACATATGTACATTCAATGTGGTGAATAATGCAGATAATATAATAGTAAAGTTATCATGTTTGAATATAAATAGTTTTACAGTGTTTTTTTTTTAAAAAAAAAATGGAAAACATAAATAGTTTTATAATCTAATCAAATGACCTCTATATTTAATAGATGTTGGAGGATGAGGGAGCATGCGTAAAGAGAATTGGATTTTCTCTTCTTTTTCTTTTCTTTTGAGATTATATTTGATTTTATAGGATAGTGAAGATAAGCATGATACAAAACACAATTATATTAAAAAATAAGTCGTATTACTTATTCTAATTTGAGTGTAAATTAAGATATTTTAATATATTTTTATATTATATTTATTTATTTATAGAACATAATTATGTGATGGGGCGTCAACTCCTATAAGACTCATGAAAAATAATATGTTCTTTTTTTCTAATCTTAAAAATAGCGTGAGTTTTGAAATTAATAACAAAAAAGTTAAACCAAGTTCTTTTAGTAGCATATTAATCTTAAAATTAGTGTGAGTTTTATTTAATGCCAAAAAAAGATTAAAGACAATGGTTCACGTCATTCATTCACCAACTTTTATCAAACATATTTATGTTATTCATGAATAATGATAGTGCTAAAAAAAACTACTTTAAATTTGTAGGTGTTAGTTCAAAAATTCATCCTTATTTTAATATTATTTGATGTAATTTTCGCAAAAATAAGTGTGATAGCATCCCTTCCGTGTAAAATGGAAGTTCTTATCGATTTCAAAAAATGGAAGTTCAAAAAAAAAAGAAAAAGGATAATTTAGAATGAGTAATATTAGGTTTTTCAAATATTTACCCAATTTCATATCAAAATGATGTGACACGTAAGTTGTCAAAATCTTATTAATTATTATATTATCTAATGATTTATAAGATCTTGACAATTAACATGTCACATTATTTTAACAAAATAATTAGAAAATTTAGCATTATTTGTTTAGAATAACATAGAGACTTTCAATTTTTTTATTTTATTTATTATCATAATTAATTATCAATTAAATCACTTAGAACATTACTACAAGTGAAAATTTTAATTCATACCTCCTACATAAAAGAAAAACCTTAGTTTCTTTGCAATAACACATGCAATTTAACAATTAGAATTTAATTCACTGTTAAATTTAATGGACGTTTCCTATTATTAAACGACATTGAGCGGTAGTTATAAAAGAAAAACTTTACCAGCTAATTTAACTAGGAAAAATCATGTGCAAGCTTTTCTAAGTTTTGATTAACATTAGACCGGAATGTGTAGATTTCTTTTGGGTTATAATTTATATTTTGAAATTCTTTTGGGTTATAATCAATCGCATGCAAGCAATTAAATAAAATTAATCCAGAATAATCAATGAGATATATATATAAATATTACTTTTTATATGTTCTTGTTGCATATCCCAATTGCACATCCAAATTTTGGACTTTTTTTTTTTTTTTAAATAAGTTTAGATCATAGAAAATATAGATACAATTTTAATTCCTCATCATTTAACAAAAATCGTGGAACATAATTAAAGGAATTTGAATGTACAATCTAATTATGTCAAAAATATACAAATAACTCATTATCTTATAAGCATTAAATTTGGATGTACAATCTAATACACATAAAAACCATATAGATTCAATATTACTAATTTTCGAAACTAACTGAAAATTTAATTGAAGAAGTTTTTCACATTAATTAATATAATCATTAACATTTGATCAAGTCTCATTCTGCTTCTAATCTATACTCTTTATATTTATATTTTCAAGCAATAGTCTTATTTTTCGAGAAAAAAAGAATCTCATTTTTAACATTGATAATGACAATCTTAATCACATCAATTATACTTTAGATATTTAATTGCCATGGGCCATTACTAAAGACTCGGTGCTCACTGTTTAACCTTTTTTTCCTTGATCACGCAAATATGTAAGGTATAAATATTGATAGTTATTAGGTGGCAGCTCAAAAATTCATAAAAGCAAAGATTTTATATTAAAAACTGATAATAATAAAAAAGTCTTTTAAATTTTTTTATCTGCAATTACATCCTTATAGGTATATATGCTTGGATCTACGCATACACATGTGATACGTCGTTCTCTATACAGGTAGGTGCTTATAGACTATAGTTTCCATCTGCAACACCACTAAAATTAAATACAACCAGAACCAGTACAACTTACAAGTTACAATAAATTTAAAAAAAAAAAAAAAAATCTCAACCGTGAACCGGCTAAACCGGTTGCCAACACAAATGCAGAGAGAGAAAATGTTTATATATTCCATCTCCTCTTAAAATAGGTCTGAAATGTTCCTCATACGTCCCATCTTCTTCTTTGCTCTCTCTCCTTCCTCTCACTTTAAAAAAAAAAAAAAAAAACACTTTCTCTCCCTGACAAAAACACCATGGATTCTGTAAGTCGGCGATGTCTTCGCTCCGCCCTCCCACTCCTCGCCGATTAATTCACCAAATGCGTACCTTCTTAAGCAAACCGTAATAGCTTCCTCCTCTCACTCTCCACTCAAAACGCCGTCGTTTTCCGGTTTTGCCCTGTCCGGTCACCGGATACCTTTTTCACCGGTATATATGTAGTGAGAGAGAGAGAGAGAGAGAGAGAGAGTGTGTGTGTGTGTGTTCAGTGAGCTGTTTTTTTTTTTCCTTTCCTTTCCTTTAAAAGAAATTATCTTCAAATTCTCGTTTGGTTTTTAGTCTTCATTTTTTTTTTCTAGTTGTGTTTATAGTTAGTCTAAATTTTATAAGCTTGATCAAGTACTTAATTAGTTGTAAAAATTTTGTGGAGTCTCTGATCCGATCGATCTTAGCCGTTGGGTTTTGTTGATTTTTGATTAATGCTTTGTTGAAGCTGGTCAAGCTAAATTGTAGTTGAAGTAAGTGAAATAGAGAGCTATGTTAGATCTTAATCTAAATGCGGTGTCGTTTGAGTCGACTCACCAGAACAATAACAACAACAACAACCACCGCCACCGCGACGGCCGAGTCGACACGTCGGTCGTGGTACTGGAGAAGTTTCCAGAAGGTTCGTCGGGGACCTCGAATTCGTCGGTCGTCAATGCCGACGTCTCCAGCAATGTCGGCGACGACGAGTCGTGCTCCACACGCGCCGTCGCTGGCGATAGCGGCATCCACACGTTGAATTTCGACATTTTGAAGGTCGGTGGCGCTGGCAGTTGTAGAACCGGAAACGAGAACAACGACGACGGCGGCCGAGCGAGGAAGGAGTTCCCGTTTTTTCCGGTGAGTGGTGGTGGACCGAAACTATGCTATGAAGGCCAGTCTTCTAGAAGCTGGATCGATCTTTCGTTCGACAGGCAACAGAAACAACATGTTCCCGACGGCGGAGGAGAGGTTCGCATCTTGCAGTCAGCGCCGCCGTCGGCGGTGAAGAAGAGCCGCCGTGGTCCCAGGTCGAGGAGCTCTCAATACAGAGGAGTCACCTTCTACAGAAGAACTGGCAGATGGGAGTCTCATATCTGGTACAATTTCCTTTTTTTTAATTAAAAAAAAATTAATCGCGATGAGTTCGGTTTCATAGTTGATTTTAGATACGTTGAATTTTGATAGGTTACAGTCGTTAGTTATACTTTCATATAATTTTAAACGAATTATGATATTTGACTGTTGACTGGTTATGGAGTTGATTATTTGTTTGTTTGATTTTACGATTTGAAGTCAATTTTGGGTGTGTTTGGTTGCGTGATTTTAGTCAAATTTCTCTTCCAACCGAGAAGTATGGTGTGTCGATCAATTAATTAAACTTGGACTAAATTTCTGTTTTTAACGGTTCTGATTAACTTTTGTGTTTCATTTTTGGGTGCAGGGATTGTGGAAAACAAGTGTATTTGGGTATGGATGTGATTTATATATACCCTATTCGACTTGAGATGGAGTATTGTGATTTTTTTTCCCCCTAATTCTGTTATATATTAATGTGATTCTGTTGTTGGGTATGTTTAGGTGGTTTTGACACTGCTCATGCTGCTGCTAGGTAAACCTTGTGAATTTATAGATAATTGTTGGGTTGTATGTTTTCCTTTTCGGGGGCAGTGTCTTGTCAAGGATTGGTTTTGGAGCTTGTTTAAATTTGCATGAATTTGTTTTAGTGAAAATTATGAGTTGCTTCTATTCAGGGCCTATGACCGAGCTGCTATTAAGTTCAGGGGTGCGGATGCTGACATCAATTTCACTCTTGCTGATTATGAGGAAGATATGAAACAGGTTGGATATACGAAGTGTTATTATCGAAACTCAATTCATTATCAATTGTAAGGTCATCGTAGTGGCTTATGTGATACTTGATTATATGACAGATGAAGAATCTGACCAAGGAAGAATTTGTCCACATACTGCGGCGTCAGAGTACCGGTTTTTCAAGGGGGAGCTCGAAGTATCGAGGTGTGACCTTGCACAAATGTGGCCGATGGGAAGCACGAATGGGGCAGTTCCTTGGCAAAAAGTGAGGAACTATTTTATGAAATTTTAAATTTTTGAGTCTATATCATATGCTTCAATGTAGATATAAGAAGTTTAAATGCCTCTTGGTTTGAACTGAGTTGGTTCAAACTAATTCTTAATGGGTTGTCTTTGTTCTTTCCTTCTATGGAAAGACAGTTGTAAGATGCCTATTTCAAAGAAGAAAAAATTGGCAATGGTGTTTTCATGCTTGCATGCAGGTATATATATCTTGGGCTGTTCGACAGCGAAGTAGAAGCTGCAAGGTCCTTATGATCATGAATTTCACTCTACCTGATACTGAATTTATTACCCTGAATTCTCAACCTCAATAGGGTTCCATCCAACACATGTCTACCTTTTGATTTTCTGGAAATCAGGGCTTATGACAAGGCGGCTATCAAATGTAACGGAAGGGAGGCAGTCACCAACTTTGAGCCGAGTACATATGATGGGGAGATGATATCAGATGCTGGAAACGAAGGTATTGTTTGAATGGTATGCTCTTCATATATATTGACTTCTGTAAAGCCATGAGAGATCTGTCTTCTAATTGGTGTTTGAATTGTGCAGGAAGCGAGCAAAATCTAGATCTGAACTTGGGGATATCTCCACCGGTGGGCAGTGGTACCAAGGAAAGCGAAGGACATCCTCAGTTTCTTTCTGGCCCTTTTGGTGTGCATGGTGGAAGAAGTTCTAGGGTAAATTTTTCACCAAAGCAGTTTTTATTTTATGATTTTCTATTTATATAGTAACAAAACTAAGAAGGCTTTGACTTACAGAAAAATTACATTTGTTGAAATCTATTAAATATGGTTTAATCAGACTTAATGTTGACCTTGTCAAACATTTATCTTCAAATTTCATCTTTTTGGCCTTTACTTCTGCACCATAACCCAGCTGTAAAAAATTAGAAGGCAATGAAGCATGCTGTTGCTATTTTAGCTTCTAATGCATCTGTGGATTATCTTCCCTATGATCTGCTTTTCCAGATGGAGAACTTTACTGCTGCAACCGTTGGTGATCCGCCTTGCAAAGGGCTAACAAGGGCCTCAGAGCACCCTGTTTTGTGGAATGGTGCATATCCTATTTTTCCTCCCACAGAGGTAAATCTGTTTGCTTTGTTTTCAAGTTCTTTTATATGTTGACTATCTGTTCAATTTTTTCTTCCGTCTGACCATGCACAAACACACAAACAGTATTAAAAATGACAAATATTGCTCCACTCATAAACTGAACCATAGTGGTAGCTGAATGTATTCATAGTTCACTTTTTATAAATGAATGTAATTAGTGGTGCCAACTATATAGTCCAAGAGACCTGTGGATGTTAGTTTGAGAACAAGTTTTTGGTTATATAATTTATACCTTAAAAATGATTAGAATTGTTGAGATGAAACCAGGAAACAAACATAGTAGTAACAAAGTATAAGGATCACAATAAGAAATATTGGGCCAGTAACAGCTATCAAGGTAGATAATGGCAATATGACTTGTGTGTGTTTTTTTCTATTTTATAGAATTGCAAATATTATCTTAACCTATGAACCAGTTGATGCTTACAATAGCATTGTATCAGTCATAATGTTATATAACTGCATACTACCATACATTATATGTTTTTTTAGCTGCCCGTCGGTAAGTCCCGGTAGTTTCTGAACCACAAGGTGTTAGCCTTGAAAGAAAGAAGGAAAGTGATGGTGATAGTGACGTTGCAAGCTAACTAAAATTTCTTCAAATTTGAGAAGAGTAGAGGCGTGGTTTACTTATTTAGTTGATGAATGCTCTGATTGATAAAATTGCATCTCCAGAGAACTCCGTCCATCATAATTGAAGTCCTGAATTGTTTTGCAGGAAAGAGCACCAGAGAAGAGAATTGACTTAGGTCCTCCACAAGTTGTCCCCAACTGGGCATTGCAAATGCATGGTCAGGTCAGTGCTACACCAATGCCAATGTTCTCTACTGCAGCATCATCAGGATTCTCATTTTCGGCAACCCCACCTTCCGCTGCCATTCTTTCATCAAAACCCCTCAACTCGACAGCCCTCAATCTCTGTTTCACTTCCTCTACTACCTCCGCCCCCAACAGCTCCCTATTCTGCTATCAGATGAAGCCACCACAAGCCCCTCCATAGCCTATGAGCGCCAACCGAGTATGCTATCAATGTCAATAGGCAGCAATAACTGCAGCTGTCTTCAAATTCGTGGTATGATTCACAGATATTGATTGATATACACCCAAAACTTGTTTTCTGATTTCTTTGATAAACCCCTCTACGGTCTGTTCATTATATGAGTATTAAACAAAAGCTAATCCCATTAGAACTTGGAAATCGTTTCTACTATTATGACATGGTTCAGCTTTTAAGTTCCCAGCAGCGTGTAATGTTTGTTAGTGACTGAAATTATTAAAAGTACTTTGTTCATTGGCAAGTCAATTAGTGTCTGTTATCAAATAATGAGCAAAATCTAATTAAATTGTAATGGGCATCTATTTTCTTTCTGCTTTCTAATTGATCTCGCTTTACCTTTCTCCTGTAGCAGACCCACCAGAAAGATATTTGTTTCTTTGACAATGCATGGGTCCCACGCCATTTTTTTGGTCCTTTTGATGTACAATACCTAGTAAACTTTGCAAGCTCATGCATATACAAGTACAAACTTAATGCGCAATACAGTTGTGATAGTACAGATTGCTTTTTAATTTGCAAGTGGGAAATTAATCAATCTGAAAAAAGAAAGGTCAAAAATTGTGAAGTTTGTACAAACCAAGTGCACAACACAATTCAGTTATTGCTAGTACGTAATTAATCTGCAAGTGGGGCGTGAACCATTCTGAGAAAAAGAGTGGTGTTCCCAGTAGTTTCTTACTGGATGAACAGGCTTTTGAAGAAATTGCCAAAAAAAAAAAAAAAAAAAATCAACAAGGCCTTCTTGTTGTTGTTACTACCTCTTCACAGTATTTTCAAGGTAGTTGCATCAAGAAAGGTGTCTTCCAGGGTTTGAAGGGGACAGGAATCAAGATGCTTGTTTACTACTTGCCAAAATATACCACTCTGTTCAGAGGAAGGAATCATATCAGGTTGACTCAGTTAAGGAACCATATAGTTCTTCTTTTCTGGTTTTGATTTTTAGCTTTTTGTTTTTTTGTTTTTGTTTTTTTTCTGCTTTTTGAAGGTTCCTTTTAAGCATGAGACGGGAGGAATCCTTCTATATTTGGTAGAAATAAATAAAATGGGGGTAAGTTATTTGTTTTTTTTGTTTTAAATAACTTTTGATTTTTTTTTGGTTCTAAATAAAACTTAAAGTAGAAAGTTGTTGCGAAGAAGCTGCAAAAAAAAGCAAAAACACTTGCCAAGACAAATTATTCTTGGAAATTTACAGAAAAGAATGGTTAAAAAAAGGACAGATATATTTGCCATATCAGGGCATGTTGGAATTGTAATGAATAAAGATTCTACAAATAAAAATAGCATGACAAGATAAAAGAAATTTGTGGCCACTTAAATGCTTGAAAGGCACAAAACAATTTTTTGAGGTTGCCTTCGGCAAATAAACATGATGAGATTGAGATAACTATTCAACTTTTGTGAAAGAAAATGGTTGTGGTGTCACTGAAAGCTGAAAAGCCTCTATATTTCTAAGGACGCATTAGTACCAGCACTTACCATTCTGAAAAGACCATGAATCCTTGAATCTAGTCTCTCTGGGTGTCACTCAAGATTTGATTGAATTCAGCTTCCACTACTCCATATAATGCTTGTAATTATGATAACAATAAATAATTCAAAATTTTTTGTATAACTCAATTTTTCATCACATGATATATTTAACTTAATGGGGTGAGATTGGTGTTGAATTTGGGAATCAAATATAATTAACTGTAATTAGAAAATTCAAGGTTAGAGCTTATGATCGTCATTATAAAGAAGAGTCGAAGTTATCTTCAGGATTGTTAATGATAGAGATGCTACTAAATTAATAAAAAATTAGGACATTTGACATTTGAGTCTCATTTCAATAATTTTAACATTTATGTCCTTTATTTTTTTGACAAAACACTTTTTTTTAACAAAAAAAAAAGAAGCTTTTTTTCCCCTTCAAATGTGAGTGGTATTCTCCAACCACTCCACCTTTGGAATCTCAATGTCGAAATTTCTCTCTTTTTTGTTCAATTTTCCAATCGTCATTGCCTGCTCTCTTCTTTTTCTTTCTCTTTCTTTTTTTACTTTTTCTTCCATCTCCAATGAGGAGTCCTTGTTGAAATGCAATGCGGATCTATAGGCTTCTTGCTATGACTCATGATAGGAAACCTGCAAATCTGCAATGTTGCAGATTTGTGTTTCTAATGAAGAGTGCTCATCTCCAAAGATAGAAGAAAAAGAAGGAAAAGAAGAAGGAAGAAAGAAGAAAGAGAAAATGAAAGAAGAAGAATAAGAGAGATGTCGGATAGAGAATGCAGAAAATTCGTCAAAACAGATATTAAATAGATAAAGAAAAAAATTTATAAAATGATATACTAGATAGAGAGAGATTCCGATGATAAAAGAGATTTGTAAAGATGAAGTTAATTATGTTTTTTTTTTTGGTAATTTAATTCAAAAATAAAAATACTCTTTGAGATGTAAATGTTAACAATAGTGAGTTGTGACAAAAATATTAATTCACTAATATTTATTAAGCTATTTTTATACTTCCAAGAAACGATGGTCGTGATGTTAAGTTGACTATCAAATTTCAATAATTAATCATATAGTTTTGCAAATTTTGAATGCAAAATTCTATGATCTGTGAAGTTGCAGGATTGATGATACTTTATTAACTATAATGAGTAAGATGCCAAATGGAACAAAGTTGAATTAAATGTTAAATAATAATTATAGAGTTTGGAGAATTTGAATCCAAATTGTATGGAGTGTGAAGTTACACTTTGTTATGTTAGTTGTAAAGTGTAAAATACCAAATAAAGAATAAACTTTTTAAAAGAAAAATGATGTGTAAACTTAGATATATATATATATGTGTTTGAAAATGTAAACTTAGATATGTTTAAATTAATTATTCATATTCAAAATATATCTCAATCATAGTGGGGAAATTTTTTGGGTGAGACTGAAACCACAATAATATTGATATTTCATTTTTGAATATATATACGTTACAGAGAGTACTAGAGAGGGAACGAGATATGAAAGTAATATTTTATACCATGTCTATGTGAGCATAATTTAGTACTTTGAAAATGAAATGTTTCAGTTTAGAATATATATGTAACTTTTTTCACTTCAAACAGAAATAAACTTTAATGATTATTTTTTTCTCTTATTTTAATATTTCGTGTTGCTTTCATACTTTTCATTCATGATCATGAATATGGTGCTAAAAATTTATTAGTGAGAGGACAACCACGAATTGATGAGTGACAGGTGTCATTTGTCAAATATTAAATGAAAAGAAAGGTAGTTGAAAACACATGAATCTGATGTTACTGTTTATGGATTGGGTTAAAGGTGCCCATTGATTTGTCAAATCTATCACAATTCACATTTCTCCTTCTGGCATTTGTATTGGGCAATTGATTTTTGTTCTTCTTGATCTGCCACGTCATTTAATCAAAAACGCATAATTAAGAAAATAATTATCATGGTTCTTGTAAAAAAAAAAAATCTCTTTGCTGGAATGATGAGAATGAGACTTGAGTTGGAGAATGTATTTGACAGTTTGGGTCCCACTCGCTATGATTAAGTGGTTTTTAAATTTTTTATATAAATAGACACACACGCGCACACTTTCACTGGTTTATTTTAACATCTTGTTTTGTAAAATATTTTTTTAAAAAAGTAAAAATTATACTTGGTGCTTTCAAAATTTGAACGATGTGTGCAAACGTAACAAATATTAGGACTGACAATTTAAAATCTGATACGACGGATCGATACGAAATCGATACGGTTATTATGAGTTAAGCTGAGTATTAACAGGTTGGGTAAAAAAACGGATCAACCCGTCTAACTCGTTTAATTATCGGATCGGGTTCGAGTTCTATTTAACGGATAACGGGTTGACCCATTAAATAAGGATAAAAAAGTAATTTTATTTTAGAGAGAAGTCATGTAATTTTAGTGGTAGATATATATACCCTTCAAAGTTCAAACCCTAACCTAAACACAAGTCTCCAAACTTCATCTCTACACCTCATCTCATCACAAATTGTCATGTAGTGGTAAAATTTTATTGGTTTTGATAAAATATTTGTTAAACTATTTTTTTCATGTATAAATGTATAATTTCTTAATTAGTTAACTTTTAATTATTATCTTTTGATAAGTTTAGTTTGGTGGATATAATCAACGTTTGATGTTGTTTTTCTATTATAAAAGACTACATAAAAAAAAATTTTATGTTGTTTTGTTTTTTTTTTTTTAATATGAAGGACTATATTTACAAAAATATTTTTATAATCATCTTTGTAAACATTTGTATTTTTATGGTTTAAATTGTATTTGTGGATGATAGTATTTTTTAGGTTTTATGTATATTTATTTTATTTTTATTTTTTATTATATCTATATTAAAATTTAAATGTATTAACTATCATTAAATGGGTCGATTAAACGGATTATTATTCGTATCGATTAAACAAGTCACTAATATATCGATTAAACGGGTCATTAACGGGTTGACCCGTTAGTAACCGTGTCGGGTTCGGGTTGAAAGGGTTCAACCTGTTTCCTTATCGGGTCGTGTTCGGGTTGTGTCAAAAATTATCGGGTCGGGTTCGAGTCATGTCCAACCCAATCCGTCAATCCGGATTGCCACCCCTAACTAATATTGATAGATGCAAGTTTAAAAACCCTCATTTATCACATATCAATAAGATTTAAGATATGAGTTTTTTTTTTTTTTTTTTTTAACCTTTTAACTTTAACAATTACAATTAAATTGAGATGTGAAAAAAGAATTTATGATTAAACTCATAATTGAATAGTATAAATGTAAGGAATAGATCATCATGTTAATACTTTTTTTTTTATCAAACCTGCTTTAATTTTTAAATTTGATGGTAGTTAAAAAAATATTATTATCATTTATTAATCAAATAAAATAATATTCTCCTTTATTATACCAACATTAAATAATTAAATTTTTATCCAAAAATTTGTATGAAAGACATAAATTGATTAGCCATACAATAAATGAAAGGTTGAATGAGATCGGAACTACAGACTATAAATTCAAATTTGTATTTTAAGTGAATGTGACCCAGAGGGACAAACCCATGAATTGAGAATCTTTTCTAAGAACGATAAGGAGTCCCTACTTTCTCATGTAAATTAGAGAATACAAATCCTCAAATTTGGAGAAAGTCATTGACCACCCCACCCCAAAAAAAATTCAATAAAATTGAAGTGGAGGTCGTTTGGTGCAAGATTTATTGGGAAATTGTTTTAGGTTAAAGGACTTTTAAATCAAAATCCATTTTGGGAACATTTGGCTTAAATGTCATTTAAAATCTTTTGCCCTGTGTGTGTGTGTGTGTGTAGTAGATGATGTGAGTTATTGTTTTCATTTATTCTCTACCCATATTTCTATTGCTTTAATTGTCTTGTGGCTTTTATTTTATTTTATTTTTTAAAAATAAATCTATATGTAACCATTCAAATCTGGATCGCTTTCATACTATACTCTACCCAAATTTATATCAAAGCCTTTATAATATATTCCCATGTTTGTTCTAGATTTCATTTTTCACAAAACATATATGTTGTTAAAATTATTTAATTGTGGAAGATATAATTTCATTAAACAAAAGCTTTTATTGGCAAATTTTGAATTATGAGACCAGATGGTACAAAGTTGAAAAGAAACTAATTCCCATATGTTCCCTGTTTCTTTTCCCAATATTTTCATTATAATTAGTTAACGGAAGATCGAACAGCAAATCTCAGTTCTCGCCTTGTATTTGTCTGCTCGGAGGGCTTGGTTTGTTTGTCAATATTTTGTTTTTAATTGGTAGGTGATTCTGGAATTTTATTTTAAAAGTTAAATGGACAGAGTTCTTGTTTGTCAAGTGGATCTCTCTGTGTCACTGCAAACCTAGTGATTAGAGAAAAGAGAAAAAAAGATAAAGGTAATCTTCTTTTATTATTTCTTTTCCTATTTACTGTGAAAAAAAAATTGTTTATCAATTATCATATGGTTGGAAAATCGATCATCTCACGTCAAAATCCAGTAATCCACTATTTACTTCACATGAGGAGATTATGCTACTACACTCAACATGTATTGTTAATATGGTATTGTTCATGGGCTGGTTAATAAGCATTATTTAAATCCAATATCCATAAAAATATTAGAAAAGTAAAAACTAAAAGAAAATAATTCTTACACCTACCCTTGTATGATAAGATTAGTATATACTAGCATAATCCCACATGAGGCCTTTAGAAAATGATAGTAACCAACAAATTATTTATTCCTGTTGTTGAGTAATGTTAGTTATTGGTTCAAAAAGTTTGTAATACTTTTTTATTCCAGAAAAAAAAAATCACATTTTTTGAGAACAAAATCTTAAAATTTTTAGTAGTATAGCAATTTAATTAAATCCATTATATTATTTATCATATTTAGCAATTATTCACATGGTAATTACAAATCACTTATCATATTGTTGATGAAAAATTTTAGAATCTTAACATATAAAAGAAAACATATCACAAAGTTCAACATACTAATAAGTTGTATATTCATTTATAGTTCAAATAGTTAGTGCATGTCATGTCACATCCGTGATAAGGGTCTGAATCTCACAATCTACATTACAAGCATATGCTGAGTTTTATCTCATTATTGTAATAGTAGATTTCCCTAAAATATATTTTCCAACGGCATATAATACTAAATCTCTGTACTAGATTTATTATTAGCTTTGTAATTATTAAAAGAAAGGTATCATTTTTCACACTAAACAAAGCAACTTACATGTACACTGCAGTTACTTTTTCTATGTTTTCATTCGTGCCACTAAGGTTCCAAAGCTTTGGATCTCCACTTATAATGATGATGATCATCATCAAAACATAGGCTGATAGGCATATATGAGATATGATCTCCTTTTATTTCAACACTCCCATGAAAGAAATAGACAAATCAAACCCCACTTTCCCACCCTCTATTTCTCTTCACTCATGATTGAATTTCAATGGGCTGAAAAAAGGTGCACTCCCACCATACATCTCACCCACAGTTTTTGGCACACATGGTGGACCCAAGCCCAGTTGTATTTTTGCAAGTCTCCCTTCTTCACAGTACCAGTACTGGACCCACTTTACTTTGTTGGTTTTGGTTAGGTTTGGTGGTGCAATTTGCCAAGGTTAGGGTTTTTGGTTGGTGGAGTTTCAATTTATACGAGATATTTTTGTAGAATTCCTTCTAAAAAAATACACATTAAATATGTGGTTGAGCATGAGACACAGAGCAGCCCCATTTAATAGGGAAGATTTTGCATGTTTCTGAGCTTCAGCCTTATGTTTCTGCCTAGTTTGTCTTTGCTACAATTTATAGTATTGTTGTAGTGGGTTTTGAGTTGATATCACTTTTCATGTGACTCCGTGAAACCTAATTGCTTTTTACCTGTCCTGGTAAGAGGTGACAGTGATCTCTTTTAAGGAGACCAAAAGCACTCCCAACTACTCTACATCAACATTAATCCACCTGTCATCTTTGTATTTGTCCATGGGCTCTGATCTTCTGTTCTTTCCTTACCTTAATATGCTGCTGCTTCTTCACCCCTCTTTTTCTTAATTAAGTCTTTTTTATAATGCTGGACTTAAATGTTTCAATACATATTGCTTGATGGAGTAATAATTGAATTGACATTGTCATGTCACTTGTCAAATCATTATATTTACAAGTGATTTGATAACACTAATTCAACTTTACAGAATTACGAATATTACTAGTGAAATTATAATACTAAAACACATATGATAGCGATGAGATTTTAAATGTTAGAATGGTGATTCAACTGAGCTATAACCAATTGCCAGTGCGTGATGAAGATTAAGGCTCGGTGCTTTTAAGGTCGAGAGCCACGTGTATTCCATGACCTGTGGTGTAAGCTTAGGATACCATAACCACTGAAAAGTTGCTCAGACAGTAACTTTGTTTTTTTTTTTTTTTTAGGAGGGACCCACGTTAGACATTACTTTTGCTCTTCCTTATCCTCTCATTGCAGGTTGTGTGTGTCACCCCCATTTGTTCAGGTTAATTGTAAAACAAACAACCAGGACCTCCCTTTCCAAAAGGAAACCTAGAACATCCATCTTCAGCTTGGTAAGGGCCCTCGTAATTCTCATCCAAATTCGTGTTTTCTTTCTTGGTATAACCATCCAAATCATGTTTTTACAAAGTGTTGATTTCTTAATATCACAAATATAAGTTACCAAAACCTACAGATAAAATCTACTTAATCAATGGTCCGAAAATCTATTTCCAAGGTCAAGATAAATCCACTCACACCTTTGTGGGAAAAGTACCACGTTTTGTTGCTATATGGTCTTGAACATTGCTCTTGATGAAGCATGGACAAATGGAGCGCAACCACCGTGACAGCCCACAAAGTTCTTCAACTAGTCCAATTTGGATCAAGTAGAAACAAATAAAAATACTATCTCAAGTCCATTAATCGATTTTGGTATATCCCGCTGAAGTATTTCCCTTCGGCACAATCAAATTCCATTATAGAAAATCAAAATCGATGTCAATTCATTTTAAGCTAACAAGTTTTCTTGAGCTCAGAATATAACTGCTTTCTATTAATCTTTTCCTTCCCTGGCCAAGAGAACATACTGATGCGACTTGGCAAAACAATTTGGGCTGTGATCCAAATATTTATAAATAAACCACTCATTGTATAGAATCTCAGAGACCCAGTTGGCTTAATTTGTCAAACCTTGTCCACACAAATTGCAGGCACAGTATAACACTAACAAAAGAAGAAAATAAATGGAAGATAAGCAGGACAACAGAGTTGGGATCAATTTCATCTACTATTCAAGTTAAGAGATCAACAACCAAACTTTTTACTGTCGACTTTTAATAAGGAGCGGAACACATTTAACACATGGAGGATCAACCTGGTAAAAAGATCATAATAGGCTGTTCAGCAATGCACTCTACATATCGATCGAAGCTTATTATACCTGCAATCACATAAAACAATTTAAGTCTTATTATCAAAATCAAATAATATAAATGACAAACTAAGTGGTATAAACAATTCCATTACATGATCAATTATCCATGCCAATTGCCAAAGAAATCTGAACAATGAGATTACTAAACCAAGCCACTCCTTATTTAGGATTTATAAGGATACGATTGTCCTCACCTGCTTGTTTCCAGACCCAATTTTAGGCCTCAATTTTTCGGGAGTTTGATCCACCACCAGCCTGCCCGATAAGACCAGTTATGAGTTAATCCCATCCTCAAGTGCTATGCGATCAGATCACACAAGAGCAGTAAATTTCTTCAGTAAGCCACCACCACCAATCAAGTGACAAGTTTCATCCTGAAGACAAGTCACATCCCAAATGTTCTATTGTATATGTCACCCGAACTGGGCATCCTAAACTTGGTATCTTCATAACCAGTATAAAATTTGTTAAACCCCAGTCTCTCATTTCTAAGGATTTCTGCCATACCTAAACTGTTTCCAGCCTGAACATCATTCCAACCATCCCAGTGACCATTTGAAATAAGTGAATTTCTAGACTGTTGGATCGACAGCTGAGCAAAAGGGGAAAGATTGCTCACTTGTGACTGATCCATCAGCCTTGAAGAAATGCCATAAGAATCACCACTAAGAGCAGAGAAATTATCCCCCATGTCAGGATATCTTAGGTTTTGGTGTGGGGAGAGTGATCTTTGCATCATTAGTTGCAGTCGTGCCTCATTTTCATAGGCATTTAAATGTGAAGGGAAATTAGACCTCCTGTCTAAGCCAGGATTGCTAAGACCACCTTGAAGTCTCCCTTTACCAACAGCCAAAATTGCAGGATCCATAAATTCAATATCCCCAGTGGCATTCATATTTCCAGCTGATTGTGTCTGGTATGAATTTCTCAACAATGAGGTAGAGTCAAGCAAGTGATTTCCTGCGAATCAATGAAAGAAAATTCAGCCCATTAAACAGAATGAAAATCATCAAGCAACACAGAGTAACATGACAACTAACCTGACATAGTGTCAAAAGAATGGTCCACTCTCTCATGAGAAGAAAAGCCTGGGGGTGGTGCTCTGCTAGGTACAGAGAATCCGGGTGGGGCAGAAATTTGAGATCTAGAAACTGATTAAAAATATGGGTTCAGGAACAGTTATCACAATTGCAAACAGGATGAAAATGCAAAATGAATAGATTCAGACAAACTTAAGACGGGAAAAGAAATTTCTTAATATCAAACTTCCCCATTTAGCTTAAATTAATGACTGACTCAACCAACCACCACCAAATCTATAAAATTGTTCTGTTCCAACCCCAGAATACCACTCCATCGTAAAACATAAGCAAACCTTTTTATATAAATAAGTATGTGAGTCTCCAATAGTCCAATAGCAACACCATTGCCACCGTGTAAAGATATCTAACGACAATTTACCAAAACCCCGACTCTCCAAAGATACACCATAATCATATTAGAGATGAAAATTTACCTACTATCACCGAATTTAGTAAAGCTAATAAGCATATCTACAATCATTGGTATATTCCCCCCTCCTCTAAAACAATTTAAAAAGGAAAATATTGGTACATACAAATATTAATCTAACAAAGATCAAATAATACAGTAGTAAACAAATAAGCACCATAAATCAATTAAATCCAAAGAAAAAAAATAGGACAAAGCATTTATAACGTTCATTCAAGCCCAACATATGTAGGACACCAGAGTCACAATGCTAACCAATACCAGAGAAATATATTCGCAATGAAGATCAGTGACAAACTGTACAAACACAGATATATGCCAAAAGAACCAATGCATGTGGAGATATATGCCAAAAGAACCAATGCATGTGGAGATATACTGCTCTTCCTGTCCCCTACTCCAAATCAAAATAAAAGAATTAAAAAGCAATAATAAAGAGCTTCTTAATTGTAAAACAACAAAAAGAAGGGATCCCCAAAACAAAACAGACAAAATTACTCCCTCTTAAATAGAACATTTATCAAACAATACACAATTTAAAACATTTATAATAACAAAGAAAGACAAAAAGGTGAAACACCAAACAAACAAATCTACTATAAAGATAAAGAGACATTCAATATTAACCAATGATACTCACCCGAATGCTTGTTAGATGAGAAAACAGAAGGATTGCCAGAGAAGTTGTCAGATTCTTCAAAACTACCAGAATAGAAACCATTACGATTCCCAAGCTTTTCCAATGGATCTCTATTTTCAGCAAACTCCGGATTCAAAGAGTGGTTTTTTGGCAAATGCCCAAAGACACTAAAAGAATGATCAACATCAAATGCCTGATTCCTCGAGTCTTCCTGTCTTGCAAAGGAGAACCTGGACTGATTGTTATTTTGTACTTTCCTTGCACTTGACATTTTCATAGAACTAGGCTCTGTGTCATTTTCACCCAGTAATTTAACCAAATTCTGAGGCAAAGCAAGAGATTCATCCCATGTATCAAAGTCCATGGACAATATATTTGAGATAATGCTGTTCTCTCCTGTATCTGTAGCCACATGGGTGTCAGGATCACCCTGTAATCCGCCCATGTGATTCCCTTTACCCTCACTTGAAAGCAAAAAAGAAAGTTCTACAGCCCTATCAGGACCGGTAGAATTTCTAACAAACTTCTTAGGGTATCCATTGGACATTACTGAAGTGCTTGATGAATGCCGTTGCAAACCATCACTAACTTTATTATCTACAATTTGAGAATCAGCATTTAAGTTAAGGCTGGCAAAAGCCTCATTGTGCTGCAAAGAATGAGACCTAGATAGATTTGGAACATGAAATGAATTGGCTGAATTCGGCAAATAAGAAGAATGGCATACAACTTCAGGATCCTTGAGTCTTTGATTATCAAAAGATAATATATCATCCTCTTCTTGAGGGCTTGCATCTATCGCTGCTTGAGTTTGTGGATCTGCCCTCAAATCAAGCTTTTCTCTTGAAACAAACAATTCATTAGTTGATGTAACAGATTTCCCAGTAGCAGGAGACGTTAAAGGTTCTCTAGATTGATCAGCATAATACTGTTGTAACCCTTGGTGGCCAGACATATTAATCGTCCCATTATCAGAAAGTAAATTACTAGGTCTAAATGCCACACTGTTCTCATTCTTTACATTCCTATCTATGTTGATTGCAGACATGTCGACGCATAAATTCTGCATCTTAACATCTGTTGCAATGCTATCTTTATCAGGGCTAGAAACCCGAGACTGTTCATTACTGTCTACAGAGTTTATAACCTTTGGTGGCATACTAAGGCCTTTATCATTACACTTGATTAAAGGTGGACAAGGTGACTGACTGCTCAAACTTACGGCATGATCTTCAATTGATGTAGCAAGTATCTCTGCAGAGTTTCGACTATCCATACCAATATGCTGTCTCAATGGCTTCAATGGATCCGACTTACCTTTACCATACATGGTTTGACCATCATCATTTGATATTGGCTTTTTTACTGAATCGCCATGCAATGCAATTGCAGGACTAGTGTTTGCAACTGCAGATGAAGATGCCAAGGTGCCACCAATGATGTCAGGTTTTTGATTGGATGGTCCATTAGAAGATGCTGAAATAGCTACTGGCTGCTGGTTTACAGCACGCATTCCCCTAATACATTTAGAACATATTAGTAACTAACAAATACCGAACTAAAAGTAAAAGTACACGAGCATACCATGAGGCTGCAGCAGGAAGGACTACAGCTCTACCAGAACTTCCATTTGGAGGAGAATCTTTAGTGATGATAGGCGTATTCTGCTACACAAATGTTAAACAAATTCAAGACAACGTAAGATTACACTAAGGAACTTATTAGACAAAAACCTTTGACTAGGATTTTAGTCTGAGCAGAAAAATTTCTGGACATTGAAGCAAACAAGAGTTTGATACATCAAGGCGTCCATATCAAAGATCCAAAGAAGCGTATACCTAAATAATAAATGTTATAAGCATTGTTTTGAATAAAGCTATAAACCTACTTTAGTAACAGCATGGCACTTTTTTCAAGAAAAGAAAACTATATATTAATTGGCTGAAATGGCTGACATGCGGCATCGACAGAAACTTATATTACATTCATAAACTTTTTTTTTTTAAGTGAAACCTATATGGCTATGTATTGCTCGTCATACATAAGACTAAAAGTCCTGAGTTCTTTAAACAAAGAAAACCTATATATTGCGACACAAAGAAGACCACAGACTTTGCAAAACTTAAAACCTCATCAAATCCCCTCTCAACCTAATATTTTCTCTTCTTTCACTCAAATATTTCCTCCACAATATTTTTGTTTAATTAGGTTCTATGTTGTTGGATTTTTATGCTTCTAATGTTAGTTATGACTCTTTTGCTCAATGTTATGGATGATTTCCTATACTACATTAGTATTTTTAAATATATCTATTTTATCATTTTCAAACTGAGGCAGCCGCCTCGCCTTGCTGCTGGTTCACTGTCTCAAACCGCTTTTCGCGTTTTAAAACATTGGTTATAAGTGCAGTTTTAATCATATGGACTGCTATGCAGCATACAAACAATCAAAATCTATGTCATTATGATACAGGTAACCATATTGCCCCCTTCCCTATCTGGCACCCATAAGTTAATACCATAGCTATTAAGAAAATTAAAGCTTTCTGAGGACCTGTCAATGGTTAACACATAAAACTTACATTTGAAGCATTTTTTACTATTGGTTTTGCTACAGAAGCAGAACTATTCGAACAATAATCATCAAATGGTGGTGGTAACACAATCCCCGAGCGTCGTTGCAGGTTGTTTGTTGTGCCGGTAATTTGTTGAACTCTACTCCTATAAAACCACTATGTAGATTAATCAATCATCCGATGGAAACACACAAAACATTCAAGCAGCACAAAACCCAAATAAATAACAACCTAAATCACATCAAATTAAAACTGCAAAACAAATAACAAACTACCACCCATCAAGAATATTAAAGATCTAACAAATTTATTTGTTTTAAATTCCATATAGAAGAATCTAACACGCAAAACTAAATTTCACCAGAAGACGATAATATGCTCATATCTAACACAGTAGCAATTCAATTACACTATTGTGTATCATAAAGATAAAAAGAATCAAGAAATGGGAATAGGAGTGGAGTGCAGGTGAAGATAATAGCAGGGAGTAAAATATTTGTTCTTCAGCCCTTGATATTAAATTAAGCCAAAACGTTAGAGGCCACCAATTCATTTTATTGATTGTAACGGTCTGCTGTCCTATTTATACTATACAATAGAGCATCAGACACGATGCCAACAGAAATCATTTGTCCGTAAGATCACAGTCAACGATATCACTGCATTGATTCAGAGAAATCCAGAACACTAGCACGTAGCATTATTTGAACAAAAATAATGCAAAATGTAAACAAAACAAAGGTGTGGGAGATTTATAGGTGCAAATATAGATTACCTTGTATAAGCTGATATAATCTCATCTTTAGTAAAACTATCCTCTTGAGAACCAATCTCATGCAAATATAAACAATCAGGATTGCTGCAAGGCTGGAGTGAACAGAAACTCAATCCATTATGTTATTATATAGAAAATACCTTTAATCATCTACAGAAAGACAGAAGAAGGATTCCAGGAACATACCACATTTCTAAGCCAAGCATGACAATACTTTGTGGTCCCAAAGCATGCCCTAATATGCATAATCCAAAAATTACATTTATCAATTTAATAATGAAGACAAATAAAGATGGGGACCATCAGAGAGGTTACAAGTTCTACAAATGGAAAACTGAACGTACTTTAAAGGTCTACCCTCCAACACAAATCCATGTACAGATTGAATACAACGAACTGCTTCCTCCTCTTTAGAGTATGTAATATATCTAAGAAAGAAATAATGAAAAACCGTCATTACCAGATAGGTAGAGATTTAATCCAAATATAAGACATCAAACTGTAAAATTATGTTACAAAATAAACAGGCAAATAATGTTGAAGATATAAATAAGAAAATTTAGAGCCTACTTCAGTTGTCTTGAAATATCAAGAGCATTCTAATTGATGACAACAAATAAAAACTGCATGAAGAGTTTTACAATTTCAAAGCAAATAAAGGCCAAACATAGTGATAACATTTGAACTTACACACTACAGGTACTGTTTGGAAATTGCTGAATGACACCAGCAGCAGTACGAGACATGGATACTTTTAGAACCTTCCCATACTGGCCAAAATATTCTTTGTGCTGAAGAAGCTGCAGAACAATGTCATAAATTGTTCAGAACACATTGAACTGGACTACTGGAGCAGACAAACACCCACATGCACAACACTTGCACATGTGCACCCGGGCCTACAACCACCCACAGAGAGAGAGAGAGAGAGAGAGAGAGAGAGAGAGAGAGAGAGAGAGAGAGATTACATCTTCATCTCCCAAGTTAAGAGGCAACCCAACAATGTAGACAAGATTCCGTTGAATCACTCGCACACTGCTGAGTTGTTGTTTCTTTACTTCAGATGGTTTATTCTTTGTCTTTTGTGACTTCATTTTTCGCTCCATGTTGATCTCAGCCACCAATCTGTGGAAATTAGAAAAAGAAAAAAAAAATTGACAGTGACAACAATACTTACAGAAGCAAAATACATATATCTATATATATATGTATTTATGTTTGTGTGTGTGTGTGTGTAAGTTTAAATCTCTCTCATGCTAAATGAAAAACTTAAAGCATATAACAAACCTCTCACAGTCTGCAGCCATCCCTACGATCTTTTCTTTGTCATAAGGGGCGCGACAGGCTGGACACCGGCCCTCTGTGTCATCTTTTTCAGCCATGTCCATTATGTGATGCCAACACCAAACACATATCTACAATGAAGTGGCACAAAGGTATAATAAAAAAGTAATAATAATGTTAAGCATCAGACAAAGTTTTTGTAAAATAATAACAATGAATGATAAAAAGATACTAGTGTATCTGCCATCATCCTTCACATTATAGGACCTGGGATTAGACAACATTATCAAAAGCACCACAAGTTAAAATAATTTTCACTCACATAAATGCAGGACACTAGTAAATATACCAGCAAAAGACAGGACAGTATAGCTGATCATTCTTTGTAAGAAATGAGTGTCACTAGATAAAATGTCGGATGTCATCACAAGTCATAACAAAAATTCTTGATGCTTATTAGATCAAGTAATATGTATTTGTAATGGCAGCACCGATCATCAAGACATTGTCGGGACAAAGGGTAACTACCAAATGCAGCTTAGATCAAAACTCCAGTTTAATGCCTATAATTTCAACAGACTAACCCAACCACAGAAGAGCTCTGTTGCATAATGCACTTCATATCCACCTAAGTTAATTTCAATTTAAAGTTGCATACCCTTTCTTGTTTTTGCTCCACAATCTCATAGGCAGAAAATGTTTTACAATCACAAAACCACACACCTTAAAGACACCCACATCCAACTTAAATACAAGGCAAGGGAGCAAAGAAAACAAAAAACACTTCGATAAAGAAAACAAAGAAAAAAAGAACTACCATGACATGTCCCAGGCCTTAACAATCCTACAAGTTTACAGCTAAAAATTTAAGTAAAAAATAACTCTTCCCCCATTAGTGATATGATTGTTTTATGTTACATCTTTCAGATATAATATCAATGATACTAAACGCACTTTGTAAGCTAAAATTAAGCATTCATCAGTTTTAAACAAAAAAAATTCGGAACCATCTTTTCCCTTCATCTCAATCCTGAAAAGAAGAAGCACATTACTGCCATAATCAACTTAAAAATTAGCTTTTCATCAGAAAACAATATTTTAAATGTGTATTTCTTATGCTGCAACAGGCATTTAAAACAGGAAGCATAACCAACCAACAATGTCAAACATTCACTACCCATAAACCTAATCAATTTAAAGGTAATAAAGACGACTATCTCAGACCTCATAGCCACACTTGCAAGGCTTCAATTGCTGATCAGTCAAATCCATCTCTTCAGCGCAAAGAGGACAAGTCTTCTCTCCTTGGTCACTCATTGTCGCCTAAAACAATAAAAGAAACTCAGGTTACTTCGTTTGGCACACCCACACATAAAGCTGCAATTATTACATCAATAATTAAATTTAAAAAAAAAATCACAGTAAAGTCGCACAAATAATCCAGAAATTTAATAAAAAATATAAATAATTTTCTTTATCAATATCAAGAATCAAAAACCCGCCTTTCAAGTTAAACCATACAATTTGACTTGCCATTGTAATCAAAATAGACTCTTAACAACAACTAAACCTAAACAAGTCCAAAAGTGATCAAACAAATCACAAATCACAAATCACAAATCAAACCCTAAAATCCTGTTCACTTAAACAATATCAAATAAATCAACGTGAAATATCAAAATTACAAAAAAAATAAAAGACCTAAACTAAAATCACAGATCAAGATTGAAAATCAATTCATCGAAACAAATCGAACCAAAATCTCCACAAAGAATCGGATAACTACACAATCAAAATCACTCGCATGCAACAAAAACAACACACGACCAAACGAAAGCAAACCGATGCCTTGCAAGAATCATCACTAGCAAAATAAAGAAACGAAAATTAGCGATCTTGAAAATCTTTAAAAAAAAAAAAAAAAAAAAGATCAAGGGGCATAATCGGAAATTACGGCTAAAAAAGGAACTCACAGTCTGGGGATCGAGAAGAGGAAGCGAATCTGTGAAGATGGATGAGGAAAAAATGAAACGCCAAACCTGTGTGTGATAGACAGAGAGCCGAGCGAGCGAGTGAGCGATAAAACGAAATCGCACGATACGATAAACGAAAAAAAGCAAACCACAGACAGGTGAGAGAAGAGAAGCTAAGAGAGAAAAAAAAAACCACAATAAGAGAGAGAATACGATACAAGGGCTTCGTTTGGATGGGGTGCTTTTATTGGCTGCCGCTTGGCCTTGGCTTTGGCTTTTTATTTTTATTTTTTTAATTTTCCTCTCTCTCTCTCTGTGGGTCGCGTCATTTAAATATTGTCAAGTGTACATCTTTGCCCTTGAAATTTTGTTGAATGACGTGGTTTTGTCACTTTCCCGGTTTTGTCGACATTTGGGAACTTGGTTCTCCTTAGGGGTGGACATTTCCAACCCAATCCGATTATTTTTTATTGAGTTGGATTGGGTTGGATTACATCTTTAAAAAAATTAGATGAATTGAATTGGGTTGAGTTAAAAATTAAGTTGGGTTGGGTTGGGTTAAAAAATTTTCAACTCAACCCAACCCGAACCTGACAAACGTCTATCCCTAATTCTAAATCCAAGATTTTTTCTCTTCTCTAGAAGAATATTTGTTCAGGATAAAGATTAAAGACAACGTTTATGTTAAATTTACTCTTTTATTTACAATAATTGGATCTTTATTTGTATTTATTTTATCTGTAATCAAATTACCAAGACTAAGAAAGTTATCAACTAAACCATTTGTACATTTGTGGTAAATTAAATCTAACTCAATCAACCGAACCCAACCCAACCCCGACTATTATTGGGTTGGATTGAAGAATTTATCGGGTTGGGTTGGGTTGAAAAGTTTTTAACCCAACCCACGTTGTGTTGGGAGATTTTCAACCCAACCCAATCCAAACTCGAAAACGTCTACCCCTACTTTTGAAGACTTTAATGATAGCAAACAAGTTGCATTGATGAATTTTATTATGATTATTGTCCTAGATTTTATTTTTTTATTTATGTCTTTTTGTGGTGAATTGAACCTTTTTTTAAAAAAAATTATATAATGACTAAAACTTTATTTGTATTAAATCTATTATGTAATCAATGGGAATGTTTTGTATTTAAACAAGTTGATTAATAGGAATGTTTTGTATTTGAGAGAGATGCTAACCCGATCGACTTAACCCAACTCAACCTGACAATTATTGGATTGGGTTGGGTTAGGTTGAAGAATTGATTGGATTAGGTTGGGTTGAGGAATTTTCAACCCAACCCAATCCGAACCCGAAAACGCCCACCCCTAGTTCTTTTGGGTTTTAAACGGTGTCGTATTTGGGTGGTCTGGATGAGTAACATAGCGTCGTTGTCTTGTATCTGACGGTTCAAATTGTTTGGTGTTGTTGGATTGGAAATACATATTTTAAATCTGTATTGTTACAGCTAAGGTGACTTTTATGCTTTTAGTTGTATTGAAATTATTATTTTTTTTTCCTTATTAAGGTGGAAATGTTGATTTTTTCACAAAAAGGTTGAGACCGGTTATAATTACAATTACTCATTTCGGTTAAGTCAAGCTCAAAAATATTGAAAGGATTTGTAAGATTTTCAACTATGATTTGTTATATTATTTTATTTTGAATTTTTGGTATGCATTGTATGCTACCACAGCGAGTCGTCATCGATAAAATGATGGTGATCATGTTTTGAGTTATGAACTAAATACTTTCTAACAAGATTGACTTGATTAAGTGTATATCCCTTATATTCGTAATTACATTTTAAATGTTACTTATGTTACTCTCTTCCAAATATTTTCAAATATTACAACGTAATAATACGAACCTAACATATTATCGCGTTTAAAGTTATATTGGACAATGATTACGGACACAATATTAATGTGATCAAATCTCTAAATTTTATTTTACATAAATAAGCATGAGGAGCAAATTCAATACCTTGGTTTGTATATTGAACAATTGGTTGTGTATAGCATAGGTTTATGGGCCACGCCACAAATGTTCGTTCCTATTTGGTTTTGATAGTTTTCTAGATCGGTCTCGTTATTTATAATTAATGAAAAAAAAAACAAACAAACAAATACAGTGGCTATCGAAATCCATCATTGCACGTTAAAAAATTGTAAGTGACCAATAGCCAAAAGTAAGTTTGCTATAAATTTAAGTGGGCAAACGCAGCAAAATCTAGTTTCAGTTTGATTGACAAATGTATTATAGTTATATAAATTATCGTAAATATAATTACTCATAATCAACGATTTAATTATTTGAAAAAAAAAAAAGGTCTGATCATATTTGAGCAATACCACCTTATTGAACTAATGCTGATGTAATATGCTTCGAAAAATTTTGGAATTCCTAAAAAATTTAATTTGATCAAAACCATTAAAAAAACCCAAATGATAAGAAAATGGCTCATAATTTTAGAATTTACTAGTAATTGAACAGCAGTCAAATTTTACTACTATCCAATATAATTTGATACTATAAAACTTTTATTTAATAATTCATATATGAATGGTTGCACGGTAAATAATATTAAAAAAATAATATTCAACTATTTTGTGTCTGTTATGGGTATTTTTTGGATTCATCAAATAGACTGGTAAAAGTCTGATAAAAGTCCAACAAATCAACCTAATGAAGTGGTCCAGTAGACAAAACCCAAGTTGTCAACGTCCAACTCAGGCGAGCTCTACAACTCGTGCTAACGAGCTCACATCGTAGCTAGTATCACATATCATTATGCAGTTCGCTTCATGCACAGCTCGTTACTCAACGAGATACAGCTCGAGATCGTTTGAAATAGTTTACAGCTCGTCTAATGACCAGTTAAACAATAAAATCTTTAAGAAAAGGTAGTTACCCGATTTGATCGTGATTCTTTAATCAGAATTAGAAATAAATTCAAATTTGAACTCAGTCAACGTGATCTCGAATTTTACGAAACAGTTTCTTGATTTGGTGCTAACCGATTAAGAATATAGTTAATACGAGATTTTTTTCCTATTTCATTTAAACTCAAATGTAACATCTCTTTCTCTATAAATAAAGGTCATATTTCATTATAACATATACGAAAGCAATATTACACTGTTACTTTACAGAAATATTGAGAGGAACAGTCGTGGACGTAGGCTTACTAGCTGAACCACGTTAAAAACCTTCACGTGTTGTTTTTGTTCTTCGCTTTTCTACTTTTTCTTGTGTTTTTTGCTTTGCTTTACATTGATTGTATGTATTGGGTTGTGAACTCTCGTCAACCAAAAATCAACGTCGACAGTGCCTATACCAGTTCTAAGCAATAACAATTAAATATTCATTTAATTGTGATAATTATGTATATTAATTTTATTTTTCTATTTGTTATTATCATCATTTAAGGATCAGGGAAGGAAAAACCATTTGAAATTTTTTTACCGATATCGGTAAAACTCATGGTGAGACTCCGACATTTACAATGAATATTTGTATATCTATATTAATTGAAATTTGATTTATAAATGAGTTTAATTTTCATAAAATGTCTAATTAAAATACTCTTAATTTATTTTTTTAATGTTTAAGATCGGTTTAGGGTATAATCGGAACTGATAGATACAGGTATTGTGGTGTGATTTCGGAATTAGTTCCCAAAAATGGAAGGGATCAACCTTTAAAAAATAGGGGAACCGCCACTGTATTGATTGCCCTCGGTGAACGTACATAATTACTCCTAAGTGGGGCTACACATATTGAGGCAACCCACCGCACTGAAAATACTCATTCTTAATGGATTAATGATCTAAATACAAAATCTAAACCAACATTTTAGTAATACCATCCAATTAAACTAATGTTTCCAACCGCTGGCAGGAGGCAGATCATGATTGATGGGCATCTACATTTTATGTTATATCAAGTGGGCCCTCCATTTTCATGTCATGTGAAGTTGTTTCCATGAAAGTTTATTAATCACGTTATTTGCGTATTTTCCGTATTTCGTTCATGAAGAGCAAAGCATCTATGATCATCTAACAACCTCGATTAATATCTAATCTAAGGGTAGATTTGAAATTTTAATAGATTCTAAAATCATTTTTTCATGATTGCACACCTAAATAAATATTATTTTGTACTTTGGGCTGTGATCTGACAATTAGACCATTAGACATCCTCTTTTAAAGTAAAGATATTACATTTAAAAGCCTCATATTATTATGAGTATTTTTCACTGACTATTTATGTACTACTACTCATTGTTTGTGGGTTGGCTCTTCCCATTCAGAGGGGTTGATTTCAAGGTCATGCCGTAACAGTTATGACTATTAGTTCTTATTGTATTATGAATCAGTCTTACTTATAAAAAAATATATTTTTTATTAGGATAATTAAATATTAATTACTTAATCTAAATATCTAAATAACATATGAAAAGTAATTATTAATTTCATATCATCCCTATTTACTAAGGTATTTGAGGTCAAATTTTCGTTGGGGGATTACACCCACTAAAATTTAATATTTTTACAAAATGTACTTGCATAATTACTTATTGACCCCCCATGTTATATAAATTATATTTTGTTCCCTCTTAAAATATTATAAAATTATTTAGGACCCCACCCCCCACCCAAAAAATATTAAAAAATCTCCAAATGGGCTTTTCTAACTCCACCCTGCCTTCCAAGTTGATTGTTTTCTACCCGTTTGTCGAAGTAGATTTTTAGGTCACATAACTAATGATTATACCCCGTTTATAAGAGTACATCTACGCGCCAATATTTGAGCCATACAAAGTAGTTAATTCTCGTTTATGAATGTACATATTTGGATCAATATTTGTGCTCTATAATTGGTGTTTTATCTCGATAGATTTCAACAGCTTTATAACTCATTTGACGTCGACTTCAAATGAAAGGAAAAAAAAAAAAAAGCAAATATTATTTTTCTTACATGTACCAACTCACTTTGACGTGTTTACTGTTTGGAAATACTAAAAAAACTTTAATCTTGGTGACACCACACTCAAATCAAAAATAAAGTTTCTATCACAGATAGAGTTTAATTCACTCTTCCCACTTAATGAACCATGTTTCTTTTTATAATTCTATTTCTGATAAAATTTCATTTCATTTCATTTTCGTTTATTATTAGTAAACACGTGATAATATTATTTATCAAACAATTTATTATATTGAAAATTTTGAAGAAGGAAATTATATAAAGGTTAATGTATTCCTAAATATTAATCATATTTTTCATATATTTTTCAATGTTTTAAAAGTAAAGGAAACAAAAAAAGACATTGAACAGGTTAAGAGAATGTCATGATTTGTCTAGATTAAACTTATATGCACGGTCAAAATATCTACTTCTATAAATATAATAAAACTACTCTCATAATAAGGAGAGAAAATTACATACAAGTTTTAAAATGCATTTGTTAAGATTTAAGGCTGCGTTTGGAACCATTTTTAAATTGATGTTTTTAAAAACTATTTTTAATTGAAAACATATTTAAAAAATGCAACATGTTTAGTAGAATTTCTTAAAACTTATTTTCAAAAATAGAAAATTATATAAATGTGTTTGACAGTATTTTTAAAAATGCATAAAATAGTTGTTTATAGAAAAATTAATAATTTTGTTAAAACCATTTTAAAAAATAAATCCAAACAACACCTAAATCTCTAACACATTAGTAAATGGTCAGTTGTACAAAGTACAAACACCTCTACTAAGAGGTGATATGCTATTTAATTGTCATTGATAATAGCTCATCAATCTATAATATGTTGTTTTTCAAATAATAATAATAATAATAAAACGTAAAATTCTCTTAAATATGCGCTAACTGTTTTTTTTATTATTATTATTATGGTGGGGGATGAGAGATTAAATTCATAAAAAACTATTCACACTTTCGACAATAATGAGATTTAAACTTTGACCTCTCAGGATTAAAAAATGTGTTCAACCATTTTTATTAAGAGGTAGTGTGCAAATATACACCAGTTACTGAATATAACACCAACGCATTTTTAGCATATAGTATTTCCAAATATATTTTTGTAATCATATATCCAGATCCACCGTGCACACCAGTCGAATGATTGAAAATGTTTTTCATATTCTTAAATGATCAAAGAAGTATATCATAAAAAAGGAATTGAAGAGTGATCAAGGAAGCAAAGGGATGAACTTAAATACAATGTATTGATATGTGATAACTCCCCCATCTCCATATCAATGAGAATATAATTTACGAGAAAGTGGTTTCGATGTAGTGGTAAAACCAAAACTCATCTACTATTACTTTTGAAAAGTCGAGGGTTCAACTTATCATAAGTCCTACAAAGGAATGAGTAATTTTCTCATTTTGTATAGATAGCCCTCTCATGACTGGTCAGAATTTGAAGATTCGGGTTGCATCATAGAATTCTATTTGGAAATCCTAACAATTATAACCATCTTTGTAATGTAAAAAATGAGAATATGATTTACATCATTATCCAAAAACAAGAATGATAGTGTGAAAACAATTTCATTTTAACTATTGTTTAAATTATCATGAAATTTATATAAAAATACTAACAGTTAATAATCATCCATTCATTTTTTAATAATGATTTCAATTTTCATTAGATTGTAGTCAAATTATTCAAAAAAAAAAAAAAATGTGAAGTACAAAATTGGAAAAAAAAAAAATTCAGTCTCTCCATCTATAAATCATTGCAACCTTGCAAGTATTTGTATTAAAAAAAAAAAAGTTGTTTCCCGTTGCAACTGAAGAAACATTTTTTTATAGTTTTTGTGAGGCGGTGACCTCCAGCCTTTCTCTATAAATATGTACCAATTACTTTAGGCTTTGTTTGATACATAGAATTGAAATTGAGTGAAATAAATTTGATTATATTAGAATAATGGATTGGAATAAATTGAATTAAAAAATTATCACTCCATGCTTGGTAGAACTTGAGATTGAATTAAAATAATACTCTATTATGTTTGGTGCAAATTGAGATTGAATTATAATAAAATTAGCGCAATTTTTTATTATATAAAATTAATTTTATAAAAAATTCGAAAAAATTAAAATCTAACCCATAATTAATCAACATCATCAACCAAAGTTCATCAACATCATCAATTATCAACCCAAAGTTCATCACAATCATCATCTCACACAACAATAACAACATTAACATCATCAACATCATCAACAACAATATTAAAACATCAAAACACATCAAAACATGAACTTCAAAAAAAAAATAATAATAATAAATAAGGGGTTTAGGTTTTGGGTTAATCGAAGAACCCAAAATGGTTCATATAGATTTTAATTGAACTCAAATGATTACAACCACAAAAAATAAAAAATAAAAATAAAAATAAAACAAAGAAGGTTGGTCCTTGGTTGCCTGGTGGTTTGTCGCCACGGATGGAAAAGAAGATGAGAGTTGAGTAGTAGTTTGTGGTGGTAGTGGGTGGGTGTGATGGGGATGAGAGAGAGGCGAAACGTTGTGTGAGCAAAAAGAGAAACTGTTTGATGAGAGAGGAATAATTAAAAAAAAAAAAAAAATCCTCGTTCCCAAGCTTGGAAACTCAACCTTTAGTTTGGGAATCCATTTCCTATATTGAATAGGAATAGAGGTGGGTCCGAAAATAAAAAAAGAAAAATTATCCCTTTCCTTGGCTCCAAATGTGACACGTGGGAGAACCGAAAAAAATGAATTTCAATCTCACCCCATTTCCCACATACCAAACATACCCTTAGTTCAAAATCAATCAAAACGAAGGTATAAGCAATTTGTTTTATCTCTATTTAATCTCTCTCTCTCTCTCTCTCTCTCTCTCTCTCTCCTTATTATTGTCAATTATTCCCACCTTCATTTAATTATTATTTATTTATTTTACAACATTTCCAAAATATTAGATATAGGTAGGAACATGCATGGTTGATTTGGTTTAATCAAATCGAGCCAATTAGGATGCGTTTATTTACACATAATTAGAATGACTTAAAATTTGAATGATCTGGAATCAGACTTAATTGTAATCAGAATAAATTATTTACTTCAATTGCATGATTCGAAATCAAATCAACATTATTCTCATTGAGATGTTTACTTTGATTTTGAATCGAATGGATTAATTACAAATTACAAAAGTACCATTGATTAAACTTATACACTTCATAAACATATTTTTCACAAAAAAAAAAAAAAACCTAGGTAACCATTGAGATTTTACCAATTGCAAAATAAGCATCATATATTGGTTATATAACTCATCATAATAGATTGAAAAAATAAACTTTCTTAACAATATTATTGTAAGTACATTATATATCTATATTGTATATTAAATCATGATTTTTTAAATATATATATAATAGTTTCTTCATCTTACATCCATGTCCAACCCATTGTTGTTTCACCAATACATGTGTCTAATATCAACTTGTTATTGACGTTGATTTCTAGTCGACGAGAGCTCAAAACCTAATACCTGCAATCAATATAAACATAACAGAAAACACTCGAAAATAGAAAGGCAAAGAACAAAAAGCAACACAAGGTTTTTAATGTGGTTCAGCGAGTGCGCCTACGTCCACGACTGTCTCTCAAAAACTCTACAAAGTGATAGTATAATATTGCTTGTCTCTCTGTTACAATGAATTCAGTTTCTATTTATAAAGAAAGAGTCATTACAATTTAGGTAGCAATAAAACAGGAAAAGAATTTCACATTGAATGCACTTTCTAATCAGTTGGAGTTAAATCAGGAAACTGCTCCGTAAAGCTCGGGATCACGTTGACGGAGTTCAAATTTGAATTAACTTCCAATTCTGATGAAAGAATCACGATCAAATCAGGTCATTGCATTTTCTGTAAGATTTCTTTGTCCAACTGATCGTTGAGCGAGCTATACGCTATATTAAGCGATCTCGAACTGTGCCTCGCTGAGTAGCAAGCTGCGTATAAAACGAACTGCATAATGATCTATAGACTGACTGTGATGCGAGCTCGTCGGTGCGAGCTGTATAGTTCGCTGGGCTTAACATTGATAAACTGGGTCTCGTCTGCTGGACCACTTCATTGGGTTGAATTGTTGGGTTTCTATCAAGTTTTTACCAGCTCATTCGATGAGTATAGAAAATATACACAACATGTGTATATATATTAATTAATAAGGGGTATAAAAGAGTCTTTAAATTATAAAAAGAAATGAAAATGAATATCTTAAGTAAGGTGGGGGAATGTGAATTTCATTCTATAAGCCGAAATTTATATATGACCTGTAATTTTATTTCCATCACGGATTTATTTTAAAGCACCGGTCATTTTTCCTTTTCTAATCTCTCAAATAATGATGCCATGAGTGCCGGCAAAATTTGCAACGAGCACGGCACGGACATTGGCAGTCGGTCACGCTTAGCTAAGCATTAGTGTCCATTCTCATTCGAATAATTTGCTGTTCATTGTATTCGGCCCCTCGAGACAATGATTTTATTTTTGCCCCCACTTATTCTGAGACAGTGGCACTGACTTTTTTGTATCGTATTAAACACTTTGCTATGTCATAAATATAAAATTCATAATTCATACAACTAGTTTAAAAATAGCTCTACGTGGAATTTGTTTCCAACACATGTTATAGACTAATAGATAACGACTTTGGTGTGTCGTAAGCATAAAATTCATAAATTTAGTTTAAAAAAAAAATCATAATCCGTACAACTATTTTTTTTTTTAAACAAATTCTATTTATTTTGAAACTTGGGAGATTTTTGAAATAAATTCTTACAACTAGTTTTAGAATAACTTTATGTGGAATTTGTTTCCAGCACGTGTTATAGACTCATAGATAACTACTGCAATGGCACCTAAAGAAAGGTACTACTATTATAGTGCAAAACGTTGCAAGTAATCTGTGCATCTGTGCAGTAGATAATAGTATATTATATAAGTACATTTCTTGAAAATTTAATAACCGTAAAAATTATTTTGAATTTTATTTTTCATAGCATTACAATTAAATCTAGTTATAAAAAAGACCCACGTTTCAAACTTACAATCTTTATGATATAAGTGTACGGGTTTCTTATTGAATCAATCTCATCTTATTATATGATTTTAAATATTGAAAAAAACAGTTGTCATCATGATTATAAAAATCATAGTCTGAAGTTACAAACTTTACACACAACATGCAAGTTCGATAAATTAGTGCAACTTATCCTTTCATTGTCAAAGTGGTGCACACCATCCTTTTGGGTGTGTTTATTATAAGAGATTGGGTTGGATTGAAATAAAATTTCAATCTATTCCCTTATTTGTTGGTTACATGGGATGTATGGGTTCAATCCCATGCAACCAATTTATCCCACAAGTATGGGATATATATATATTTTTTAACTTTTTTTTAAAAAAAAAATTCTTTCTTTCTTTGTAATATTAATAAAACATTAAATTTAACTTTTAATTATATGTATATTTTTATAATTGTTATAAAATAAATATTAGCTTAAAATTAATTTTAAATAGACTTACTTTTCAAATAATAATTCAAATATTTTGTTATTAAAATGAAATAATACATAATTACTTTTTGTCCAATTAATTTTATACTATACCAAACAATGATTAGTACTATTTTAATCCAATCACATATTATATCAAACTCATCATATAATTAAATTATTTAATATAATCACATCAAAATAATATAATCTAATCAAACTAGACTTTAATATTTATAGTAAACTTCAAATTCTATTATACATATTTATTAATATGAGTGAGGAGATTTGTGTTGTGAGAGTATACATTTGAACCCAGCAAATTTTTGACTTGTGGAACTTTAGATTTAAAATTATGAAGTACGAAACAGATTAAAATAATCCGATATGATACTGCCATAAGTGGTGTTACAACTTACAAGTTCCACATTACAATGCCTAGTTGGGCATTGTTTGAATTCTAAGCTCTATCATTATAATATAATTATTTACAAGTAAATACAAAATTTACATAAACCAAGGTCGTTTACTTTTAATGTTATACACGCACACACACGCGCGTACAAACTCATATATATAAATTAAGGTTTAGTATATTCATTGTTGTTTAAGCAATATAAATAAAGAATTAAATATCGAAATAAAATCCGATATATCTACTGATATTTCCTCACTTTGAGGGAACCCATATTTAAAATATCCTTGAATATTTTTATTTAAATTTCTATAATTTTAAAACCTTGATATTTTCACCAGTATCGATATTTATTTCCCTCAAGTGTAAGTGTTTTCTCTACGTTTGATGCCTGACCTCTACTATATATCCACATTCATCAACAGTATTTACACTTATCACAATAAGAATAGTTTACTCCTTTCACTTGCTAATGAAATATATTTGAATATCCACTGTCCTCTTGCTAAAGGAGGTGAGAAGATGAAAAATTGATAAGAAGTAATGTGTATAAAACTTAAAAATTTAAATATTACAAAGTATTCTTACTAAATTCCCATCTATTCCATTACCCATTAGGTGATTAAAATAGGTATTAAAAGTGTCCATTGTAAAGTTACAATCCAAATTCAAAATCATTGATCATTGTCACTAGAACCCCATAGCCCCTATTTATTCTATTTTGTTGAAAACCATTCATGGTGAAAATGACTTATGACTTCAATCTGATTCATTGTTAAATTAAATGAGTGTTCTTTATCATCAAATTACATTATAAATTTATATATATAGTGCTTTTAAAATAGACTATTTTACTTTAAAAAGTAATTATTAAAAAATTAAATTTATCAATTACATTATTTTTTCTAAAATAATTTTTCTTTCATATTTAATTTAAATACAATTAACAAATTTAATTGGTTGATCTTTACTTTAAAAAGTAAGAGAGTTTTTATTTTAAATGCACTGTATATATATGTATATATGTATAAAAGATTCAAAATGATGGCAGCCACTCACAAGTGAGCGCAAATTGTGATGCATAAAAACTAACTGAAGCTAATTATAACCTCGCCGCGTTTTGCGCAGGAAGCCAGTTCATAGCGACTGCACGAAACCAGCAATTTTTCTGACTCGATCACGAGTTATGCGTATGACTGTGCCGCTTCTTCGAACCCTTGAGTTCTTGCAAATCCGAATTGTGCACTGGAACTACTAATTACACTGAGTGCGTATTTTGCCTCATTTTCTTCAGCTTAATCAACAGTTTAAATGGATTTTTACGACTTTTATTTCTAAGTATAATTTTTAAAAGTGTTAACCCACTTTATTGAACACACCAAAATTGAACCAACAATCAAATTTAGAGACAATTATCCAAATTATGTAGAGTAAACAACGTTTTATATGGTTATGGTTTTGTTGAGATTTTTAGCTTATTTAATCTAATATTTCTGAAAAAAGAAAAATTGAAGGAAAACATAAGAGGATAAAGAGGTAACAGTTTCTGTAAAAAAAATAATCACAGAAATTTGAAAAATGATGAGGAGAAGTTTCAATTATTCGGGTTAAAAATATATATAATAATAACAAAAAGACAAATAATTGACATACATTTTAGAGGTCGAGGGTATCTTCATTTAAGGAGATTATCAAGTTTTTCCATCATATTCAGCTTCAAGCAGTTTTTTCTACTGACACCAAACAACATTGACATTACTTCTCCAAACACTATTAAAATCCAAGTTTTTTTTTTTTTTTAAACAATATGCAAATGTCATTTACAATGCTTGTTCCCCACTTGCCTTCTCCATCCATGTACCATGATAATGAAGTCTCCATGTAGGGAGCTCTTATTATAATTTATAAATGCTTGTCGAATTGACCATAATGCCCCTAGTTAGCAACTAACAAGCACTTTTTTTTTTTTTATTTGTTTTCACTTTTCCCATTAAAATGATGTTTAGTTGGGAATAGAAATGTAATTTCCTTTGGTTATTGTTGGAATGGAGATTCCATGGTTAGATTTGGATGATCATCTTGACTTGAGCAATATAATGGTTTTAATGAAATTGAGTTAGCACTTGCACTTGCGCACATATACACACGCTATTTGTAGAGTGGAGGCCACCACACATTCATACTTGAACGAACAACCCAATCATCGACACGTGTGCATTTTTAAAATTCAGAAATATTGGGTTTTAATTCACAGACAGACCAGTCCCAATGATTCAGCGAGGCCCATTTGATGGGCGTCTCTGTGCCAAAACGATGTCGTTTTTTTATATCCTTGAAATAGACCCAGCCCAATGATAATTGTTTTGAGAAATACTCTAATGGACTTCCTTATGGGCCGAATTGGCTGCCTAGTCACGATTTTTCTTCCCTGAACAAAGTTTCTGCAACCTCTCAGTGCAAAATCTTACTATATTGGTATGACTAAAACCAATTCCAATATGAATTTTTACCAAGCATGTGTATCCATATAACATCATGGATCTGTTTCTCACATTCACGATGTGAAGAATTTATAGTGTATTAATTTTTAAAGTAAAGTTTGTGGCATGTATATATTTTTTCATCTTATGTATAGTTAATTGCTTATGTCATTGATATTGGCGTAATTTTTCTGATGTGGAATACATTCCTCATTTACCCTTGATTTTATTTTCGTTGGATATATTATTTGTAATCCATGTGTTCTTATCTGTTGATTACGTCTTTTGCCCTTCGATTGAGATAGCTGTTATAGTATAATTCGATTGAACGGCTTAGATATTTGATCCTCTTATGGTATCGGGCACATAATTTGTTTATGCTAATTCAGCTTTCTTGACATAGAAATTACAGGTGGTGCATATATGTAGCCATGGAATTTACCTCGTTTTAGACTTTTTAATGGTAACCAAGGTAATCGACGTGTACTTACCTACTTACATTTTTGTGCTTATCCATGCCATTCTACCCTATATAAAATGACTGTAGCAAGAGTGATGAGACAACTCTTTTTGACATATTCTAAAAATTCAAATGGGTTATCATCTAGAGCATAAGCTTAAAATTTATCAAAGTTCATTAACTAGTCCTGGAAGTGGGTGGCATGGGAAGATATTATCGCAGAGAAAGGTGTTGAAAGTGCACAAAGGTTCCTTTTTACATGTCGTAAATCCGGGGTCTCCTTTTGTAGATCTCACTTCTTTGAAAATTGCAAGGTATATGATTCGCTTTCTTCCATATGGTTTTATGTACTGTGATTTATTATCAGTGAACTTTTATTCTTATTATCATATTGTTTGACCTTATTAATTGTAAAATACAGTGAATGAATCAACTCCCACATGTCACATGATCAATTACTTAAAATGTTAACATCTTAATTAATTATTTTTTAATTTGAATTGTAGATTATGGTAACAATCATGCCTTAGACTCTCTGCTATGAAGGATTTAGTGAATTTATAATTGTTTTATCTCTCCGTTCTTCAAATCTTGTTAATACTTTAGATTTATAAATTATAATTTGCTTTACATGATACATCTTGTTAGTTACCATTCTTTCATAAAGTTTGTTCTATTGTGGTTGTTGGTTTTTTAATGTACTGAAAATTGACAATTCAAATATTGTAACTCTTTTATCTTGCTTCTCTCGACTGCTTATAATATGTTGTAACTTTTCATGTTGGTGTCAACAAAATCATGTATTACACTTCTTGTGTCTGCACACATTTAGTTAGTGATTTTATATGATCCTTAGGTAGTTTATAACCAGAGTAATTTTGATCATCAGGTATATTTATAAACGACATTTGGGAATCTTGAGCTATTTCAAGACCTAAAATTGAGAGAAAGTAGTGGAAATTTTTGGCTCAAAAACTTTAAAAAGTTGAGAAATCACATCAAATGCTACTTCAACCTCTCAGTGCAGAAGTCTAGCCGTAAACATGTGTAAAAACAATTCAAGCATATATACGCATATGTATATATCATGCTTACATCATGCGTGATGCTCTTGATCATAATCATTATTTGAAGAACAGTCGATCGAATGATACGAGGTTCTGTGGAGGATAATTATTACAACCAATAGAATTAGTGTTGTGATTTAGCTGATATGGCCTTGATTAGTAATAATGATTGGTAGCCTCTAGTTCATGGAAGTTACTCATTCTTTACGTGTATATATTGATTTCTTGCAACCAATATTCATTTTTATGAGATTCGGCTTGTAAAAATGAAAATTACGTCCGTATACTGATTTTTTATAACCAACTAGTTGGTTATGGTTTTTTGTCAAATGCTGGCTTTCTATCTAGCTTAATTATAAGCTGATCAACATTAAAATATTTGCAATCTGGGTCAATCATGAGCTTCACTGATAATGCATAAGCAAGAAGTAATGAAATTCTCAATCGCTAACTAGTGAATGCATGCGTATGTAACTGCCAACGGAGCTCATCACCATAGCCACAATTAATTAGTCAATACAATCAATCATGTAGCCATGTTCAAAATAAGACCTTATGAAGCATATTAAACTTTATTTTCATCATGAGCTTAATCAACATATTGAACAGATTCTTCCCATTTACATATCAGCCCATATTTTCTAAATTTCATTCTAGTCCTTTACATTGAACATCAGCAGTTCAGACAAACTAGTAAGCCAGCAAATTCACCTTGTTTGACAACATTTCATACCAACATGAACAAAAACATTGACAACAATTGTGGACCTTGATTGATAGAATGCAAGCAGACACATGACATGCCCTTGATATCATTGAATAATACATTTACAAAGATTAAGCACCAATGTCCCCTTCTACTTTCCATTGAAAACAGATCTATTTTTACAAAAACGATTGAAATATTGAATATCACTAGCATTGAAAACATAGATAATCAGCTGAATTAGATACACTGATTAAACGCGACACTTGAATTTTGTTTGGCTTTAATGGGCAGTCTGAAGCTATACAGAACTAGAGCTCTATATTTCCAAGATTGACTCCATAAGAATCCTAACTCACTTTGACTTGGTTGTCATTACGAAAGTAAGTACATTATACTTGTCTCTCTATCATCAAAGTTCTTCATGGTTGATTCTATAAGGAGATCTTTCAAACATATTACCGCGAAATTATTGCTTGAATAATTGACAATATCTATTGGATTATTTATTAAAGGAATTTTCTGTATGTTATGTTTCTAGAATGAGGAGCGGTGATATTCGGCAATCGTAAGCTATTTATACGCCTGAAACGGAGAGGAAGCATAACGAGCATTAAATTTAGAAGCTTCATCAAGTGTTTTTGTATCGATGAAAATTATGTATACAGATTGATTTCTTGTAGGCGATATTCATTTTTATAACATTTAGTGTTTTCACGTTTATTGTTGACCATCAAAGTTCTCTCTCAAGTTGATTTGATTGTTGATGATCCAAACGCTTTCGTATTTTTTACAAACTCACTTCCTCATTGCTCTAATTGTTGGCTCGTAAATCATTAAAATAGATATTATTAGTGCCGATCATGACATTTATTGATCATTCATCAGCAAAAAGTGATCAAATTCTCGATTGCTAACATATAGCAATGAAGATCATCATCATAACCACAATCACATAGTCAACAAAATCTATCGCATGGTAACTTTTAAAATCTAAATTTTTACAGGTCTTGTGCAAAATAAGAGTCTATAGTACCGCCAAAGACAGTTTGAGAACAACCAAAGTGAAGGTTCGATTCCATACCAAATTTGTGTAGATAAGTTTTGATTTTTTTTTTTTTTTTTTTTTGACATCAGAAAGTTTTGAATTTTATCCAACCATTAACTGTGTTCAGTTCCTGAAGATGGCGGCTGAAATAGAGACTAGGCATATCAAATCTTATTTTCATGAACTTGATCAATAACTTGAACAGAGTTCTACAACTTTCGTTCCTAAAAATGAGTCCAAATTCTCAAAATTTCACTGTAGTCGTTTACCTTGAACGTCAACATATAAACAATCCAGCAAGCCACCAAATTCATATTATTTACTTCTCACACTAACATCAATATGAACATTATTTAGAGGCATCAATAGTGAGGAATTTGGATCCTCTCCTAAACCGAGTTTTTTGCTGACCTAATCTAATCTTATAATACATAAGTATTACAATCAATGTATGATTGAGATATGATTATTTCATATATTTACTTTTTTAGTATCAATCGTATGTTTAAAATAAGCGAGGAAAAAACTCAAGAGGATCCAAATTCCAATAGTGAGATGTTGGCACTTTAACCTTAGTTGGTAGAATGCAAGCCTCATGACATGCCCTTGATATTATTGAAGTAACACATTTTCAAAGATTAAGCACTAATACCGTCTTCTACTTTCCCTTGCAAACAGGAGTACCGTTACGAAAGCGGTTGTGATATTGGAGAGCACAAGTTTTGAAATTAACCACAACTAATGAATTGAACTAGATATAGACATTGAATAAATTCGATACCTGAAATTTTGTTTGGCTTTGATGGGCAGCCAGAATCAAAAACTGCAGGAATGGAGATCTCGTTTTCAGATATACAGATCGCTTGAATCCTAACTGACTTTGACTTATTTGTCATTCATTACAAAATTAAGTAAATTAATTATACTCATTTCTCTATCAACGATAACTTTTGGACGAGATATTTACATTCAAAACAATGGTTAAACATTTTCTATTGACCCATAGAAACTGAAATATGAAAAATTATATTAAAAATGTTCTTGATTCAACCAAAACGATATTCATATATGATTCATAGAATCATAGTACATAAGCAAGAAAAACGATAAGGGGTTAATGTGTTCCGGTTAAAGTACCTATTGAGCTCCATTTCATCTTAAAATTGTAACTGTATAAAATAATTATAGAACATATATTGCTAAGGAAAATCGTAAGCCATCCAGCTGAACGCTTAATGCTGTTAGCTTACTAGCTTTTAAAAAAGTAGAGCTAGCAAAATAACCTATCCCAATGGTTTAGTAGACATGTATCAACCCTTTGACAGAGCCGGCCCGCATTATTATTTAATAGTCTTGAGCTTTCACTTTGGGCCCATAGGCAGCCCGTGCCCAATTATCCTAATAGGCCCACTTGATGGATGCTGATGTGATTGGCCGGTAGTCACATCATCTCTCAGGAAAAATTATTTTATGAGTCTATCTTATCACTTCAGCAATGAAATAGATCTATGAAATATTTTCTCCATCTCCTAGATTATTAAGCGAAAACGTGGTCATTTATTTTTCATTTGTTTGAAATGAGACAAGCCCAACTTGATATTTGAATGGTTCCAATCAAATATATAAATTCATGGTCCACTCTTAGCACAAGTGAAGGTTAGAAGAAATCTATAGTGATGGTCCACACTCAAGGCCTTATAAAAGTATCATTAAACTACAGTTAAATTTTATTTGGAATCATCCCTTGAGAAATTATGCACGAGAAACTTTTAATTCTACGAAATCTGTTATGTCTATAATTTCCTTGTTATCTTGAACGTATACCATAATATTATTGCTTGATTAACGAATACAATCTGTTAGATTAATCCCATAATTAATTTTTCTGGTTCTTGTGATCTTGGAATAAAATGTAGATGTTTAGGATATTATGATGTAAAGAACTAGTCATGTTAAGTGATATTCAACAGATCACTTGATAACATCCAATGATGCACAAAAAAATTAAACTCCTATTTTGTAAATTTAAATATAAATAAAATAAACATTAATCAGAGGAAGTGAAACATAAAATTCAAATTTTAACACATAACGTGGTTGCAAACATAAGCTGGTTGGTATCACAACTTTTAGTAAAGTCGAGATGTCAAATTTAAATATTTTCTCTCTCTAAGAAAAAAAATAAAAAAGTGCTCACATGACAGACTCTGGATTTTTGTTATTTAAATTGAATTTGAAACTTACATAATGTTATGTATTGTCATAGAAATATAGTTCTTTATGCATCGATTTGACTGCCTATGTAATGATCTTTAATTCTTATGCACATAATAAGTTTTAGAAGAATCTATGTATCAAAGGCTCCAATTAGCTGTCCCACACTAAATAAATCATGAAAAAATTAAACTTATGCATGTCATGGATGATATGGCAAATTCTAGGAAAATGTTTTGATGCTGATTTTATTTTATTTTATTTTTTAAGATTGTTTCCTTACATATGCATGATCAAATTCTTTGTTATTTACATCTCTGATGCATTGATTTGTTAGTGTTTAAGGTATTATTTTAATATATAGTTATAAGGTAACAACTCTATTGCATTGAATTTGTTACCCTTTTAGGTCTACGTTTATATAATTATAAGGTAATAAAAAAAGCACTTACCAACCATTTGAGCTATGATAGGACACACACATATATATATACATATATACACAACAATTATATCCTCAATGTGTATTGAATTTAATTAAGTTGAGACAAAGTTTGTGGCCATCAATTAAGAATAAATGGGTATTGACAAACTCAAATTAGATGAAACTAAATGAATTCAATGGTTGATAATTAAAAAATTGAATTTATTATATCAGTACATATTGACAAGAAAAGAACAATATATAAATACATAATTTATTTATCGATAATCAACGTGCTCTTATTCTGATACTTTTATTATTTGTGCTTTGGACCTTTGGTTTACTATGCTTTTATAGAAAAACTCAATGTCTTAAATATTTCATCCTTTTGTGTTATAGTTGACCGTATTTATGGTTTGTATTAATATAGCTTTTTTGGCAATATAAGTATAGGTATTGAAGGTGTATTCAGCCTCAAAATTTATCTATATTGAAGTTTTCCAGTGGTAACTAACGTAATGGATGACATATTAATATGTAAATGACGCATGCACTAATTTCATTTATATATTTTGTGCTTATCCATTGTTATTGTTTTATCATATATAAGATGAAATTTTTAGATGGTAATTGACGCAATTGATGTCATATTAATATATAAATAATGCATGCATTGACGTCATTTACATATTTCATGCTTATACATTGCTATCGTTTTATCATATATAAGATGAAATTTTTCAATGGTAATTGATGCAATTGATGACATATTAATATATAAATGACGCATGCACTGACGTCATTTACATATTTCGTGCTTATCTATTGCTATCGTTTTATCATATATAAGGTGAAATTTTTCAATGGTAATTAATGTAACTAATGACATATTAATATATAAATGACGTATGCACTGACATCATTTACATATTTCGTGTTTATCCATTACTATAATTCTATCATATATAAGGTGGAATTTTTTTATAGTAACTAACGTAACGGATAATGTAGTAATATATAAATGACGTATGCACTGACATCATTTACATATTTCATACTTATCCATTACTATCATTCTATCATATATAAGGTGAAATTTTTCAATGGTAACTGACATAATTGATGACATATTAATATATAAATAATGTATGCACTGACGTCATTTATATATTTTGTGTTTATCCATTACTTTCATTTTATCATATATATAAGGTGGATGCCTCAACAATGATAAAACAACTCTAGGCATACTATGAATTTCAAATGACTTCCCATTCGGTATCTAAGCTAGTATCCTGAAAATGGGTGGCATGGGAAAATCAGAAGGCGGGAAAATGTTTTGAGTGAAGTGAAAGGAACTTGCAAGGTATGATCTACTGTCTTCACCGCCAGTTTCTAAGAAATGCTGTATTGTTGAGTTATATGAATTTTTATGTTTGATTTAATTGCTGTGGTCATATCATTTGGCCTTTTTGATCGTGGACCACTGCCTGAATTGAATCAATTCTCATATGCTTAATCAATTATGTGCTTAAACGTTACATCCTAGTTCCGATTTTGACGCTTGATCATGGTTACGATCATGCCATAGCCGGTGCTTGTAGAAATTTAGAATTGATCACATTTTCCTCTCTCCAAGATATTGTTTTTTGTTTTTGAAAGCCTGGATATTGTATTTTTAAATCTTAGTGAGATGCTACCAGTCGACCACACTCATAAAATTCTGCATAAACATTTCGGTTGGAAAAACAACAATTAGTATGTCAAATAAATAATATATATAACAAAGCTGTTTATACTAGTAACGCAACGCATACTTGCCAACAAAAACCAATAATAAATCAATGACTGTATTGTACGTATGAATGTGGAAACACAGTCTTCGTATCTTTATTTATTTATTATTTACTTTTTTTTTTCCTCTAACACGAACAGTTTTTCTTTTCTCTCTCTCTCAGGCCAGTGATTCCACTCAAAGGCCAGAGCGTGGGATCCTTGGACCCAACAGGCGCCTGAGGAAGATAGACGTACGTCTGTTTTCTAACATTTCCCATGGCTATCCACTAACGGAGAGCCATCTTCAATTTCTTCTCTGAGAACTATGGTCCGTACGTCGAGAGGGGGTACGTGCACTGGCTAGTGCCAAGGGACGCAGTTACGGTACTACCATTAATTGGCAAAACCGTATTCAGAGAGTCCAGAAAAGCCGGTGTGAATATATTTAACGGTCAAAATCAGACCAATTTTATTGTCGGACTTGGAGTTTTGATGCCACAAAGAAGCCATTAGTAGCTAGGGATCGACATTAGTTTGTATAGAATCATGTTTGAGAATTGTGTAAAATAAATTCTTTGAATAATATTTAATTTTCATTAGAAAAAAGAATTTATAGACTTTGATTATTTTTATAGATATTGATATGTTTATTTACTAGACGTCTCATCCGAATTGCACGTATTTATTATTTATTAAACAGATATATCTATTCTTAATTGGACCATTACTTCAAATTAAAAATTTAAATTTGAGAGACGTGTAGTTATAGGTAATATATGTGATCATTGGATTCAATCCAGGGGTTAATAAAAATCAAAAGTTTGGAAATTAAGATAAAAACAAACTAATTATATAACTACCTTTTTATATATATAATTGAATAAGTATAGTAGTTAGATCTTAAATTTGAAGGGTCTTACTACAATTTTGATGTTATAACTATACAATAAGAGTCCATTTAGCATGTGAGATTAAATTTAATTATTTTGATGGGATTGGATTGGATAAAATTAGATAAATTAACATTGTGATATGTTTGGTGTAATATGAGATAAGATAAAAATAATGATAGAGGTTTGCATTCGACTAAAAAATATAAATAAAATAAATTTATTTATATTTAAAATATAAATTATTTTAAAAATAATATAACATATTAACTTATTTTTTTTGAAAAAATAAATGTTAAAATTTGATATTTAAAATTAACATTTAGAAAAAAAATTATATGATCTTTTAATTAATAAATTATGGGCCTATTTTTTCTCAAAAAGTAAAAAGTTATGGGCTTATTTTTGTAAAATATTTATTCTTTTAGTGATTTTACTGAAAGATAATATTAAATATATGAAAAAATGATAGTTCCGGGTGTACGTACAATTTTTTAGGGTTGCAAATATGGCTATTCTTTTTCATTTCCTAGAAATGGACCGAGCCAATGATAATAGTTTTGATAAATACTTTAAGGTTGTATTTGGAACTCCCAGCAATTCGGTGGGATAGGGAAAAAAAATTCCTTTCCACTGATTGCCCATATTTGGACAAGAGAGAGAAATGGAAAATCATTTCCAAAGCTTGTGTTGGGCACTGTGAAATCCCTAATTGATAAGATTTGTTAACCCATATGGATACTTGAGTTTTCAATATCTCATTAACATGAGATTTTCTGCTTTCGTATTTATTAAAACATAATATTTTATTATAATAAAAATATTTATAATTATAAATTTATTTAAAATAATTTTATGAATTATATATATCTAAAATTTTTTAAAAATAAATAATTATTTTTATTTATATTAAATATATCTAAAGAGTAATTTATTATATTTTATTCAAAAATCAATTTACAAAAATATTATATTACTTTAGTCGAATCCAATTCAATCTTAATTATACCAAACATAATACAGTATTAATTTCACCTTATCCGATTTCATCCCATTCAATTTTATCTTATTTTATCTCATCCAATCCCACACATCAAAAAGAATCTAATGGACTTTCTTATGGGCTAAATTGGCAGCCTGGTCACACTCTTCTTCCTTGAAAAAAGTTTCTTCAACACCTCAGTGCAAGAGTCCGAACATTTGTATTACTAAAACCAATTCAAATATTAATTTCTACTGTGCATGTATCCATATAACATCATGGAGCTGTTTCTCACAATCACGATGTGAAGAATTTATAGTGTATTACTGGTTAAAGTAAATTTTGTGGCATGTATATAATTTTTAATCTTATAGCTAATTGCTTGTCATTGGTGCTGGCTTAAGTTTTTTGATATGGAATATATGAATAAGGATTCTCTGCTAAGTTTATACTTTTGCTAGATTTTCTATAAAAGAAATTTAAGTTTTAACGATCTATTAAAGAAAAAAAATATATAACAATTTTGGTCATTTATCATTTTTTATATTAACTTATCACTAGATAATAAAAAGTCTAGTCAGAAAAAGATGACAAAAAATCCTTACTTGGAATACATTCCTCACGTATCCCTTGATCTTATTTTCTTTGGATATTTTATTGGTAAGCAATGTGTTCTTATCTCATGCTTTGTTGATTACATCTTTCATCCTTCGATTAAGATAGCGATTCTTTGATATTTGATCATTTTATGGTATTGAGTGCATATTTGTTTATGTTAGTTTAGCTTTCTTGAAATGGAAATTACAGGCATTGCACAAAAGAAATTACTTGTTTGAGATATTTCAATGGTAACCAACACAATTGACGTGTATTTACCTATTTACCTTTTTTGTGCTTATCCATGTTTGCCGTTCTACTCTATATAAAATGGGTGCAGCAAGAGTGATGAAACAAACTTCAAATGGTTTATCATCTAAAGTGTAAGCTTGAAATTTATCAAAGTTCATTAACTAGTCTTGGAAGTGGGTGGCATGGGAAGATATTATCTTAGAGAAAGGTGTTGAAAGAGAGCAAGGATTCCTTTTTACATGCCGTAAATCCGACGTGGGGCCTATTTTTGTTGATCCTACTCTTTTGAAAATTGAAGGTATAATTCACTTACTTCTATATGGTTTTATATGTCGTGATCTATGATTAATTATGTTTTGCTTATTGTTATCGTATCGTTTGATCTTATTAGCTGTAAAATACGGTGAATGACTAAACTCTCACATGATCAATTACTTAAAATGTTAACATCTTAATTATTTTTGTATTTTAATTGTAGATTATGGTTACAATTATGCCTTAGACCCCTCTGCTTTTAAGGAATTTAGTGAAGTCATAATTGTTTTATCTCTCTGTTCTTCAAATCTGATTAATATTGTACTAACAAAATTTTGCATTTACAATTTGCTTTGCATGATACATCTTTGTTAATTAATATCCTTTTATAAAGTTTGTTCTATTATGGTTGTTGATTTTTCAATATACTGAAATTGACAATTCAATATTGTAACTCATTTATTTTGGTTTTCTCTCTTGCTTATAATGTGTTGTAACTTTCCCTGTTGGTCTCAACAAAATCATGTATTACACTTCTAATGTTAATTTTCACACATCTTGCTATTTAGTAAGTGATTTTTATGTGAACCTCAGGTAGTTTATAACCAGAGTAATTTTGATAATCAAGTATATTTAGGAGCAACATTTAAGAATCTTGAGCTATTTTAAGACCTGAAACTGAGAGAATGTAGTGAAAACTGATACGGTTGTTATGGCAGAAGATGCATGGGGTGCATGCATGGCCTGATGGCGTAAGGCATGTAGTGGAAGACTTAGTCAATAAAGGCTAGTTAATTTGTTGTTATGTTTTCCTATTTCATTGCTTGTAATGGCTGGTATAACTGCTCACGTTGTAATATGTTTTTTTCTGTTTCCTTGCTGGTAGAGGCTGGTATAACAGTCACGTTTGCTTCCTATTTTTTTGGGAGACACTTCCCTGATTGTAGCTCCAATTGGTTGAGACTTAATTGGACTACATCAGACCCAGTTGGAGAAATAAAGAAATTATGAGAAAGTTATTACAAATTCTTCCCAACCTTTTTTACTCTTCTGCTTGCATTCTACTTCTTCTTTTTCTTGTACGTAACAAAAACTTTTACCTCAAAAGCTTCATATGTCGAGAAATCATGTCAAGTGCTACTTTAACCTCTTAGTGCAGGAGCTTAGTCGTAAACATGTGTAAAAACAATTCAAGCTTATATTTAATCATTATGCTTACATCATGTGTGATGCTTTTGATCATAATCAATATTTGAAGAATGATCTAGATAATTATTTCAGCCAATAAAATTAGTGTTGTTATTAAGCTGATTGGCCTTGATTAGTAGTAATGATTGTGGTCTCTAATTCATGAAATTTAGTTATTCTTTACGCATATTTATTAATTTCTTTTAACTAATATTCATTTTTATGAGATTCAGATTGTATAAAAGACAATTGCGTTTGTATATTGATTTCTCATAATCAATTAATTGGTTATGGTTTTTTCTCAAATACTGGCTTTTTTTTAGCTTAATTGTAAGCTGATCCAACATTAAAATATTTGTAATCTGTGCCGATCGGGGACTTCACTGATAATGCATAAGCAAGAAGTAATGAAATTCTCAATCGCTAATTATGTGCAATTAGGATGCAATCAATCACTACCTCAACTTTCCGCATCTCACCCTAACAATGTACTCGTGGGGAGACAAGAAGTCAGCCTCGAAAGCTTGTTGCAATGTTACGACTGTGCTATTAATGGCCCAACTGTGAGAAAAGGCCCACACAAAGAGTTGTTGTTTTAAATCCAATTTTACGTAATAACAATAAGAAAAAATTGCATTGGTTCCAACTCGAGGGACTAAATTAAAGTTTTCCCTATCGTAAAAGCCACAATTTGACCCTCATTTCCAAGCTCATGCGCAATCACAATTAATAACCAGGTTAGCTGTCTCACTCTCATAAATACCTACCCCCATTAAATTTTATTTGAGTAAAATATATTATTAATTAGCCATTGGACACGTGGAGATGGATTATTTGGAATTGTAAAAACATATAGGGGAAGAAACAACAATTTTACCGTCATTTCACTCAAGTTTCCAGCTCATGCGCAATCGGCATATAAGTCCGTTGGCTGTTCACTCTCACTCTCATATAAAACCGTTTGAAATCAGAGTCACTCTCATAAGTCTGATTGCTCTCCAACGGTCACTTCCAAGCTCTCCTCTAATAAAGCCAAAGCCTCTTCTCTATGTTTACATTCGCTTTCTCAAACCCTGCTCTTCACACCTCTCTCTCCTTTTCTCGAAACCCTAGCTTCCTCTGCCTTTTCAACAAGCCATTCCAGGTCAGATTGCATTGCAATTCACAGTTGTCTTCTACTTATTTGTATTCTCCTTTTTTTATTTTTTTCATTTTCAGGTTCTTGTTGTTTGACTGATGAGATTCTTCTTTATAGGAATACTGGGCGTCGGTTGGATGTGCTGTGATGCAATGTAGCAACACGGAGGCAAGTTTATCTCTATTGTAGATATTATATTTCACTTTTTTAAGTTGATTTAATATAAAAACGTAATAATTAGACTTTTGTTTTTTGTTTGTTCTTTATGATTGGAATCGATTCTAAATAAGTTACATGTTAGTGAGGTGTTGTTGATTTTGACTAGGTTGGAGCAAGGACAGTGAATACATTGACATACTTGAGGGTTCTTGGTCCCAAACCATGGAACGTTGTGTAAGTATGCTTTTCTAACATTTAGTTTTTAAGTGATTGAGATCCTGTCACTATTGTGTAGGAGTAGATGCTAATTTGTAATTTTCGGATCGAAAGTATGTGGAGCTACCCAGTCTGGATGATAATCGTTATGGAGGAAACCCCAATAGACTCCAAAAAGCACGCTGAGAACGAGGTGGAGGTTCGAACACATCTTGTTTCAAAAGCCATTGACCAGCAGGGGAATCCTACAAAGGTTTTCTTTTGCCTTGCAATTGTTTTTTCAACTTCAAGGTTTTGTGTTAAGTAAATTGATGTTTTTTAAAAGCATTGAGTTAGCAGGCTGCTACAATACTAATGCTTAATCTGACAACAGAACTTGGAGAAACTTTGATAGTTATTTTCTATCTCCAGTTTTGTGCTGTGATTTTACTAATTAACACCTAGTCTTCGGCATCTCTAATACCATACATGAATAGCCTAAAAGTTTAGTCACTTTCCCTGCGAGGCTGCTGAGGGTTTTTGTTGCAGATGGGATGTTCCATTGGACCCATTGTTTTAGAAGGTTGATGGTGAGTTGGTCAAGATACATGCTTTCTGCTGATTTGGTTTATTTTGTTCTTAATGTTGTGATATATTTAAAATTAAGATTCTTTTACTTTGTCAATATACCATATGACTGCTTAGGTGTACTACATTATATATTTCAATTTCTCCTGATCTACTTGTGTTTTTTTGGTGAGGCTATAGAGTTTTATGTCCTAGTAGCTTGACTATGTTGGGAAATGTAATGAGCAAACCTTTAATGATTATGTTGAAGTTAGTTATCTCAGAATGTGTATGTCATCTGTATTTGTTTGATTCTTCTTCCCTTTTTTTTTTTTTTTTTTTTTTTTTTTTAAATATGCTTGATATGTTTTGATGATGGTGCACAAGACATACGATTTGTGGAAGACAACTAGGAGATCCTGGTAAATAATATATTATCGCTTGCTGTTTGGTTGTAATTTTTTAATTGACATAGTTTCATGCAATTTTGTTAAATACTAATTTGGTGAGATGTGAACTTATTTTGCTGGATTTGCTTTTTACTATTGAGCTTGCTCTTATTGATCAAAACACTTGCTATTGGTTGATATGTTGCATGCTTGCTTTTCATATGCTTTCTCTAACAGGTACTTGGTGCATGGGGTTTGGGCTGGGAAATTTGGATGGATGGGATGTTCCCGCAGGTATTTGGAAGTTTTGGCTTATGTGCTAACGTTTTATTGGTCATAATAATTGTTGTCTTTGGTTGATAAGTTTCACTCTGTGTCTCTCTCTTTGTTTCTTCCCTCTCCAGGCTAGAAGTCTGCCATTGTCACCGATATTTGTTGAAATTACTTACTGTCTTGAGCATATTCTCATGTTGCTTCGGGTAATTTGCAATTCGTTTTCTTCTTTTCAATTTTACCAGTATTGTAGGTTTGCTTGAAGTAACCATGCAACAATTTTGAAAGGAGTTTACCATTTTAAGAAAATTCAATATGCTGATGGGAATCACATATGGAGAGTTGTTCCTGGAAAACGGGTTAATGAACTACTTAATTATTAATTACCAATTATTCTTTTAATATCTATTTTTATTGGTATTTATCAATTTATGTACTGTGTTCTACATTGTCATAGTACTCAAGAATCACTAATGCATATTGATCAGTCTAATTTACAAACAATGTTGAGTGACAGTTTTAAATAGCCCAAGGTGCACTGAGACGCAGAAGGCCGTGGAGCCAGATAAAATTCATAAAATAAATATCCAATCAGTAATCATAATCAAAATCATCATCATCATCAAAGTTCGACCAAGTGTATTAGGCAAACAACAAAAATCATCAAAATTATCATCAAAGTTCATTCAACTACTAATGCCTTAGGCACCAAACCAATAATAAAATTCAAAACTCAAACTTCAAATGCTAAACTAAAACATGTAAAATTGCAAACAAACACTACGAGTCACTAAAAAAGTTCATTCATTCATTGTCAAAATCATCATCAATGTCAACATGTTCATCCTCCTCTTCCCCATGAATCTCCTTGCATCATCTTCTTCCTTTCCAAAATTTTCTCCCTCGTTTTCTAAATTTGAAGGGTCATATTCCCCTTCTTTTGCATCAATCTCTTGACTTATTGGCCGTTTGATGAAAAACCTTATTTTGATCTAAATAGTGATAGCTAGGCTTTCCAACTCCTGCAGTCATAGAAACATTACTCTATGTCAACCCATCTTCATCTGAAAAAACATTCTCATCATCTCTATCAAGCCTTCTATTTAACCATTTATTGCTCTCATCAATGTTGGTCAACGTGATAGGATAGAGATATTACGCATTTGATACTGACGCCTCAATGTTCTATTTCAACGTTTCGTACGAAGCTACAAGAATTTTTGTAAAAAAATACTAGGAAGTAAGGATGAGAAGCTACTTAGCTGCTTAAAAGAATTATAAGAACATATATTTACAATTTTAAAAACATTTCAATTACGCTCACAACCAGAAGAATTGCAAGTTAGGCTAAGCATTGTTACTGCAAAATTCTGCGATGTAGGTGTTGAATTTCCGTGTTTTGTGTTTAGCTTTGAAGCTTGAACTTTGAATTTTTATTGTTGATTCAATGCCTAAGACACTCAGTTGAATTTTACTTTGATGATGATTTTTATTGTTTGCATGATGATTTTGATGATTTTAACTTTGAATTATTGTTGATTCAATGCCTAAGACACTTAGTTGAATTGGACTTTGATGATGATTTTTGTTGTTTGCCTAAGACACTTAGTTAGTTTAAATTTGATGATGATGATGATGATGATATGATTTCGATTATGATTAATGGTTGAATATTTATTTTATGAATTTTATCTTGTTATTATTTGTTTATGAGTTTACAATATTTTAAGGGTCTTTTTTATGAAAGTGTGCCTCGTTTTGTGACGGCACGCCTTGGGCTTTTTAAAACTATAGATCAAACACAAGAACGTCTGACAGTGAGTTCATTTGACTATCCTTACTTGTTTTTGGTAGTTTTTGTGATATTGGGTGTTAAGTTTTCATTTCTTTTTCTATTGTGTTCAAAATTTCGAGATGGTGAAATCAAATAAATTGGAAATGTGTGATCTTATGTCCTTTTTTCGTTTGGGTTTGATTTGTTTGTAATGATAGAATCATATGCTCATTTCTTTGAAAATGTGCTACGTTTATAATTCTTTTTTTTTTTTCAACCTTTTCACTATTTAATATGGAAGATCTCTTGTTTATTTGGCTGCATGAGTTTGTTTGCATTATGCCTACACGTTTATTATTATTATTATTAGATTTTGTCTATATTGCTATTTAGTTAGTTTAGATATGGATGTTTGTGAATTGTCTTAGGTTCTACTGTGATTTTTATATGCTTTGTTCTGGAGTTGTCAAAATTCCTTTGGTAATATGTCAGCTAATGCTGCTGCTACTAAACTAATATTATGCAATTGATCCTAGTTGTTGACATTAAATAAGCAATAAACAATTTAATGCTTGTTTATGTGTTTGTTTTGCTTCACTTTTCTTTTTACAATTGTATGATTTAACAATTTGCAATTTGATTGAGTGTTTTTTTGTTTTCTTAATTATTATTCATGTTATAATTTGAGAATCTGGATATGATTTTGTTTTTTATTTTGTGTTAATTTTCAACTTCTAAGCTTTTGATATTTATGTTGTGATAGTTAATTGAATTGTTTAGATATATTAATAGTCAATTATGAAGGCAGATGAATATTTCGACTTGTGGAGAGAATGATATCAAGAACAGTCCACTGTTTTGGGAGTAGCTAAACGGAAGCGAGAAATATCATTCGTTTAGACTTCTATGTCTAATGTTGATGTTGATGGTGTTAGGATGACTAAATGTATGTAATTTTTATGAGAAATTATTGCTTGCTAATCAAGGGTCAGGGACACCTAGTTTAAGAAAACATGTCAAAAAATGTCTTAGTGAGCATCCATCACCGATCAAGCTACTTTCTTTGATCAAAGTGTTGGTAGCGCGAAAGCAATTAAGCTAAGATCAAACATGACCTTTCTTTACGATTTGTAGAATATATAGGATTTCAAGAAATGATAGGTTATTGCCACTTTAGGTTCGAATCAATGAGCATCCATCACCAATCAAGCTACTTTGTTTGATCAAAATGTTGGTAGCGTGAAAGCAATTAAGTTTTAAGGCCTTCCTTTACGATTTGTAGAATTATAGGATTTCAAGAAATGATAGGTTATTGCCACCTTAGGTTCAAATCAATGAGTAGAAAACACGTTAAAGAATAATAAGATTTTTAAAATATATAATAGTGAGAGCGAGAATGCATTGAAGTTGTTAGATAGTTTGAAGTTAGGGTTGCAGTCACAACAAATATGTGGAAATCAAGTACAAAATGAGATATATGGTTGTGACTATACATTTTATCGACAAATCATAAGTAATCATAGTTGGATCATGAGATGAGATTTATACGTGTATTGAGTCCCCATAATTATTTGGTGATAAATTGATGTAGTGTTTGCTTGATCTATACGTGTATTGAGTCCACATAATTATTTGCTGGATTCCATGATTGATAAAATGAAGCACAAGTTTTGTTGTTGGGTGGAAAGTTGTTTCATATACAATAATGTTGTTTCACATACGATGTTGTGCGCTTTGAGACATTGAGAAGACTAGAAATAATGTTTGCTTTTGGACAACATCAAGTTGCAGAATTGAAGCATTTAAGTTTGCTGCAAATCTGCTAAAAATCAAGTATTCCAAACATCTTGTGTTTGATCCTCCTACTAGATTGGAATTCCACATATTTTATGTTTTTAGTGGCCTTGATGTATAAGGATGTTTTTGTTCATGTCCAACAACACGAGTCACAATATAAGTGTTTGCTAAATGAATTAGAATGAGAATTTATTAATGATCATGGTGGAGCATTTGCACTCTTTTACCAATTAACGAAATCTTTTTTAGGTATTAATAATTATAGCTCTCTTAATTAAACTTTTTAGATATCAAATACCTCATAGCTAATCTGGTTTTTTCAAGGATGTGTAAAAGGATGGAGATTGATGACTTATTTCTCCTCATATTTCGATGCAAACAATGGCAAAAAGTAAAAAGAATGATTGACAAATTTGAAAAGTATTGAAGTGATATATATCGTGTAATGGCTTTTTTAGACCTTAGGTCTAAAAATGTTGCAAATTTGATTTTCAATTTTATAAGTTGTATGACTCCATTGCAAATTGCCAAGAAAAGGTGCTTGAACTTTAAAGGAATTGGTAAAAGAGTTATAGTTGGAGAAACTTATATATGTAACTTTAGTTGAATAAGTTGGCGATTCTTCAATTGTTTGTTCTAATATGTCCTTGAGGAGGAGGATGGATATAAACAATATAAGTGTAAAACAGGTAGAAGTTTGAACAAGTCAAAGTTAGAGAGATATTAGGATGAACAAGTTGAAGAAACAAAATGAAATATCCGATTTTGACTAAAGTTATCAAAGAACATCATAACCCGAATATGTGTCCTACGGTGGCTTCTAAGTCCATATCGTAGAAGATTGCATCCAAATATATTGAAAGTATTGATGTGTGCATAAAATTTAAAATTGCATATGGGTTCTACTTCGAGGTATGAAAGTAGTTTTAAACTCTTATATGCCACAATTAAAATTAAACCAACAATAACACAAAATTAAAAGTTACCCTCAATTTACATCTCAAAATAAGAAAATAAATTAATAAATAAAATAATACAAATTGAAATCAAGATGGTGGCTCTTCTTCTTATCTAGTGCATTACTTTCTCCTTCAAAATGCCAACTAATTGAAAAATCAAGTGAGAAATTAAAAATTAAATTCCTATTATATATATAAACTTTGAAACAACTTTCATACCTCGGTGGAGTCCACATCCAATGTTTCCAATCTGTCCGGATGCAATGTGAACTCAAAAGTCTACACCTAGCCACTAAAAGTGGATTAAGAAGCCACACAAAAATAACGTTAGGTTTTGACAACTTTAGTCAAAATTGGATATTTCCCTTTGTTTCTTTGACAAAATATCAAAATTAATTGTAACTATACTTGTTCATTCTCTAACTAACTTGTTCAAACTTCTAACTTGTTCATTCTCTAAATAACTCGTTCATCCTTATCATCTTTTATCAACTCCTTTAAAAATTTAAGTATTTTTTCTTGCTGGCAATTTGCATTGTAGCTACTAAATTGAAAATCAATTCGCGACATTTTATCAATTGCATTGTAGCTCCAGTATTTTTCAAATTTAGCAATCATACTCCTTCCATGCCATTGTTTGTATTAGATATGAAGGCCTACCCCACCCGTCTCCTTCCTTTTTTATATATCCTAGATAAGTGGAATGTTTAGTGCTAAAAGGGCTCTACCATGATCATTTAGTACTTAAATTCCCATTCTAATTTATCCGGCAAACACTTATATTGTGGCTCGCGTTGTTGGACATGAACAAACACATCCTTATACATCAGAGCCATTGAAAGCATGAAATGTGTGGAATTAGTAGGACAATTATTTATCAATTCGTCACCAAATGACTCAGCATTATGTGGAATCAATACACGTATAAATCTCATGATTCAACTATGCAACACTTGTGAAATATATCCCATTTTTGTATTTGATATGCACATATCCGTCATAATCACAACCCTACCGTCTAAACTATATAACAACTTCAGTGTCTTTCTTCAATGTCCTTCTACTCATTAATTTGAACCTAGGGTGGCAAGGCTACATGATCTTAGCTTAGTTGCTTTCGCCCTACCAACACTTTGATTAGTGATCAGCTCACGTTTTCGGGAATGATTAGTGATGGCAAGGCTACATGTTTTCTTAAATTAGCCAAGATTCAGGAATGATATTTCTCGCTTCCGTTTAACTACTCCCAAAACAATAGATCCCCACAAGTCGAAGTATTCATCCGACTTTCCTTCACAGCTAGTCTTGTCTTGCTACCTAATAAATTTAAGCAATTTAACTTACTATCTACATAAATATCAGAAACTTACAAGTTGAAAATTAACACAAAATCAAAAATAAAATCATTGTAACATGAATAAAAAGTGAAGCAAAAACAAACACATTAAATTGGTCAATAACACTAACAAAAATAGGATTAATTTGCATAAGCAGTAGCAACTTTATAAGACTTTATATTGTTATACATAAAAAAGTGTGGAATCCCACACCGAAAAAGGACCTTTGCTTTTATTTTAATTTATAAGCTATTCATTATCTTAGAAATCTCAAGAGCCATTATTAATTAAATATTATATGCATAAGTCAGATGTACAAGTCATTGATTTTATTAGTGTTTTGGTAATTTAATATACATTTTGTGGTATGTATATATTTCCTCGTCTTACAATATGTTTGATTGTTCATGTAGAATTAATATTGGCATAACTTTTATTGTAATGGCACATCTTCACTATATGTCCCCCTCTTTGGAAATTTTATAGGTACTAAGCATTTATGATTTGTGTTGGTTTAGTGTTCTCTCATTGAAAACTACATGTGGCATATGCATAACCTTAAAATATATTTATCTCATTTGTATATTTTGTTGGTATCCATTTTTGCCACCATACCTTAGAGTGGATGCACTAATATTAAAGATAACCTTCTTGATATACCAAGAACTTCAAATGACTTGATTTAATATACTTTTATGTATATGATAGATAAAATCAACGTCTAAAATATATTATGGTATATTGAATGGATTTGTGGTTTGTATCAATTTAGCACTAAAACTACACTTGTTATGTATGCATAGGCTTAAAAATTCACTTGTTATAGAATTTTTAATGGTACCTAACGTGAACTTTCTCATTTGTAAATCTTCTACCTTATATAAAATGGGTGCCCTAACAGTGACACCTTTAATAATTTATCCTTTTTGTGGTATAGATGAAATCAAAGTCCTTTTATGGTACCTAACGTGAACTTTCTCATTTGTAAATCTTCTACCTTATATAAAATGGGTGCCCTAACAGTGACAGCTTTAATAATTTATCCTTTTTGTGGTATAGATGAAATCAACGTCCTTTTATGGTATAGATGAAATCAGCGGCTTCAATACTTTATCCTTTTATGGTATGTATTTATTTACCTTTTTAATACTAAAACTACATGTGCATGCATAACCTTAAAATTCATCCATCTTAAAGATCTTTTCAATGGCAATCGACGTGTACTTATCCACATTTTTGGTGCTTATCCATTTTATCATTCTACCTATATAAACTGCGTTCATCACTATTGGGTGCATAGCCTTAAAATTCAGTTGTTTTATTCTTTTTAATGTATTTTATCTCACTACATCTCTTCTTTGTTTATCCATTTTTGTCATGCTACCCTATAAAGTGGAACCCCTAATAGTGATGAGACAACCTTCTCAACATACCATGAACTGGTTCAAAATTCATAAATACTCTTGAAAATGGGTGCAATGGGAAATGGAGATCACACGGTGGGGAAACCATCAGCTACTTGTCTACTTGTCATTACTCCAACTCCAAAGTCTCCTTCCAGATCTTACTCCTCCCGAAATTGCATTCAGTAGTCAAATCTAAGAGTGGTTGTATATTATATTCCATATTTTTTCAAGGTTTTGATCACGATCGTAGATATTGTTTAGTCTATTTGATTGTGAAATATTGATTTGGATTTAGGTTATACAAAGTCTTAGCCTATGCTCTGCAGTAATTAATTTTGCCCTTTTTGTTTCTCTTTGAATCTTTGTAAGATTGTACTGTGTTATGTTTTTTTTGTAATTACATTGTTATATTGGTTGAGGAGTATTTTAAAATGGGATATTTGTAAAAAACCCCCTAAAAAGTAAAATAATAAGAAAATATCCCCACTTTTTTTTTATTAGGGAAACTACCCCCCATCGTTAAAATCCATACAAACCGTTAGAGATTTTCATTCATAATTGTTAAAAGTCCAAAATACCCTCAGTTTGGGAGAGTATTTTTCAATTATTTTGCTTTTCAGGGGGGTTTTTTCATAATATCTCTCTCATCAACTTATCAAAATTGAGGGCATTTTGGACTTTTAACAATTGTGGATGGAAATCTCTAACGGTTTGTACAGATTTTAACGGTGGGGGTAGTTTCCCTAATAAAAAAAATAGGGGTATTTTTTTATTATTTTGCTTCTCAGGGGGTTTTTTTATAAATATCCCTTTTAAAATTTTTAGAGTTTTATTTTTTATATTTTTATTCTGTTAATGAAATATCTTTTTTCATCTTTAATTGTTTAATTTCACTTTAGTTATGATGTTAAAAAAAAAAATCAGTTAGTTAGCTCTTTCTCTCTATCCCATACTACGATGTGTAAATATACATAAAAAAATCACATTCAATTTAAAGATGTTGTAGGAAGTTTCTCTCAATAATATATTGCTTAATATTCATACATATTGGGTCTACTTAGCTCTGTTATCTCTAAACATATTGGATCAGGTCCTCAAATTGTAGCGTGTACTTGCTTTTCTTTACTGCTTATAATAATCTGTTGCAATAGCCGACTTCTTGTTATTCAGTTGGCATTTTAATGTTAGTTGATCTGGATTTGATGCTTCTTGTATTTTATAATCATGCTAATTTTAATCATCAGGTATATTTGTGATTAAACGTGAGACAAAGATATGTATCCAGTCCTGAAATTGTCAAGGCTGCATCGAGAAAGAGCACCAATGTTATCAGGTCTATTTTTATGATCTGTAACATTGGAACTGCCTCTTGGTGACAAATTATAGCCAAGAATGATGCGTTTATTGAAGCCTACTCCAACAAATATATTTTTTGGTGTAGGAGAATTTAACACGCTTTGATTTCCAAGTAGGATACCAGAGCTGTAGGAGAAAGCATGTTTGGACGGGGAAAAGTATGCTGAATTCATGAAACTTGGTGCCGATGGAAGGGTCTTCAATGGAAGGAAGTTGAGAAAAACCAAAGTGAAAGCTAGCAAACAAATTTGCACTTCTTGTGGTGATGAAGAAGAAATCAGTAATGATATTTGTCAGGGACTCCACGCCTTGCAACAAAGTGTTTCCTATTTTTTTTCTTTTATGTTTTTCAATCAATGATTATTATTATTATTATTATTGTTTTACAGCTTTGATAGTAATTTTAATTTTAAGGATTTATAGAGAATAGAGTAACATACTCTTTGTTCAATTTAGTGGGAGTATGATATATACTCTTTGTTTAATTTAGTTGATCAAATGGGAGTAAGATATGTGAACTTACGGGAAATTTTAAAATCTAGAGACACTTGGAAGTACTGTGACTTTTTGTCCAGATTATTTCTTGTTGAATAGCTAGAAATTTGACAAATCAGATTGAGTTTTTTGTTGGATATGTGGTTTTTGTTGGATATATATATATATGTGATCAAGCACTATCAAAGAAACAAAGAAAGCTTAAATTATTCAGCAGATTGATAATGTCAAGGGGACCTTTAAACAGGTTGAAATCTTATTATGCAATTGTAATCATAAAAATGATCTAAATTGTGAGATTATTCTTACCAGAATAAAAGTGAATCATCAAGTACCAAAGGGGTTAGATCCTAGGTTATATTAACTCAAAAACCCCATTTCAATATCTATCTCTTTATTCTTACTTAATCCAATAGTTGTTATCATCTGAATTCATTTAATTGTTTTACCATTAGATTGAGTAAAATTGGACAACCGAATGTTAAAATCACTTTTTTGAATCAGGTTTTTAAGTTAATATGCTTTTATAATTTTTGTTCTTTTAAAAATATCATGTATGATGAAAATGGTTCGATGTCAAACTGAATACAGTTTTCTATCATTTAACCATATTAAACAATGGTATTAAATTATAAGTGTTATAAGAATGTGGGTGCATGGTATAACACACGACTTTGGACTCTGAATGGATTGTTCACAATGTCAAAAATATCACTTGATCATGATGTTTTTGTTGATAAAGTGCACCGATTTTTATATACATAAAAAGTCATGTTATCATTTCTTGAATTGAACACCAGTTTTTAATGTCAAAAATATCACTTGATCATGATGTTTTAGTTAATAAAGTGCACCGAATTTTTATAACAATAGAAGGTCATGTAATTAATTATATTTGGATTGAACATCAGTTTCCATTAGTCATCATACTGGAGCTCAAACTTACATTTCTTGTAGTCGGTATAAAGTCAATTTTTTTTTTAATGCATTATGGATTACAAAAAACTTTCCGAAGACATATGTGGATTATTCTTAAGCATCAATCTTTGTCTTAGTAAAAAAAAGAAAGAAACCCTCAACAGGAATCAAATTCAACTACCCCCCAATATTAACGTACATGTCAGCTCAGCAATCAGCATACATGAATCTATGACAACTCTACAAGGTCTAGTGGTCTACACATGGTGGGAATACTTGCCATTTAAATCAAAACAAATCATCGAGTTTAAAAAAAATAATAATGTTTAAAGATTGGCAAAACAACTCAGCATGCTTGTCATCGAGTTGTTTTGTCCAATCTTGGAGATCCATTTGGAAACATCTCCAGAAAATATGCCCCGATTCAAATAAATGGCCAAGATTGTTTGGCCAATGAAAATTTAAAAATGTATGGTTCTAAATTTTTCCTTTAATCTATATATAAATAAGTGACATGATCAGTTAAGAGTCATTATCCATGTAAGAGGTCAGATTGTCTTTTATATATATCCAATTTCTCTTTAGTAACTTTCTCCAGTTCCTCTCGGTCCAAATGTGGTCCTGGCAAGCCCAGCATTGGAATCATATCTATCGAAGGTTGGCCCTCTTAGTTACCACCAAAGTGGGTTTTCCACGATGTGACTTGCGAAGAGGGAGACTGTTGTTGGTGACTTTGCTAGTTGCATCATGTACAAGTGGTTTAGGGATAAACTGCTTTAATGTGTTTCAGAAACCATCAAATTTCAAATATGACCAGGGCAATCCCAACCTTAGAACCGTAGTAGATCCATCAAAGTTGCCCTCTTTGTTGCCACCATATTAGATTTTTTTCCACAAGGTGACTCTTCGAGAGGGAAACTAGTGCTGGGCTAGTTGCGTCACATATGTGTAGACAAGAAATGAACAAAGTATTTTTGAACTATTCACTTGAACTAATTTTATTTCAGGATACTTATTTCTGGCTATCTATAATATTTTGACCAAAATTCATTGAATTTTCTTTTTATGTTGGTATACTCCCTAAGCTGAAGGTAAGATTCATTTTTGTAAGAGAGAAATTTTCTTTTCTTTTTTTGTTTGCAATTTAATTTTATCCTAATTTATGGTAGTTTTAATTTTTCCACCTTCCCACTTGCATTATATGTATGGTTAGATTTGACGTTTTAAATTTCATCGGCATGTTTCATAGATATTTAAAAATATTGTTGTTTTTTTTTATTAATTTTAAATCAAGATTTTGGTGTGAAACAATATTTTTAGAAGTTTAACATGGCTATGTGTACTTTTTATGTTTTATTAGGATTATATTCATTTTGGCTCTAGTTTGAGATTATATACTAATAATTTATTGTATAGACAATTTGTTTCATGATAATGAACTAAAATTGAATCCAACAAACACTACAATCATAATAAAGTCACATCATTTATATAATTCAATAATGCGGATGCATCATTGTTTTGTTGCATTTTTAGAAATACTTAAAATTTTAATAATAAGTAAAATTTTGATTTATCTCCAAAAAAAAAGGGGGGGGGGGGGGGGGGGGGGGGGGGGGGGGGGGGAGTAAAGTTTTGGTTACACTTATGTTTTTTTTTTCGGTTGTGGACAAGTATCAATTGATATAAAAAAGCCACTTCAAAATAATCAATTCAAGAGCCTTGAATATTAATATCATATTCACATTAGTAGTTAGCACTTACATATATATATATATATATATATATATGCGCTAAGTATTAATCTGAATATTATAATATAAAAAAAACTTTAAAAGAGAAGATGAGGGTTACTACAGAACTTTTGAATGATATAAGAAACAAAGACGAGTAGGTGAAAACACTTCTAAATTTTGTGAAGGGCTAGCCGACGAGTAGATGAAAACACTCCCTAAATTTTGTGAAGGGCTGACCAATATTTGGATCGTTGGACCATAAGACAGGTCATGGTCATGGACGTCGCATTGGACCTATGAACCGATCTTGGACTTATTAGGTCCCAGTCTCTTTATTGAATTTCAAAATCAAAATTTATATATGTCAAAAAAGAAATCAAAATTTATACAAAGTTTAGAATTCAAAGTGTTCAGATGTAACCAATGAATGTTTTCAATAAATAAATATAAGAATAATATCATATTTTCCAAAAAAAATTTCAAATTTTTTGTTTAAATGATTAATAGAATGATTTGTAATAACCATCTTAATTATATGATAATATATTGATGATATAATAATTATACATAAATTTATCACATTATTTTGACAATAAAGTTGTCACGTTATTTAGAAAATAAATTTTAATAAAATTTTAGATAATATAGTATTACTCATAAATATACATATGACCGATGAAAAATGAAAAAATAGAGTGGTTGAACAATAAAAAAAGTCAAAAAAATAGAAACCTTAAGATATATTAAGGAGTGGGCGTGTAACAAAAGAAAATTCAAACTATTATTCATAAACACCATACAAATTTGGGAGAATATTCATATTCCTCTTTCGAAAGCATTGAAAAATTATATTTTAATATGAATAAAATATTTTTTTTGAGGAAAATGAGATTAAATTCAATGAAAATTATTCACATCTTATATTTTTAAGACAAGAAAGGGACTTAAACTCTTAACCTTTTAAATTAAGCATTGTTTTTACATACATCTACTTTTAGTAAAGTATTGTATACTTTCCTTCTTATGTTTGTGACAAACATTCGTATTATTAATTGATATTGTCGACGTTGAATTTCAGTCGACGAGTAATCAATGTCCAATACCTGCAATCAATATGAGAAAGCGCAAATACCAAAAAAGAACACAGACAAAAAATCGAGAATTAAACAAGGAACACAAAACTTTTACGTAGTTCAGCAATAATAAGTCTACGTCCACGACTGTCTATATCTTAAATTCGGCAGAGTGACAGTATATTATTCAATATGTATCCCTCTGTTACAATGATTTTTGACCCCTATTTATAGGAAAAATGTGTTACAATTTTGGTTGCGATAAAACAGGAAAAGAATCCCGAATTAATTACACTTCCCAATTAATCAGGAAAAATAAGGAAAAGAATTGTAAATTAATTACACTTTCTATTTGGTTGGAATAATATCAGGAAATTGCTCATTTAATTCCGAGATATTGTTGACTTAAATTTGAATTTGAATAGACTTCCATATCTGATGAGGAAATCACGATTTGATTGGGTAACTGTCTTATTAGGTAAGAGAATCATGATCGGGCTAGGCAACTGCCTATTTTGGAAGATACTGTGTTAATTACGCTTCTGAGCTAGCTGCTTACTATGGCGGTTCCGAGCTCGAGCTCGCTAGGAGATAAGCTGTGTAAAGGTGAGCTGTGTTTACAGGTCTGTTGATACTAGCTGAAGAATTTACCTGAGCGAGCTGAAGAGCTTGCTAGGCTTAGAATCGATACTGGGCCTCGTCTGATGGGCTTTGACTGGGTTGACCTTATCAGGCTTAAACTGGGCTTTTACCAACCCATTTAATGAGTCCGAAAAATACATATAACAAATATGAATAGATTTTTTGTTTTGTTTTTTTGAATTTTGATATCATAGAAAACTGATATCTCTTAATTATGAATTTAAATTGTACATATAATATGTAACCACACGATTTCAAATCAATCTCTCTCTCTCTCTCTCTCTCTCTCTCTCTCTATCTATGTATATATATATATATTATTTTTATCATCAGTATCTACTAATTTTATAAAGTTAGGAAGAAGTAATTCTCATTTATTTATTACATTATCTCTCATAAAATAAATTCTCTCATATTCAATCCAAATACAATGAATGAATTAAATTAGTTCATTAAAAAGTTAGGAAGTAATAATAATAAAAACAATATATATTTGTATATATATATAACAAATTCCCTAGAATATAATTCGTTCTTATCTTATTGTATTATTAACATTTTTGAAACCGGATCAAGATGCCTCGTGTGGATGGATATGGAGTCTGCTCCACTTTATTTATGATAATGAACGTTTTATAATGGTTTGCACGAGACAATAGTGAAACCACTTTTTTGGACCTGCCATCGTTTCATATCATAATCACTTAAGTAGAATAATAACACTTACCAACAATAATAATATTAATATAATCATAACGATATATCAAATAATTCCAACTCATTTATTCACTCACTAAATTAAAGAATGCCAGAGTCATGGCCCTCCATAGTGACGATCTTTTAATATAACTTCTTAAACATATTTTTTTTATTGACAAACATGAATGTCTCATCAAATTATAAAATATTGGGTCCACTAGTATAGAAAAGGATTTATCTATTATGTACGTAGGATTTAACTTTTGGGCCATACTAATGTACATGTTATGTATTTCAGAAGCTAAATATTTGCTAGTTATTAGATAGTTTTAGGCTTTTAGCAGAGTTTTCGATTCCTGTTATCACTTTTAAAATATCACCTTTGTCATTTAATTTTAAGCCAGGGAACACCAATCATTGTAATTTTATTGAATTTATATGTATGATGAAATTTATAAATTTATTATAAACATGAAGAGAGACGCACTAACAACTTAATTTCTAAGTGAATGAATTATTATTGTACGAATTTAATACAACTTCATGCTAGTTATGAGATCGCAGCAACAATAATTATTGTAGCTGTTGGTTTGGATTCAATAAAAATTATTTGCTTCATAAAAGCAGCGATACCTCTTATCACAATTCCAAGTTATAACAAAAAATTCATAATTTCTTCAACTTTATAAAATTTTTAAATTTGAAGCTTAAAAAAATCATTATTATTTGTTTCTAAAATTATTATTGTTAGTTACCATTAGATCTAAAAACTTAAGTTGATAGAAAATAACCCGATTATAGTATTTAAAGATTTGAGGTTAACACTTGATATGTTCATTCACATGTAATGTGGACAGATGACAGATAACGGATATATGCTAAACGTATCTTACTGTATAATATATACAACGAGAAGAATTCAAGATAACGGGTAGAGAGGGGGTTTGAATAAAAGACCTCCAAATTTTGATATTATATTAATTATTATCAAATTCAAAAGTTAAAATTAACAAAAAATGATCCAACTATAATATTTAAAGATTTAGGTTGACATGTGACAATTACAATAGATAAAAGTAAGTTTAGATAATGATAATCAAGATACAAATGAAATACAAAATTGGAACATATAACAAATGAAATTTGTTATAAAAAAAAAAAAAATTGAACCAAAAACTTTGATACACCAACAAACATTTTCACCAAATAAAGTTTCGTTTAAAAAAGAAAAAAAAAATATATCACTACTGTGAATAAGCACCCCATAGTTTCGTAATCGATCATTTTACACTTTGTAGTTTATTAAATCATCAAATAACACCCCATTGTTAGCAATTCTATTAGAGGAATGGATTTGCCTTTAGTGATGTAAAGGTAAAAAGGTTATTTATCCTAAATCTTTTATATATATAATTAAATTTAAAATTAAAATCATACAACAATTCATCTTTAATGCCAATCTCAAACATCTTTAACGGTTCATCAACTTCAACAATGAACGTCATCAACTTCTTTAATCATGAACACCATTAACATTCATAAAATCATTAACACCATCTGCAAAACTAAGACCCAATATCAACGTAATCAATAACCACTCAACACCATATCTTAAAAAAAAAAAAAAAATGGAGACCCTTAGAAACCCTAAGGTCTCCTTTTCTACCTAAATTTTTGGGTACCAGAAACACAAATAGTGGTTGGGAATCCATAATCCAGGCACCATCTAGGTTTACAAACACCTGAAAACCTAAAAATGCCTAGAGTCAAGGGAGAAGAAAAAAGGGGAGAGAGAAAGAGAGAAGGGGGAGGAGAAGTGTCCATTGTCGTCGTCCTCTACAACTCAATGGCTTGCTTCGTCCTTTCCAACCATGTGATAGAGAGCTTTCGGTCTTCTTTGCCAAAAACCAACTAAGGAGCTTTCGACAAAGGAGACCTACGGGTCTCCATCGTGTAGAGACTCGTTTGGGTCTCCACGCGATGAAGATCATCCATCTTCTCCATTAAGACGTGATCTCCATGCGATTGAGGACTTAAGTCATTTTAAATGGTATTCATTTTGTTTCTTAATTTTTGTTTGTTTTTGTTTTTAATTTGTGTGTTGTTCATGCTTTAAGGGTCTAGTTAAGGAGTATTAATAGTTTTAGGGTTTATTTTTGTTCATGCTTTTTTATTATCATTTTTAAAAAAATTTTCTATCTAATAATTTAATCACTTGTTAAATTGATTTTGGCTTTCCTATCTTCTATTTCTATGGCAAACAGTAGAGATATTTCTTTATAAATTTTGATTATTTAATTTTGTTTTAATTAAGTTTAATTTTTATCGTCCAACTCTAATATGGATGATATAGATTTTTCCTTTTATATTTATCATTTAATAAAGGGATTTATATATCAAGGGGTCTACTTTATTAACCGAAACACAAAAGACAGGTGTAAGATGACTAACTATGAAACTACGATATTTATTTATTTTTACATTAGTGACAAATACTGGGACCTTTTTAGAAATAGTCCCCAAATAAATTAGTTTGCATTGGGGTTTGTTTAAAGATTCTAACTATAAATATAAAGAAATTGAGTAAAATAATTTAATTTAAATTTATAATTTCATTAATATTAGCACAATTCTTGTTACTAAATCCCTCAACCGTCGTATTTAATGGTAAATGGCATTAAAATACGAGTGAGTAATAGTATGCACTAGAGTGATTATAAATTACGTAAATTTGTGGCCAGAAGTATTTAAAAATAGATCAAATCGGTTTTCAAGTGTCAACGTGCAAAGAGGCACGTTACAGGCTGTGTCTCGTAGCGCGTTACGTGTCGCCCGCGGTTTTCGTCAGACGAGGTTTCTCAGCCACGAACAACGTCAACTGCGACGCCTCCATGTGGCAAATTTCTATTGGTCAGAGCAACGACCAATAGGATGGGAGCTCGTGCTGTGCACTTCGAGATGGGGCAAGGAAATCTAGTAAAGCGGCACAAGCGGCGTTTTCTTATTTTGACGTGGCACGAACGTCTTGGTGTTATGGAAGGTGGCTTTATCATTTCTGAAAATGGAATCTTCCGAAGACCAACGCGTTCACACCTCAGGACAGGGGATATGTTCCCTGCCTAAGGACGTCATTAAACTTTTATGGTGTCGAAATGACATAAATACCCTTATCCTTTGCCCCCGTGTACTATAATTTTTATTCAAGATTTAAAGAGGTATATTCACCATGATTTTTTTTTTTTATTTGTTTTCAAATTTCTTTTATTGCAGGAAGGGACTTCATTTGTCCTCTCAAAAAAAAAAAAAAAAATAATAAAATAAAAAGGAAAGCACTTTATTTGCACATATAGTTTAAATGATCAATGCATGTTATTTTTATATCTATAATAGAAGTTTGAGTCTCATAATATGTATTTATTTGTATGTATAGATGATACTCTCTTTATTATGAGATTGAATATATCTTGATGTTATGAAAATAAATTTTCTTATCACATTTAATTTACTTAACTTTGATAGTTTCTGGCAATATTATGATTATTTGTGTTAAATTACTTTGTAATTATTATTATTATTATTATTTAAAAAAGAAAGGATTTCATATAACCTAAATCAATAACAAAAATGAACTCATTGCTAATAGATGAGTACCTTTATTGACGTTCGGAAACGGTCAACCCAGAAATTCTGAGGCCCAGACTACGAGCGAGGTAATTAAAGAGTGATAATAATGATGGGTGTGTGATAAATGAGCAGTAAATGAGGTTTAAGGTTGGTGAAATTTAATTTAGGTGAAAGAATGTTGGTCGTGGTAGTTAAGTGAGTTTAATGAGATGATCAGTGAAGACAAGAGGGAGAAAGAAAAATGCAAAACACAAGAATTTTTACGTGGTTCGGCGACTGCGCCTACATCCACGGCTACTCTGAAGTAATTCCGGTAGAGTGACGATACGCTAATATTTTTCGCTTTCTTGTACAGGAAAGATTTTTCATATTTATAGAGAGGGAGAGATGACAAAAAAGAAATACAAAAGAATGTAATACACGTTACAGACAATGACTATTTACAACTAATCCTGATATAGCCATGTTGTATTAATTGTTAAATCGTCATTCTCTCTTACATGCGCACGTCTGCATTTAATGCTTCTCGGTAATGGTGTAGGTAGTTTTCGACGGGAAATCATGAGAGTTGGTGACTCTGATGACTTACTACATACGATACCCCTTGAATAAGCTTTTTGGTTAATCAGGTCGTGCAAGCTGTAGAGGCGCATACGTGGCCAGGGGAGGTGGTTAGACGGTCTGGAGATTTCTGCGGGCTTGCGACTTTAGTGATCTCGCGAGATGAACGAGCTGGTGATATGAACAGGAGGTACGATTGAGCGGCCTAGAAGTTATTGCGAGCTCGAGACCTAAATGGTCTCGCGGGCTGGTCGGGTTTGCAATTGTGACCTGATGCTCGGGTCCTCTGGGCCTCTGCTCCTGTTTAAGTCCACTGGGCTTACACTGACCAATTTAGTCAAATCAAGAGAATAGGCATAACAACCTTGAAGATGGACTTCATCAAATAAGGTCTTGGAGGTAGTTTATGAATTTCCACATTTCTTTATGAAGAAACTGATTAAGTTGATAGGATCTTATAAATTAATATTTTATTGAATTTTATTCTTGTGTTAATAGCATATCGTAATTGTAATGAGTTTAATCAAATTTTGAAATTGATTTAATATGATATTCTATATTTTACAGGTTTAAAATGGTAAAAATATTACATATTTTAATTTATGTATAATTTATTGAAAAAGGTAAACAATGTATAGTTGAAAAATGATATAGGAGTAACAAATTAGCTTGTATGTAAGTTAAAATGAAAATACCAATACAATTGTCAAAAAGTTCAATATTTAAAATATACGAACTTAGTCAATAGTATTACATGGAGAATTCTCATGCTAGTTAATACATGGAGGAGGGTTTGAACCCTTATTATGGACGTGTCATTCGAATTCAAATTCAAATTACTCTTAGTAGTTAATAATAAGAGGGAATAACTCTCAATAACATAAATAAGTCGATATTCTAGATAATATTATAAATATATCAAAATAGGATATTAATAAGATATATAGACTAATGCTAATTTGTTAAAAATTTTGTTAATAATGGTATGTGAATTGTTGATGAGCTAGTCCTCTTTAAGCCTTTTTTTTTCTTCAAAACTTTCAATAATCAAGTGACATAAGCGACATATGAGTATAAAAGATAATGAATGACTATGATTGTTGCATTTTTTTTTTTTTGCTTTCATGTATTACTAAAACATCAATTTCTCTTATAAAAAGTTAAAACAAAAAATAAGGTTAGAAGATGATCTCAAACTCATAATTAACACCATGACAATTATCATATTAAGTACTGCTATATAATATAAAATTTTACCCAAATTCAATTACCGAAATGATGTGATATATCGTTTATAACTATTGTCTTTTCAATATATTATGTCATAAGAAATATTATCACTACAAATCATTTTATCATATTATTTGAATAAATTTTTTAGAAGCGTTGCATTATTCTATCATATCATCTTTTATGTTTTATATGATATTGTTGACATCTCATATATATCATTTGGAAAATATTTTATCTTGTGTTTTATATGATGTCATTGATAACTTATATACCATATCATCTAAATGAAATTTTGAATATTCTGATATAAATAATATTATAATCATGTCCATATTTAAAAGAAAAAAATCTAATCCCAATATAAATAACATAACAAAACAATCCATTGAAAAAAAATTATAATGACAAAATCACACATTTTAGAACTTGTACAATCTAACTAAGAGAAAAAATAAAAAAAGGAAGTATATTTTAAAATTTTATTATATACGGAAGGGCATTTACGTCATTAAACGGTCTCCATTTTCGGTGGGCCAGCTCAAATTTTTTGTTAACATAAACAACCAAAATGTCATCAACCCTTTTCCTCCCATGAAACTTGACTTTAATTTATTTCCATATTTTCCGATTTATTCAATTCTCCACCTACCCCAAAAATGTAACCGTAGATCTGAAAATACAAACCCCATCATAGCCGTCCACTGACCAACAAATTAACAGCCGCAAGATTTGACAAATCCAGCGGCTGATATCATTCTACTAGAATCTTCTCTTTCTTCGACTCCCTATATCTTCACTTTCATTTCCTCGAGGGGAGCTTGTGGTCTGCTCGTGCCATTCGAGTGCTGGGGTTTCACTCTCTCACTATTTTCTGTTTTCAAAGGTGAGTAGTGTCCAAAGATCTCCATCATCATCAATGAACCCGTCTTTGTTACCAGATCCAGTCCACGAATCGGCCACTGGAAATGTTGATCGTTTCATTTCCAAGATCTGCTTCGAGAAGCGATTTGGTTGATTTTTGTAACTGTTTTCTTTGTTTTGTGTAGAAACAGCCGAAAAGATGACGAAGAACTATCCAACTGTCAGCGAGGAGTACAAGAAGGCCATCGAGAAGGCCAAGAGAAAGCTCAGGGGACTCATCGCTGAGAAGAACTGCGCTCCGATCATGCTTCGCATCGCGTACGCCCTTCTATACAAACGCTTTCGTGTGTTTTTATACGTATTCGTATACGTAAACTCATACGACTGTTTTTGTGTTTTTTTTGGTGACAGGTGGCACTCTGCTGGTACTTATGATGTGAAGACTAAGACCGGAGGTCCGTTCGGGACAATGAAGCAACCAGCTGAGTTGGCACACGCTGCTAACAACGGTCTCGATATCGCTGTCAGGCTTTTGGAGCCGATCAAGGAGCAGTTCCCTATCATCACCTACGCTGACTTGTATCAGGTACTTATTCTTTTTAATTGTAAATGAGTTTCCAGTTTTTGTTGCTGTTTTAGATGTGGATTGGATTAGATTGGTAGGATATTGAATTTTGTCTTATGATTGGATGGAATGTAGTTGGCTGGTGTCGTTGCTGTTGAGATCACTGGTGGTCCTGAAATCCCCTTCCACCCCGGAAGAGAGGTCAGTTTTCATTTCTGCTGTTTGATTAATGATGTATCTATTTCTGTTGTGATTGGTTTGTACTGCTTAAGAATTTTTGTTGCTGATTTAATATAATTTGCTGCAAATGCTTTTAAGTATTTAGAAAGTTTTAACGGGTAGGTGTGTTGTTTTGTTAGGTCTGAGAATGGGTTGTTGCAATTTTTTTATGCTGGGATTGTAATATTTATTGGGTCTTTTCTTGTCTGAGTATCTGACTGTTTGGTTTTTGTGGTTGTGTGACTCGCCTCTGTTCTGTGAGAGTTTTTGTTTGTTTGCTGTAATAAAATGAAGGGAAAAAAAAAAGGATATTCATGTTGTGAGCTAGAAGTAGTTGATGAGCGTATGATTAATATATGGATGTGGTGGAATTTTATAGCAGAAGACTTGTTTCTAGCAGCACCCTGAGTCTGTGACACAGTTTGTTATGATCGTCTTTGATTCTTGTAATTATATTTGTTGTCATTGTAATAATGTGGTAATTGTGATTGTGATAATCTTCATAATTGGCGTCATTGTAATAATTGTTGTCTTTGTGATCATTTCAGTTGTTGAGATTGTGATCGTTGTGATGATTTTTGTCATTGTAGTAATTGCCATCATTCTCCATTCGTTGAAATATTGTTAGCATGTTTCGTTGAATATGAAGATTACATAATTCCTTGTCCCCCTTATGAGTGGAAAACAATTTCAGTGGGTTGGTTCCACATGTGGCAACCTATTTATATTATTCCATTTGGCATGAACAACCATTAGACATGGTTTCATTTTGCGTGGTATGATATAAGCAGGTGGGGGTGCATAGAATCATCTCACCCTAGTTTCTGCCTGCTCATTGACGTCTTGACTTATCAACTTGTAATATATTATGTATTTATGTTTGTCTACTTATACTGATGATAATCATTTTAAATCAGGACAAGCCTCACCCCCCTCCAGAAGGTCGTCTGCCTGATGCCACCAAGGGTTAGTATCATCACATGCGGTCTAGCAATTCCAAGTTATTATGTAATTAGGTTACATGGGATACTCTGTTTTTATTGTTCCTACTTTGCATGAGTTTCGCAACTTCTACTTGTTTGCAGGTTCTGATCATCTGAGGACTGTCTTTGGCGCCACCATGGGCCTTAGTGACAAGGACATTGTTGCTCTCTCTGGTGGCCACACCCTGGTTAGTGCGACACTCTGAAGCTCCCTTGGTTTCTTGTTTATGTGAGAATGATAAAACTATTGTGGTCAAGAACTGTTCTTTTCTGGCCTGCTAGCCCATCTGGTACAAATAATCTTATCCATAGTCTCTAATATTGCTTTCCGACGCTCTGAAACCCTCTTTGGTTGAATGACTCTGTAGGGAAGGTGCCACAAGGAGAGGTCTGGATTTGAGGGACCATGGACTACAAACCCTCTTATTTTTGACAACTCCTACTTCAAGTAAGTTCTATTCCTCTTCCTGTCTGAAAGTTACAAGTCCATTTCATTTATTTATTTATTAAATTATTATTATTTTTTTCTTGTTGCAACAATGTCAGTTGTGTTTGTCAATAGTATTCCATAAATGTAAGAAGTATAACACTGAGTTTCCTTGAATTTAATCAGGGAACTGTTGAGTGGAGAGAAGGAAGGTCTTCTGCAATTGCCAACTGACAAGGCCCTTCTGTCCGATCCTGTTTTCCGCCCTCTTGTTGATAAATATGCTGCGGTCTGCCATCCTTGACTACATCTTTATTTGCATTTGCTAGTTATTGTTTCGAAAATTTGATCAATGGATCAATGCTAGGTTGTTGATCCTGTTTGATTCTTTTCACCGTTGCAGGATGAGGATGCCTTCTTTGCCGACTATACCGAGGCTCATCTCAAGCTGTCTGAGCTCGGGTAAGTTAATCTTTAAAGTTAAAAATTCCTGTTATATAGACTTCTGCAAATAGTGGTGGAGTTGCTGAAGTATGTCGCTTTGTTCATGCAGATTTGCTGTAGCCTAAGCTAGGCAAGTAGGGAGTGATGCCAACAACTTGGGGGGTGAATTGCATTTGCATTGTGTTTTTATTTTCTCAGAGGATATAATTTTCAGAATGTTGTTGGTTGAAGTTGGTGGTTTTCTTTTGTGCCCGTGTTTATCATCCTTTAGACTAAATAATATAAAGTTATAAGACATATGTTCATTTTATCTGGTTTTCATTTTTGTCTCTCCCTCTGCTGCTTTCCTCTACTCTTGGCCATCTCTATAATATCATTTCTTTGTTGGGTTCCCTTCAAGTTCAGTGAACGATACTGCATTGAACATGACCCTGCAAATGGCTTAGAGATGCACGGGAACAAAATGTTTGTTTTATGATACTATGATGAATTGTTTTTGACGAACAGTCTTGGCCCGCTGCTGCTTGCTAAAATTTATTTGCTAAATTGGCAAGCCCTTGTGCTGAAATGGTGGCAAGTTACAAGTAGTTTAACCTCTGTGTCGGGGGCTTACATTTGTAAGACTAGTGAAATTTGTTAAGGTTAGATGCGACAGTTCGTTATTTCTTGAAATTAGATGTAAGATCAAGTAACACCACTGAACAATGATTCTGTACTGAACTACCATGAACGAGTATTTTGTGAGGACAGTATTACTCACGGTGAGAAATCCACTGATAGCGCCGGGTGAACCTAATAGAAGAGAAAAATGTGGTTTAGGGTCATGACCCTGCATTTATATACGAGCATGTGAGTAGATACTCAGAATCAACACTTTGCTCATACTGTCATATATGCAATAATTTAGGGATAATCTTAATTTCACTTCTGTAGTTTGAGCAAACATTCAAAATCTTTTCTCACAGTTAAGTGGTTTTTTAAAGTTAGGGAGAATTTTGACTATTTATTCAAACTATAGGGAAAAATTGAGATTATTTCAATAATTTAATAATTTATGATACAACACATGTACGTGTTATAATTACTGGACTATAATTTAGACTTCTAAATCGTCAGTCGTTATAACATTTCATAGATGAGATTATATCAGGATTTATTCCCTCAAATGGTTAGCAACTGGAAAAGGGAAATAATTATAGTCCATTAGGTGCATCAAACTACTGAAGGTTGAAATACATGTATTCTTAAATTTTCACGTTAGCATATATATATCGTTCTTTCTTTCTTTTTATTTTTTTATGACATAATGATGAAGTAGGACAATTAGGAGGATATTAATAGCATATTCCATATTCTAATAATAAAATTAAACAATGTTTGTGTAACTATCTCTGCATAGTGACAAGTAAAGCAACACACATAGGCGAGCTGTTCTGGTCGGTTTATCTTGTTTGTTTGACATTTATTCAGACTTTGAGCTCTAGCTGTCAATATACCTCACACTATCTTCACGAGTCATGCTATAATTGGTCTGGTCCCACTACGTTAACATAAGAGAACTTGAATCAATCTTTTCACTCGCTCTAGTCTGAAAATTGACATCTAAGAGTTTGAAATTCCTAAAATTTCTTCGCTAGAATTTCCAAGTCCAAGCAACCATCCGTCACGCAAGTAGATTTTTGCTGCCACTTGAAGTTTTATTAGAGAAATTTGATAAAAACAAGTGAAAGTACATCGAAATTTACATAAAGGTATTCTCAACTCATGAATCAGAACTCAACTTTATTATTTAAGTCCTTGCTTTGACTCGTAGATTCAGGCATTTAGCATATGACCATAAGAGAAGCATTTAATTTACTTAGGAGAAAATGTATAATAAAATAATTGGATTTCTACGTTGTATTCAAACAATTTGTATAGAATATTTTAGAATATTTTCTATTAATTCTTTTCAATTTCTATTATCACAACGTTTGAATACACTTTTAAATTCAAACCGGCATGTTTTATCCATGATCTTCTCTAAGACAAACCTATTTGGTTAAAAAAATTAATGGAGTACCATTCTTATTTTGAAACTTTAAAGTTCCGTTTGACATGTAGGATGAAAAAAGAAATAAGAATAGAATTGAAAAATATTGAGATTTGATGAAATTAGATTGGATTAAAAAAATCATTATCTCGTGTTTGGTATAATTTGGAATTTGATTAAAATCATATTATGCATTAATGAACAAAAAAAATTAAAAAATTAGAAGTAGAAGATAGAGAAATAAAATAAGCTAGAAGGGCAGAACCAAAAGAATTAAAAAATATATAGGTAAGAAAAACAAAAAAGTTGCCGGAAGAGGAAAAAAGAAATAATAAAAAATGAAAAATGAAGGAAAGAGAAAAAAAAATGTCAGCACAATTAATGAGTCAATTCATTTTTTTAGAAATCCCATTATAATAGTTTTTTCAAACATGATGGTATTGAGTATTGAATTTCTACCAAGTCTCTCTAAACATATGTTGACATAGGATTAGAAAATTTAATCCAATCCTATAAAATTTCCTGTGTGCTAAACACTCCCTAAAGAGTCTAATAATATTTAAAGGAAGTTTTTGAGGTTTTTCAAAATTATAAGAAAATAATTGTCACGGAATTTACCTCGTAAAAAGATTATCATTGAATTCAAAACTATTAGGATTTATAGGTATGCAAGTCAACTTTTTGAAGTAGGTTTAATAAAATTAAGAGAAATGTTTTTCTAGGCTTGCAGCCATGACTTGATCTCCTTGTGTGTGTGTGTGTTCTCAAATAGAAAAGATCTATTCATACAAAGATGAGGAAGAAACTCACACCAAGATATGTGAGGTAACTCATACAGAAGGTGAGAGAATATTTATTATTTAGCATCACAGGTGTTGACCCATGCATTTGGGATCATGAAGACAATCGACACACTAATCAACAGCGTTAGCAGCTATTCGCTTGGTCCCCTTGTGTTTCTTCACACTGTGTATGCAAAAAAGGTTACTTTAATGGTAGTTAATCATTCCTTTTCATTTTATTACAATAGTACAATGAAGAGCTACCTATGTTACCATAGGAAGAAACGGTCAAAAAGGGCTTACAGATAACTAACCTATAACAGGCTTTACCTTTTTATTATATGAAATTAATAGTTAAAGAGATGGAAATGGAATCATATAATTAATTTTTCATAAAAATTGAATAATTATTCTTAGAATGAAAAGACCTTCTACGTAATTATGAAATGTATATAATGGAATTTGAATACTAAAATAGATAGAGAAACATACAATTGGCTAAACTCGGAGCTTGTAATAAAAGACTTGGTTTTTAAAATGGTTTCCTTTTATAACGTAAAGTAAAATCACATGATTCACATCGAACCGCGTCCAAAGACAAAAGGGCAAATAATAAAAAGCAAAAAGGTCCCTCGCTTTGGGCTCAAAATCTACAATGCATGTCGGGAAAATTTTCGAAGAGAGTATTGAATTTACTCAAAAACGATGATTGTGCCACGTGGATTTCAGTAAATTTGGGTCAGATGTCTCAATTTTCTTCACGTGGGATCCACTTGACAATAAAGAAATAGTTTCACTTAATCCAAATTTATCTAACTAATTCTGCCTAATAAAGCTTAAAAAAAAAACTAATAATATAACATTCAAAGATATAATTTAATCCACGTGTTTGATAAATGGTTAAAATATTATCATAAACCAAAAAAAAAAAAAGCCAACAAATCCAAGCGATGGCAGTTGAAATTTTTGAACAAACAACAGCCGTCGATGAGAGGCGGCTCTAATCTCATCCCTCCATTTTCTTCTACGTCTTAAATAAACGCGTCTCATTTCTCTCGCGCGTTTTCCCGTCATCTTCCTCGCATCTACTTCGAAACAAGCCCCACTCCTCAACCGAAATATTAAATTTTTAGGATTAAAAATCAATTTAAAAAATAAAATCAATTTGCTTACTTTTTCAAATCATATAAATAAAGTAGTTGGTATACTCTTGCTCTTCACAAACAGAGCGTGGAATCTGTAGAGCAAAGTGAGAGAGACACAAAGTGAAAAAAAGAAATGGCTGACATGTCACAGGTCAACGGTGGAAGTCAAATGACGGATTTTCCGGCGGCAGTCACACACGGCGGTCAGTTCATTCAGCACAACATATTCGGAAATCTGTTTGAGATCACGGCCAAGTATCGGCCTCCGATCATGCCGATTGGTCGTGGCGCGTACGGCATCGTTTGGTATCCATCGAATTTTCTTTTTTATTAGTACTATTATTATTATTATTATTTTTGAAAATGATCCTTTTTTTATGTGAGTTTTGTTTATGGTTCGAATTTTTTTTTGAAGCTCGGTGTTGAATTCGGAGACGAACGAGGTGGTTGCGGTTAAGAAAATCGCCAACGCGTTTGATAATCACATGGACGCCAAGCGTACTCTTCGTGAGATCAAGCTTTTGCGTCATTTGGATCACGAAAATGTATGTATTTGTTGATTTTTGTTCTCATATATATATATATTTATTTTGTTTTTTTGATTGATTTAGCTTTTGTTTAAGAGCTTTTTATACGTAATAATAATTTACTGTTATTATTACTCTAATCATTTAAAATTCTCTGTTTAATTTAATCAATTAATCAAACTACCTTGCTAACACTTTAATGACGCAAAACAACTAAAAAAAAGCAAAAAAAGGAACTAATTTGTAGAATAATGTGAATCAGGTGATAGCTATAAGAGATGTGGTTCCTCCACCTTTGCGGAGAGAATTCAGTGATGTGTACATGGCTATGGAACTCATGGACACTGACCTTCATCAGATAATTCGCTCGAATCAATCTCTGTCTGAGGAGCACTGTCAGGTATAATTTTGATTTTTTTAGTTTTTATGTAAATGACTTGATTGTTTGTTTGTTATATTAGTGATATTGATGTTTGATTTGTTTTTGTTGTTTGTGTTGTGTAGTATTTCTTGTATCAGATTCTTCGGGGACTTAAGTATATACACTCGGCTAATGTTATTCATCGCGACTTGAAGCCTAGCAATTTGTTGCTGAATGCAAATTGCGATTTGAAGATATGTGATTTTGGGCTTGCTCGTCCAACTTCGGAGAATGAGTTCATGACTGAATATGTTGTGACTAGATGGTACAGGGCTCCTGAGTTGTTGTTGAACTCTTCAGAATATACTGCTGCTATAGATGTGTGGTCTGTGGGTTGCATATTTATGGAACTCATGAATAGAAAGCCTTTGTTTCCGGGCAAAGATCATGTGCATCAGATGCGCTTGTTGACTGAGGTAAATTGAAATTTGAGCATATTAAGCTTGTGGTTTAAGCATTAAGCTAGCTGAATATGATAATTTTGAATTTAGAATATCATTATGCGTAAAATTTTAATTTTAGAACCTATAAGAATGCAAACCAATTCAATTTATTTTGTCTTATACTTGGTAATTCTCTACTGCTATAAGAACTATACAAGGTAAAATTGGTAGATGATAATGAGACTGATGTTACAATTTTTTTTGTTAGCTTTGCATCTCTATCTTCATCCATCAGATTTGAATTAACACGAGTTACTCAAACCTTGGTAATGGTTGTTTACATAGAATACTTGATTTTCTGCAATGTGATAAGAGGAATAAGTTTCGATTTTTTTTTTCTAGAGAGCCTTCCTATGGATGAATTCTTATGCTTGCTTTTGTGCTTTATATAGCTTCTTGGCTCACCGACTGAAGCTGATCTGGTGTTTCTCCGAAATGAGGATGCAAAAAGATATATTCAGCAACTTCCCAAGTATCCTCGTCAGTCATTAGCACAAATGTTTCCACATGTTCATCCATTGGCCATTGATCTTGTAGATAGAATGTTGACTTTTGATCCCACAAAAAGAATAACTGGTAAGTTCTATATTCTATATGAGCCATTTGGATGTTTTGACATAAATATAAAATCAAATTTTATTTCGATTACATGATGGTCCCTTTCTTGTAATTACGTGAAATTGAAAGCTTCCACAGCATTGAGGATATTAATATTATTGCAAATGGCTTGAAGACAAAGTAGGAAATTAGGGGATCTAATTTATAGTATCAATATTTAGGGATTTGTTATGTTCAAAACCTCTTCAATGTGTTTGAATCTGTCGTTATTCTTGGTATCACCAGTTAGAAAAGGTGGATGGAATCTTCTTCATGAATAATGGGTTGGGTCTAATTAAATTGCCATCTATATAGTCATGGCTGTTTTAGAATCAAGAAGGCACTACTGACTTATAATTTATGATTGATAATAAACATATAATTTCCACATCCTTTTCAACTCCCTGTTGATAGAAAATTTTGTGTTTGAGCAGTTGAAGAAGCATTGGCACATCCATATCTTGCAAGATTGCATGACATAGCTGATGAACCAATCTGCCCCGAGCCATTTTCCTTTGATTTTGAGCAACAATCCATGGGAGAAGAGCAAATCAAGGAGATGATCTACAGGGAGGCCATAGCACTCAATCCAGAGTATGCTTAAAAAAACCCGTTGCTTCGATGCTCAGTTTATTTTTATTTTTATTTTTCGTTTTATATCATGGAGGAGGGGGATTAAATTTAAACAAAACTACCTGCACATTGTATCTTAGAATAACAGTGGACTTGAATCCTTGATCTCTTAGGATCAAGGGAATAACTCAACCACTCCTCTTAAGATGCTCAGTTTTAGTAGTACAATTAGTTTGTAAGTGTATCAGTTGGCAGCTCATTTGGCTGAAAAGACAACTCTGATTGAAAGATGACAACTAGCAGAAAGAACCATGAACCATATACATTTGGTGGCTTGTAGATTTATTAATCAAGATCTTCCTAGTTGTGCACCCAGGAGTGTTCCAGCTGTTTTAAATTTCATGAGGTCTGTCCTCATGAAGCTGTGTAGAGTTTAGGGGGGACTTACAGCCTCCATAAATTTGAGAGTTCTTTTTTTTTTTTGTTATTATTTTTTACACTTTGTTGACTTCTTGTAGTATGTATCTATCAATTATGATTGCAATTGCAACAGAATTTGAGTGGGACAGTGAAACTCGTTAGGTTAAATTCACTCCTTGACTCAGTTGCAGTGTGTTTGCATAAATTTTTTTTAGCATTAGTTGCTTATAAAAATATGATGCTAAACTTTCCAACTTTGATTGATTAATTTTTTTTTTTTTTTTTTTTTTTTTTAAATTCTTTCACAGTATCCTGATAAGAAACTTTCATTCGCGATGAAATTCTTTTAGGTAACAATCAAAGTTCCTTAGTTTATTTGTTGTGATTGAAAAACTGAAATAAAACTTGGGGATTATAGTATTACAGTTTGCCGATAGGACAATTCACTGCCTTTGCTTTGCAACTAAATGGTCCTTGCAAAAGAGAGCTTTCTAATTGAGTAAATTATAATTTAGCTATTTAATTGAAACGTAATTACAAGCGGAGCGATACTTTCAATTTAATTACAATTAACTCCCTTCCGTTAGGGAATCTCCGTTAAGTTTAATAGTCAATAATATAAATATGATCAAAAGACCAAAATGTCCTCATAATAAAAAATTAAATAAAAAAATTATTTAAAAAAATAGAAGTAAAACAAAGATGTTCTTTTTATCTGGGAAGAAACATCATCCATCCATTAACAAAATCAAGACTCAATCTTCAACCCAACTTCAAAACATCAATAGAAATTGACAAAAAAAAAAAAAAAAAAAACACCAACCCAATGTGCAATCGACAATCTTCAACCAACAAAAATCATTAACCATCTACCCATTGCAAACTTATCCACCAATTGCAATCATCTGTTTAAAAAATCATCAACAATCACCAATTAAAAAATCTTCAATAATCAAAGTTCAACCCTATCAACAAACAATTATCAACATCTTCAAAAAAGGAAAAAAAAGAAAAAGAAAAGAAACAATAATCAACCCCAAAACACAAAAAATAACCAAATAATTTTAAAAAAATCACAAAAAAAAAAAGAAAATTGAAAAAAAATCAAGAACCTAGATTCATTTGAGTTTTGAAACAAACCCAGATGAATGAGTTTCATTGGGTTCTGGAACGAACACAAATGAAACCCATTCATTTAGGTTCATTTCATAACCTGAATTTCATTTGAGTTCTCGAACGAACCCAGATGCATTTGGGCTCGATGTGAACCTAAAGACATCTCTACCCATATATCATCTGGGTTTGATGATAACCTAGAGACATCTCTAGGTCTCTAAGTTCGTGTTGAACCCAGATGAATCTGGGTTTTGTTTTCAGAACCCAGATTCATCTGGGTTTTGAAATGAACCCAAATTCATTTGGATTCGAATCGAACTCAGATGAATATGGATTCAAAGGAAAAGAAAAGAAGATGAGAAGAAGAAAGAGAAGAGAAGAGAAGAAGAAGAAAAAGGAGAAGAAAGATGAAGAAGAACAAGAGAGAGGCGGTCTCTGGCTTGTGGGGAAGAATAAGGGGAGAGAGAGAGAGAGATCTGATTAAAACAATTAATTTTAAAAGAAAGATAAAAAATAATGTAAATAATATTAAAAGATAATTTTACCCCTCATATAATTTACTCTAAGCAAGATAGACTAGCAACAAGTGAGTTTATTATAATAAAAGTAAATAATTAGCTCCATTTGTAAATACGTTTTAACTGGATAATTAAATTATAATTTAGTCTTTATAATATAATATATATTGGAGATGGTTACATAAACAAATGATTGAAAGTCGCTATTGGTATTGAAACAAATCCGATGCTACAAGCAATAAACTTATGGTTCAAATTTTGAGTCCTTTTATTTTCAATCCCATCTGAAATTGAAACAAATCCGATGCTACAAGCAATAAACTTATGGTTCAAATTTTGAGACCTTTTATTTTCAATCCTATCTGAAATTGGTCAAGCCTCCCAAAAAAAAAAATTTGGAGGGGGGTCGCGGGGCGCGGAAGAAATTGGTCATCCAACCAACGGTCTTACTTCTCATTTAGTCGGTTTGACATTTAATGTATATAATTCTTCATTTTATATTCTTAAGAAAAAGAAAAGTAAAGACATTTAATATATAATTCTTTATTTTTTATTATTAAGAAAAAAGAAATATAAAGGAAATATATCTATAATGTAGTGATGAAAGAGACTAATTAAAATTTTATTATGGTTTGAAGAAAAAGACAAATGATTTCAGTAGAAGTCAATTAATTTAATGCAAAGGAGAGGTGTAGATATTGCCTCTCAAAAATATTATATATACACCCAAATTGTTAGTATACATCCATCATAAAAAATTTTAAAATTAACTTCATTATAAGCACAAGATTTAATATCAAAACTAACCTTATAAAAGCAATTCATTTATTTACCAAAAGCATCCGGTTAACTATTAGTTAACTCAAATTTAAATTTAAACAGCACTTTACACTTTAAAAAAATGTTTTAAAAAATCTCTTCTTCTATTTTTTTCTTTGTTTTATAGAAAACTTTATTCTTAACTATTCATATTTCTCAAGAGAATCAGTAATTTCACTGTTATTTTAGTTCAAAAAACTTATATATAGTATTCTCACTAATCAAAATTGATTAGCTAGTGCTAAGAGAGCATAAACTTCCAAAATTAGTAGTTAATTTGCCATCGTCATAGTCGGTTCGGGTTAAAATGTCGGGCTTCAATTAGACTCAAAATGTCCACTTCAGAAAGCCCACACATGCTCAACTGGGTGTGGCCTAATTTCAATAAACAGTGACAATATTTGCACCCCATTACACCCTAAATTTCATAATTTTGTTAAATTTTACCATGGCTCTTAAGTGGTTTTAAAAAAAAAACACACACACACACATTGTTCTTAAGTACTATTGTTGAAAGAATTAAAATAATATCCTTTAAAAAAAGAATTAAAATGATTGTAAATAACATCTATATACTATATTTTTTGTTATGAATATATGGTCTTAACATCACTTCCTTTTTGATAATATTCTTTACCTTATTTGTTGTTATTTCATCATGGAAATGATTCTTCAATTTGCCTATAAATAGGCCTATATTATAACCATTGAAAATACATCAATTGAATTCTATTAACTATTTTTCTCTAGTTTTCTCTTTTCCTCTATTATTGTGGTTAATATTCTAAATCCATTGTTTTTATAATTTATTTCACAACACGTTATCAGTACAAGTCTAGTAAGGGAGATTTCATTCATATAATCTATTTCCTACTATCTGATTCAAATAATATAGTATGAGAGATTTCATTCATATAATTTAATCTACTTCCTATTATTTTATTCAAATAATCTTATTACTACAGTGTATTATTTGAAGTAGTATTATCATTCTTGCATTTATTTGATTTTTCTTATATTTCTATTAATTATGGTGTGAATGTATATAATTTTTGAAACCTGAAGTTTTTGAGATATTTTAGAACTAGAAGTTCTAAACTCCCAAAATATTTAGAACCAAAAGTTCTAAAATTTTCATAATAATCTAAAACCAGAAGTTTTAGATTTCTAAATTATTTAGAACCAGAAGTTCTAAATATTAAAATTGATTGTAATTAAAAATTCTTTACTCTTGATTTTATGATTCAAATAATATATTGTAGCATATGTGTTTATATATATGTCTGTGAAAAAAAAATGAAATACTTTATATTTTAATTTCATTCATTAAGTATTGTCTGCCATTGAAATATGCATTGATTTAATATTCTTATTTTATCAGAAATTACCATGATGGGATATGCCATATTTGAATTGTTATATATATCTTTTCATACCATACACAATCGAGATAATTTTTTTTTTCTATTCTTCTTTGACATTTGTTTGTTTAATTTATGGCTATGAACTCATATATATATTTCTAATATCATGTTGAGATTTATGTGAACCGTGGAATTAATATTAAATTTTATCTATATTATTTCTTTCATTGTTCACAGCAATATTAATTATATATTGTTTTATTTTTTTAGCATTTTGGAGATGTTGAACTCCACCAAACTTGAATTCAATGTGCTTGACATTACTGGAAAAAATTATCAATCATGGATTCTTGATATTGAGCTGAAGTTATAATCAATGAGTTTGGTTGATACTATTAAAGAGAACAATACAGTAACAACACAAGATAAGGTTACGACGATGATTTTTATCTGCCGCCATTTGTATGAGAATTTGAAAACTCAATATCTCACAGTCAAAGATCCATTGATTTTGTGGAAAAATTTGAAAGATCGATACGATCATTTAAAGATTGTTGTTCTCCCTAGAGCTCAATACAATTGGTACCATTTGACACTATAGGATTATAAGTCTATTGCTGACTATAGTACTGCTCTTTTTGATATCACTTTAGAGCTTGAGTTATATAGTGAAAAATTAACCGATGTAGATTTATTAAAGAAAACTTTCTCTATATTTTATGCCTCGAATGTGCTCCTGCAGCAATATCGAGAGCATCGGTTTACAAAATATTCTAAGTTAATATCATGTCTTTTAGTTGCAGAACAAAATAATGAGCTATTATTGAAAAATCATGAACTACTCCTACCTGGTTCCTCAACATTGCCAGAAACAAATGCTAGCTCAAAAAGGGACCATGGATCATATCAAAGACACAGACGTCAATATGGTTGTAATTCTTGTGGCCAGAGTAGTAAAAAATCTTCAAGTCAGCAAAATTAGAAAAATATTCCCTAGAAGTTGAATGTTGTTAAAGTTAAACATGATAAAGGCAATTAACATATTAAAAATGTTGATAATATTTGTCATAGATGTGGCATGACAGGACATTGGTCACGTGTTTGCCGTACATCTAAGCATTTGGTTGACCTTTATCAAGCATCCATGAAAGAAAAGGGAAGAAAGTCGAGGCAAATTTTGCAGATGACTTTGACCCTATAGACATTTTTCATCTTGATGTCTGATTTTTTTGAACATTTAGATGGAATATATGATCATTTAATTAGTGATGGGCATGTCCATGCCAATTAAACTGAGAAACTATTTGTGATGTTTTTAGTGTTATTTTCCATTTTAGAATTGAAGAAATTCATTTTTCTTGCTGTGTTAGGATTATAATTGCATTTATCATTGTTATTTAGAAAATCAATAAAGTTATTATTATTATTATTATTTATTTATTTATTTTTCTTCTTTTTACAAAAGGAACATGGATGAACAATCCAATTTAAATATGGAAGCTGGGGATATATGTCTCGTTGATAGTGGAACTACACATAGTATTTTTCGAAATAAAAAATATTTTGTGGATACAACCTTGCAAAAGCCAAGGTAAATACTATATTTGGTCCTGCAGACCTTATTGAAGGCTTCGAAAGAGCTATAATCATGTTAACAAATGGTACAAAGTTAAACATAAATGTTGTTTTATATTTAAGCAAATCTAAAAGAAGTTTGCTTAGTTTCAAAGATATTCGTAGTAATAAATACCATATTGAAACTACTAATAGAAATAATAGAGAATATTTCTATATTACATCCAATGTTTAGGCCAAAAACTTGTTTTAGAAAAATTCAGTACTTATTCATCTAGCTTATATTATGTGCATATAAAGTCATTTGAAACCTACGCAGTTGTGAACTAGAAGTTCACAAATTCAAAGTTATTTTTATTTTGGCATGATCGTTTGGGTCACCCAGATCCACAATGATGCGTAAGATAATTGAAAATTCTCTTGGACACCCATTAAAGAACCAGAAGACTCTATTATCCAATGAGAATAAATGTACTGTTTGTTCATAAGGAAAACTAATTATTAGACCATCAAATTTGAAGGTTGATTTGGAATCTACATCTTTCTTACAAAGAATACAAGAGACATATGTGGGTCTATCCACCCAACAAGTGGACCATTTAGATACTTTATGGTGTTGATTGATGCATTTGCATGATGGTCATATGTTTGTTTATTGTCTACATGTAATACTGTTTTTTCTAGATTGTTGACACAGATTATCAAACTCCGAGCTTATTTTTCGGATTATCCAATCAAGTCTATACGTATGGACAATGCTGGTGAATTTACGTCAAAAATGTTTGATGAATATTGTGCATTAATTGGAATAGATGTTAAGCATCCAGTTCCACATGTGCACACGCAGAATGGCTTGGTAGAATCATTTATCAAGTATATTCAGGTAATTTCACGAACTTTATTGTTACATACGCAATTATCTATTTTTACGTGGGGTCATGTCGTGCTACATGCAGTGACTTTAATTCGTCTCAAACCCATCATATCTCATCAGTATTTTCCATTACAAATTGTACTTGGTCATGAACCAAATATTTCTCATTTACATACATTTGGTTAGACTGTGCATGTCCCTATTGCAACCCCACAAAAAACTAAAATGAGTCCCCAATGTCGTTTAAGGATTTATGTGGGTTATAATTCACCTTCAATAATTAGATTTCTTGAACCCATGATAGGATATTTTTTTACCACACAATTTGCAGATTGTCACTTTAATGAGACAATTTTTCCATCATTAGGAAAAGAGAAAACTTCTCTTGAAGGGAAGTACGAAAAAATTTTTTCTCCTAAAGAGAATGATGAATTTTCTTGGAATGTTACAAAATTGACTCATTTGGATTCTTGTACAGTTCAACGTGAAAATGAAGTACGAAGAATAATTCATCTTCAGATGATTGCTAATCAGTTACCTGATGCGTTTACAGATGCATCTAAAGTAACAAAATCTTATATACCAACTGCCAACACACCAACTTGGGTGATTGTTTCTGATGAACAATCTAATTGAATGGCAGCAAATGAATCATCTTTTGCACGCCAAAAACATGGTAGACCAATTGGTTCAAAAGATACAATTCCCCATAAGCGGAAAGCAAAAGACAAGGATCCTATAGAAAATGATACTCGAGTCATGAAAAATACCACATTCCCTAAAATATCAACTCAAGAAGAGTTACTAGCTCCTGCAGAGACTGATATCCTAAAAGAGGTGCAATCTTTTGAAGAGATACAAAATCTTAAAAATACAGAAATTTGCATAAATTATACAAGAGAATTGTGGAGTCATGATAAAATAATTATTAACAATTTATTTGCATATGCAGTAACTATTGAGATAATAAATGATGATCATGAATCACACAGTATCAATGAATTTTGATAAAGACATGATTGACCTAAATGGAAAGAAGCAATTCAAGCAGAATTGACTTTATTAGTCAAATGTGAAGTATTTGGACCAGTAGTCCAGATGCCTGAAGACGTCAAACCAGTTGGGTATAAATGTAACACCCTCCCCTCGATCTTCGGAGTCCAGTACACCGATAACCAAGGCGGAAGATGTTGCGATATTTTCATTACTTATTTACAAAAATCTATTTACTATTTTAATATAATTTATTGAAAATCTGACAGAGTTTCACCTGTTTTATTGAGAAAACCAAAATTCTTAAAACCTATATAATCAAAGGAACACTTCAAATATAATTTTCATTTTCTCAACTTCTATACTCGGATACCCCGTCCGTCTCAAAATCACTTCAACACACAATCTCAACCCAAAGTAAACATTTTCTAATTATTTTTTTTCAAAATAAAGTAAACACAGATACGTTAAAGTATTGCATCAACTAGTTTTCTCATTTTTTTGAGAAAACATTTAAAACCATAATTCAAAATTTATATACGTTAGAATTTACAAGGTTTTACATACATATGCATTTAAATATACAAAATATAAGTTCATAAACTTTCTTGAATGTAACAAAATATGCACACGTCAAATATGACTACCAAAATGATTGGAATTTTGATGTGACTCTGGAAGTGCAATGGAATAATTTTCTTGTCGGACTCTCATTCTCAGCTCACATCAATTACCTGTGTATGAAAAATCCAACGTGTTAAGCAAAATAGCTTAGTTGGTATACACATAACATATCAAAATCACGGAATTTCATAAACATAGCACGTACATGTTATCTTTTCACAAAACAATTAACGTTCAATATAACATATTTTCAAACAATCAATCAAAACTTTATAAAATGTATTTCAACCACATAGGTCCAACTCAAATTCATTAGATTATTATTATATCATAAGAGTCTTTTGTAAATGCTGTCACGATACCATGGATCGGTACAGATTTTACATCTATCTCCGACATCGGACACTCAATGCCTACCCACCAGAGCTCAATTTCACATTCGTTTCACATTCTGGATCAGACACTCGGTGCCTCTCAAAGTCCGTTAATCATATCATATATAAACGTAACGGTGCAGTACTGCTAATAATATCCTATTGGCATGTCAAACACCAATCCCCACCTACTAATGTACAGGTTTACTCAGACTCTCTATAATTTTATTCATAATGAAAATTATCATTTTCAATTAAATTTTATTACATAATTACATTCGTTTCACATTTTCTCTTGGTTCCAAAAGATGGTTTTCAAAATTTTTCTCTTCGAAATCATCATTCATCACACATCTCATTGCAACATGATATAAATAACATGTAATTATAAACGAAACAACAAAAATGTCCATTCGTTTCTCTATGTCTTCAATTTCGACTAAGAGGGTATATTTTTCGAAAATTGATTTCGTCTTCAAAAGTCATATCACCAATCACTTTAATATCATTTGTTAAACACGTGAATTAGTTTAAAAAGACGAAAATACATATATACCCTTATTTAATTCAAATTCGGACATAAAGGGGATTTTATGTGAAAACGTTATTTCACTTGGTTTTAACCCATAAAATCCTTTCCATCACCACCCTACCAACACATACATATCATAAATAATAACTCATCACATAAAAATCACATTATCATAAAGTTACGAAACAATATATATTAAATTTTCGCTACTAAAAAAAATTAATTTTCGAAAATAAATGTATACCAACCTTTTAGAGCTTATAATTAAGCTCCTAGCACTCCAAATAGAAGCTCAAAGCTTTTCCTTGCTCTTACTAGATTTCTCATGCCCTAATTTATCACCTAGAGTTTAGAATTTATACTTTTAAAGTCATAAAAAACAAAATAACTTAATTAAATGAAAAACTCACTAATTATTTATGTCTATGGATGCATTTACATGCATAAAAATCTATTTGAACACAAAAAAATTACCAAAACAGCACATACCTTGCTCCACCCCTTGCTACTCGAAAATCTATCTTAAGTTTTTAGTGATTTTTGTAAGAAATGAGATTATAGAGAGTTAGAGGACTTAAATGGAAGAAATTAGTGTGTTATTAAGGCTTGAAAAGGAAAAAAAAAATTGAGAGAAAAGTGCTACAGATCTGTTCGGCGAGAGGAGGAAGAAGAAGATTTGAAATTTTTCAGATTTTACTGCCCTTTTTATACTAATGTATTTTTCAAAATTACACTTTGACCCCATAACTTTTTAAAATTTCACTTTGGCCTAAAAATTATGACACACACCCCTCTCCTATTGAACAATACTAACCACTTACCAATAATAAATTTTCATCATCAAATCTTTCCCAATAAAATTCTAATTGAATCCTTTTGCTAAAAAAAAAAATTTACTTTCAAACTAAATTATTAAAGAAACCATTAAATTTTCTAATAATTAACTATTTTAATTCACTAATTATATTAATTATAAATAAACTAAATTTTTAATCCCACTTAATGCAATTATATTCTAGAATTAATAATATTATTTATACGGAAGTAATTATCGGGATGTTACAATAAATGAGTATTTGCTTAAAAACATAATGAGAAAAATGAAGTCGTGAGACATAAGACATGACTCGTAGGACAGGGTTTCTCACAAAGACTTGACATTGATTATAATGAAACGTATTCACTTGTTATTGATACAATTACGTTTCGATTTTTACTTAGTTTGGCAGTCTCAGAAAGACTTAAAATGTGTCTTATGAATGTAGTAACGATATATTTATATGAGTCATTAGATACTAATATATACATGAAAATCCCTGAAAGATTTAAAATGCCAGAAGCATATGACTCAAATTCTCCTAACTTGTATTCAATAAAATTACAACGATCTTTATATGGCTTAAAACAATCTGGACGAATGAGGTATAATTACCTTAATGAATACCTCATAAAAGAAGGATATATAAATAATTCTATATGTCCTTATGTATTCATAAAGAAATCATAATTTGGATTTGCAATTATAGCAATATATGTCGATGATATGAATTTAATTGGAACTCTTGAAGAGCTCTTAAAAACTGCTGAATATTTGAAAAGAGAATTTGAAATGAAAGATTTGGAGAAAACAAAATATTGTCTCGGCCTGGAGATCGAGCATAAATTAGAGGGAATACTAGTTCAATAATCAACTTATGTTGAAAAAATCCTAAAAAGATTCAACATGGATAAGGCTCATCCCTTAAGTACTCCTATGATTGTCCGATCTTTGGACTCTAAAAAAGATCAATTTCGATCGAAAGATGATGGTGAAAAGATATTTGGTCTAGAAGTACCGTATCTTAATGTCATTGGTGTTTTATTATACTTTACACAATGCACAAGACCAAATATTACATTTTTGATAAATCTTTTGGTAAGGTTTAGTTCTACACCAACCCGAAGACATTGGAACGGAATCAAACATATTTTCTGATATCTTCAAGGAACTACAGACTTGGGTTTATTCTATTCAAGGTCAACAAATGGTTCTGGTCTTATTAGTTATGCTGATGTTAATTATCTCTTTTATCCTCATAAATCACATTCACAAACTGGATATATTTTTACATATAATGACATAGCAATTTTATGACACTCTATAAAGCAAACTCTTGTTGCCACATCATCTAATCATTCTGAGATCCTTGCATTTATTGAAACAAGTAGAGAGTGTATATGGTTAATGTCTGTTATTCATCATATCCAAAACACTTGTAAAGTGTTTCCAGTTACAAATTCACTAATAGTAATATATGAAGATAATGTTGCTTGCATTGCACAAGTTAAAGGAGGATACATCAAAAGAGACAAAACGAACATATATCACCAAAATTCTTTTACATTCATGAACTCCAAAAAAATTGATAAATTGACGTCAAGTAAATACATTCTACAAATAATCTTGCAGATTTATTTACTAAATCTTTACCAACATCAACTTTTGAGAAGATGGTATATGGTATTGATATGCATCTACTTCACAAACTGCAAGAGTGATAATTGTATATTTTTCAGAGAGAGAATATTTTTTGGACATATGTACACTGCACCTTTTTTTCTTTGACCAGTTTTTATCCCACTGAGTTTTACTGACAAGGTTTTTAATAAGACAGCGGCACATCTAAGAATCTTAAAGAATATTATCAAGTGGTGTACGCCCAAGGGGGAGTATTATAAATATATGATCTTAACATCACTTCCTTTTTGATAATATTCTTTACCTTATTTGTTGTTATTTCATTATAGAAATGATTCTCCAATTTACCTATAAATAGACCTATATCGTAACAATTGAAAACACATCAATTGAATTTTATTCACAATTTTTCTATAGTTTTCTCTCTTCCTCTATTATTATAGTTAGTATTCTAAATCCATTGTTTTTATAATTTATTTCACAACATTATTACAATATTTACTATTTTGAGTGTTTTAGGAAACAATTATAATAATTAACTATTTATTAATTGAAAATTTAAATTGTGATTATTTAAAACTAAGAATGTTAATTAACTATTATCAAAGTTAAGAAGAAAATAAAAAATATTAAATTTAATGATAAAAAGTAAACTAATATAAAAATTAAATGAAAAAAAAAAAGTTGTTGTTCCTTTCAAATCTTGAAGTCCCACGTCCTCCCATACTGTTATAAATTTTTTAAATTTAATTATTTTAAAATTTTTAATTTATAGCATTTCATTACAAATTAAAAGAAAGGAAAAATTTTAATTTAATCCCTAATGTTTACCAAATATTACTTTTTTACTAACGTTTGCATTTCGAATTCTCATCATCCCTAACATTTTAGAAATATATCAATTTAATTCTTCTGTTAGTCAAATGTTAGTCAGTCTTAATAGCAAGAGGGTTAGTTTGGTCATTTTAGCTTGAATATATATATTTTTAATATATATAATATAATATATATTTCTATATTTTAATTTAATATAAAAAATATTTTTAAATTATTAAAAAAAAAAAAACAAATCTCCATGGGAGACTCTTCAATGGAGACCATCCTGTTCTGACGAGGGAGACCAAAAAACTAGTCTCCATCTCCAAAAACCTTGGTCTCCACACTTGGAGACCAGACCCGGTCTCCAGTGATGGAAACTAGACCTGGTCTCCAAAAATGGAGACCAAACTGGTCTCCATCGCCGGAGACGCGATGGAGCCTCCATCGCATCTCCGACGCTGGAGACTTGGTCTCCAATAGCTAGAGACCTCTCTAGCGAGGAGACCAAAGGGTTTTCACCGTCGGAGACTAGTCTCCGACGGTGGAGATTGATTGCCATCTCTAGTTTTTTTTTAACTTGCATAAACTTTTTTTTTTTTTTTAAATTTGCATAAAACATATATATATATATTTTAAGATTTAGGAGATGTTTGGTTTGATGTTGATGTTTAATTTGGGTGATGTTAGTTTGATGAAAATGATGGAGATGATGATTTTGATGAATGTAAAAGATGAAATTGGAGATGAGGAAGATGATGAGAAGTAGAAGATGAAGGAATTTTTTTTATATTAAAAATATTATTTTTTAATTAAAATATTTATTAATTGTAAATTAAATTAAAAATTGATTCAATGATTTATCATGATTTGATTAGAGATGGTCACTGACAATTTTGTAATAATAGAGATGGTTATGTTGTAATTATTAACTTTTAAAAGGGTAGTTACGTTATTTTAACTATTCTAAATTATATCAAGAGTAAATCTATCCTTTTGTCACTTATGTCATGTTTGACTGTCATTTTTTGGTCAAAGAGATTAAATTGATACATTTTCAAAACTTGGGATGAGAGAAATTTAAAATGCAAACGTTAGTAAAAAAATAATACTTTGCTAAACGTTAGGGACTAAATTAAAATTTTCTCCACAAGAAATGATATATTGGTAATATAAAATTAATTATAAGTTAATTTTTAGTATTTAATTTGATTTTTGTTTATCAATTAAAATTTAAATGTAAGCTAATACAAAATTAATAGGGATGATTTACTCATTTAAAATATTTATTAAATTGCATATGTGATTAATTCATAACTACTTTACAAAAACAACCCTACCTACTATTTAAATTTGCTGTCAGATCAATCAAGATTAGCCTATAGTCACCTTTAAGAGATTTATCAAACACTATTTTATATCAAGATCATTAAATAATGTAATTTTAACTTTTAATTTAGTGGTTATGATAGATAAAAATTTTCCAGACGTTAGGAAAATGAAAGATAAGTTGCTTAATTATAATTTTAGAATAGGACCAAGGAAAAATATATTGTTTAACACATAAGGACCAATCTAGGATAATTAGTGAATTGTAGAACGAGCTCCAAACTTTATGTATATATATATATATATATATATATAAGTAATAAATAGTTAGTTTATCTTATTATAATTTAAACTACATTCATATAATCGAATAAAATTTATTAGTACACAACTATCTTTACAGTTTTTAGAAATATATTTGAAGTTATGAATTATGGGATTTTGTCCTTAACTTAAATTTCACAAAAAATATTATATAAATTCGGTTTTAACTTTTAATATGAATTAAAGAGGTTAATGGCATTATGGCTTATGAAAAGTTTGTTATAATCAGTTCTAGGTTTTATGTTATTAATTACCGTTAATGATTAGAACACAGGAGAAGACAATTTTTAATAAGCAAGCACTAATAAACATTCCTTTTAATCAGTTTGCTTTTTCGGAAAAAAGTTATAGGTTTGGGTCGGTTTTCCGTTACCGATTAGCACATAATTAGATTCTATTAAATAATAAATAATTCTTATCTATAACTTAATAAGTTTTCTTGAAATTCTCAATATATACATATATATTAGAGAGGTATTACTGTATTAATTAGTCAACTCATATGATTATATCCACTGTCCAACGTCTAATCATTAATCAAAAAGCATTATAAATTATAACCACATCATATATATTAATTAACACATACATCGTACGCCTAACAATAACATGCATGATTTACTATCACCAACACAAATATTGATTATATTGCAAACGAATCTTATATATATTCAGCATTGTGATCAGGAACCGCTTGCAAATACTGATATCTGTCGCAGTCTCTTATCGATAGAGCACCAATTAATGTGAGACCGCCACATGAGCACGCGTTAAAGGCTGCAGTTCCTTCCCTTCTAAGATAAAACAAGACTGCTGTGAACTATTTTTATTTGCATGTCACAATACTTATACCATATATGACATGATTAATGCTAAAATAAACCATTAATTGAGTTTTTTTTCCCTTTTCTTTTTTACCATTTAAAAACGTTCACTGAAATTAATGATAAGTGTAGATTTTTTTTTTTTCTTTTTTGATAGAAAAAGGGGACAAGAAACTCATGTTCAAGCCTTACAAAATCTAGAAAAGCTAACTCCTATAACATCCTCAAACAGAATTTGATGAACATCATTAGGAGGAGAATGAAATACATAACAGTCAGCAGGAAGAGACATTGCATAATTGACCAAAGCATCAAGATATTGGTTCCCTCCATGATAAACATATCCGATTTAATATTCCAATCATGATCAAATATATCAAACATACGAAGAAAATCACACACCATACTAATATTAGTATTTCTACAAACATCGCGAAGATATATTATTGCGGGGGGACCCAAGGTACTGATATTTGACACCCATGGTTGTACCATATGTATTGTCATGAATTGATATTTCATCTTCCCGTTTGTACTATATATATGCGGGTGTGTGTGTAAGAAAGAACTCCAAGTATAACTCAACAATACTATAGCACAATTAATGGCAGCCACTGATTTGAAACAGCTTGATCGCACCATGAACGACTCACTCTCTAACGACAGAAAAGCACAGATATCAAATTCTGGAGGCAAATATGGTGGCTGGATCACTTTTCCATTCTTCGCAGGTGTTTTATTAAATCTATCTGTATTTGATATATGTTTTTTTTTTTTCAAATGTAAACACATAACGAGAGGCATCTTCAATAATAAAAAAAGGGAAGTCTTTACTTTATCTTTAATATAGATCTAATATTTTTATTTGCCATTTTGACAAACAGGAGCGGCAACGGGCTTGACACTTGCTGGTACGGGATCGACAGCAAACCTGATTGTGTATCTGATTGAAGATTACAACATCATGAGCATTGACGCTGCTCAGATTGTGAATGTTGTTAACGGTTGCACCAATCTATTTCCGATCATCGGAGCCATAATTGCTGACTCATATTTTGGCTCTTTCTCAGTCATCTCCATATCTTCTTGCATTTCCTTGCTGGTAACTTTAAAGAAAACACGATATAATATATTTTGGATCAAACATTATAAAAACACACATTTTATCATCAAAAGATCAAGTTAATAAACTTTTCACTTTCTATATCAATGATATGTTGTCTTCGCAGGGAATGCTTTTTCTAGCCTTAACTGCATCAGTTGACTCCTTGAGGCCTCCAAAATGCGAAGCCAGATCAAGTCTGTGCAGGTCCCCATCGAAGCTACAATTTGCAGTCTTGTATGCAGGACTAGCTATGGGAGTTGTAGGTTTGGGAGGAACAAGATTCACAGTAGCAACAATGGGAGCCAACCAATTCACTAAACCAAAAGACCAAGGGATTTTCTTCAACTGGTACTTCTTTTTCTTCTACATTTCTTCTGTTATAAGTTTCACTGCCATTGTCTATATCCAGGACAATATCAGTTGGAAACTGGGGTTCGGCCTTTGCATTGGTGCAAATTTAGTTGGTCTTGTTCTTTTATTGCTCGGCAATCGTTTTTACCGTCATGACAAGCCACAAGGGAGCCCCTTCATGGGCTTAGCTCGTGTCATTGTTGCTACTTTGCGAAAAAGGAAGCTTGTTTTGTCGTCCAAAATTGAAGATTATTATCAGGAGCGCAATGAAATGGCCAACGTTGGAGCTGAAATTGCACCTAACAAGAACTTTAGGTACAACTTGGAATATTATATTTACAAGTTAGATGTTTCAGTTTCGTTATGTTATTCTACTTTTGGAAAGCATTAGCAGATACAAAATGATTATGTTATGGTAAAATTATTTTTTTTAAGAGCAGGCTACACCCCACTTCAGATAACTCTATCCATAAATACAAATTAAATTAAATTTTTCTTGGAGACTGATTCAAAAGACTAATTTTAAATCTTTTACTTTTACTACGAGACATATATAATCATTTTATATTTTCTTTAATCATGTTATGTTCTAATTGTTTCATAAGCACAAACACAAGTTACATTATTCTCCTAGTTGGTGGGAGACTGATCCCTAGATTTCTTGCTTTTATTAGAAGGGCCGTAAATGGTTTGATTGTCCCTTCATGATTTATGGTAACGTGCTAAGATTATTGTCTTGAATTGGTTGAATTATATCATTAGTATTTATAAAAAATGAAAATTTGAATCTCTTCAAATCTAAGCTTTTTTTCTAACCTAATCTAATATCTAATCTAATATCATGACACATAAATATTACTCAACTAAAAATCATAACTATTGTTTCACGTGAAACTTACTTACCCACAATCCAAAGTGAGAAGGGCCCACATAAGAGATAGAAAGTTGACCTTAGTACCACCCACTACCAAGATTGTGACAAAATGATATGGACCACCTTAGTTGATAAGAGATAGAAAGTTGACCTTAGTACCACCCACTACCAAGATTGTGACAAAATGATATCGACCACCTTAGTTGATTGAGTGCCTCTATGCATAAGTTTTGGTCTTCCCGTGATAACTGAAAGGTACAATGTATGAATAATTACATAAAGGTCGTGGTGGGTGCTGACAGCACTCCATTTTATGATGATACTAAGAAGGTTACAGATGAGGGATCAAATTGGTGGAGAACACAGGGAGGACCCTGTTTCCAAGTTGGCTGTTTGAAATACAAATCTATCGAGTCTCACAACACACAAAAATCTCAGCACGTGGCTCTACTAATTTATTCTGACTTTTTTACATCCATTTTTCAATAGAATATCATAGATTTAAGGCTTAAGAGTACTGAAAGCTCAACTGATTTTTTTGATCAATTAAATTCCTCTACCAATAAAACGTACCTAAAGTTATAATTACTAAAATATACCGTAAAATCTCATTAAATTTTCTTAGAAGTTTGGTCTAAGTATATGTAAAAGTTGTGTCTTGAAAACATTTTTTTTTTTAATTATAATTTCATGAATCTACGAAAATATTTTGGGGGAGTTTATAAGATCTTACTATACATGAAATCAGTAGATATTACTCCAGAAGATAACAAAACCTTTGTATTATTGTATGCTCCAATTTCAAGTGCGTAAAATTTTGACACATATCATCTTGATTTCTGATGTAGGTTCCTGGACCGTGCAGCCCTGAAAACTGAAGGAGACATCAAAGAAGATGGTACAATTGCAAATCCATGGAGACTAAGCACAGTTCAACAAGTAGAAGATTTCAAAACACTTCTCAAAATTTTCCCACTATGGTCGTCCGGTATATTCCTAAGCGTCACAATAGGCAATGAAATGAGCTTGGTAGTTCTTCAAGCTCTAACAATGGACCGTCACCTCGGTCCAAGTTTCAAAATCCCTGCAAGTTCCATTCTAGTCATAAATCTAATCTCCACATCACTCTTTATCTCCTTAATCGACCGCTTGCTTCACCCCACGTGGCAGAAACTCACTGGTCGGTCCTTGACCCCGCTCCAACAAGTTGGCATTGGCCACGTATTGAACTTAATTGGCATGGTTGTGTCAGCGCTGGTTGAGTCCAAGAGGCTCAAAATAGCTCACGCTCACCACCTCCAGGACCAACCTGGTTCAATGGTGCCAATGCTGGCACTGTGGTTGTTCCCACAACTAATTCTGCTTGGCATTGGAGAAGCATTTCATTTTCCAGGACAAGTTGCTTTGTATTATCAGGAATTTCCTGTCTCTCTGAGGAGCACATCAACGGCTATGATTGCTCTACTCATTGGAATTGGCTTCTACTTGAGCACAGCTATAATTGATCTAGTCCGGAAAGTTACAGGTTGGCTACCAGATAACATAAATAATGGGAGGCTAGACAATGTGTATTGGACTCTGGTTGTGATTGCGGTGATCAACTTTGGTTATTTTGTGGTTTGTTCCAGCCTGTACAAATATAGAAATATTGACAAAGGAGAGGATGATAGTTCTGCCTCTCACAACTTGCTAGTGACAAGACAACAGCACTAACATTTAGGGTGACAAAAATACCCGATTCAATCCAAACCTAAGGAAACCAGATCTATTCGAAGCAGGTTTAGAGTAGAAAGTAGTGATATGTTTTGGATGTTTTGGAACACCCCTAAAAAATTTTGGGTTGGGTTTGAGATGGACGGACTCAAACTTGATCCAACCCATTATCATCCCTAGCTAGTGACTGCGTACTATTAATATTTTAGATTGCGTAATGAAATTTTATCATGAATGTAGTAAGTCTTTTGATATTTATAATGAAACATTTATAATATAGTAAGTTTTTATATCTGTATTTAAAATAGAGCAAAATGCATAAAGCCCCCTTGAGGTAAGACTTTAAATACTTATAGTCAAAGTTTGGTTTTTATAATATAATAGATCTAAGTTATTAGTGTCTGTTAGTCAATGTTTGGTTGACCAAGGGTAATTTCATTATTTATTAATCTATTTTATTTAAGAAAAATTAAAAAAGAAAAAATATTTTTTAAAAAAATGATAAAAACTCCACCAGACCCTCTCTCTCTCCTCTTTCCTTCTCCCACTAGACTCTCTGGCTCTCGCTCTCTCTCTCTCAATTTTTCATGTTGATGATAGTGGTAGGAGAGTCTCCAATCTCTCTCTTTCTGTTGTCTAGGTTTGAAACCCATATGAACATCATCAGCCGCCATCATCGCTTGGGTTCGTTTGGGTTCTTCATCATCATCAGCCGTCGTCATCTTCTTTGCCATCATTGTCAGTCGCCGTCGGGTTCGTCTGGGTTTGTTGACAAAGGCTGATAATACATTATCATCCTTTGTCATCATCATCGCCTAGGTTCGTTTGGGTTCTTCATCATCATCAGCCGTCGTCATCTTCTTTGTCATCATCGTCAATCGTCGTCGGGTTTGTCTGGGTTTGTTGAGAAAGGATGATAATACATTATCATAAAGCGAGACCCAAATTTTTTGTGATGGATTGTGTTTTTTATTTTTTATTTTTGATTTAAATTTGTGTGTTGTTTGTTCATGAATCAAAATGCACAAAACTCCCTTGAGGTAAACTCTTAAACAAGTGGGGTCAATGCTTGGGTTTAATAACATGGTAGCCCTCAACCGTTAGAGTGAGTTAGTCAATATTAGTTTGACAAAGGGTAATTGTCAAATTGCTTGAGAAATCGGCTGTGTAGGGTATGAATGTCACGCGTCACTCATATAAAATGCTAATAAAATTTTTTGAATAAAAATAATAAAAAATTAAGAGCAAGAAATTGAAGAGGCGTGAATGATTGTGTACCATTTTTGTTCATTTTCCATTCTCTCTCTGGTGAGTGGGTGTTTACCATTCTTTGTGACTAACCTAAAAACTAGCCCTTTCCAACTTAAAATCAAATCAAAACCCGATTGACTTTCTCCTTTGTTGGAGTTCATCAATCGCACTGATGACAACCATGGAGGAAAACGATCGCTGGGCTTGCAGTATGGGGAAAGGTACGTTTTTTTCTTCAAAACCTTGGATAATGGCTGTCGTGCCTGCATTTGTGGTGTGATTTCTGGAAAAAATAGTTAACAATCTGTTGTTGTGATGAGGACTAGCGTTTCAAAGTGTTAACGTTTGACATGCATGTTGTTTTATAATGGTTGTTGTGCTTTTAGTATATTATTTGCAGCGTGATTTCTGAAAAAAAAAAAGGTTGATAATCTGTTGTTTTTGGCTACTGATCTATTGTCATGATGAGGACTAGCGTTTCAAAGTGTTAATGTTTGACATGCATGTCGTTTTATTTTATTTTATTTTTTCATTGAACATGTTTTTTTTTGTTGTCTGATATGTGAGTTTGTTAGTTGATTTGTAGTCATGAATTTTGTATGATTTTTGTTGAACAAAAAAAAAAAAAAAGACTTTTGCTTCACTTATTGATTTTCTGTTACAAAAAGAGGATGACATGGATTTGGAAAGAAAAAATGTAAATTTTTTTATTATTAGTGAAAAAAATTTTCTAATACTTGTTGATTTTCTGGTGGGAAAAAAAAAAAAAACACTTTTCTTCTTACGTGTTGATTTGCTGTGATGATCTTATACTTTGACATTGATTTGAAATTTATTTATTTTTTTAAATTTTTGATGAAGTTTTTCTGATTATTGCATGTCGAGATATATTTGGGTGACTCTAATATGTATGTTTGAAGAAAAAGTTTTCATTTCTGATGTATGTGTATCTTAAAACAAAACAGTGCAGAGATATGTATGTTTCTTTGTTATTGTTGAAGGTGGCTGGTACTGTTGAAATATTCTATTGAAATATACGGTATGGAATGTTTCATTTTTTATTAATGTTTGTTGGCATGTTTTTTGGTAGCAAGAATTTCAAAATTAATATGAGTGCCACCTTTATGGGTAGAAGTTTTGAAATAGGTTGTTATATTGCTGATTTCATGAATCTAAAATTTCTTTGGGATAGTGTCATGTTAGAATGTTTAGATTTTGAAACAGTACTAAGGGAGAGATTTACCAAGAGGTGAGGTTGTCATGGTCGAATGGGTTTAAGATAATTGAAAATGAGAAGGATTTAATAGATGTCATGACTGAGTTTGAGGTTAAGAGAGTTAATAAGATGCATGTTCATATTGACTACCTCTCATTATAAACAATATACCCTTATTCATAGCATCAGCCCTACCTAAAACACTCAGCCCAACACAAATACTGAAGCCAACCCAACTACAGCGAATAGTCAGCCCAACCCAACCTCATTAAATGATGAAGAATAGATTCTGATTTTTGATTCAGAATGTGTTCCATCTAAGGGCGGATATGGTTCTGAGAATGGGGAGAGTGCCTATATACCATCTAGTGAGAGTGGTAAGAATAGTGATGATCATATGGAGTTTAATGGTGGGGAAAGGGATACGGGGTTGGGTGAAAAAGACCATAGTGATGGTGTACAAATTAAAAATGTTGGCCAACTTGTTGGTGACAAAGATTACCTATTTGATGTGAATGAAGAAAGCCCCATTCTAGTCAGTAGCAGTGATGAGGAGGACAATTATAAAGGAACCTGCAAGGTTAGCTTTCATAGTAGGAGAAGACGGGAAAATTAAGTTACAAAAGGGGCAGTTGTTTAGGAATTTTAGACATTTTGGAGAGGTCATTATAGATTATACAATTCAGGAGGGTTTTAGATTGAATAGAGTGAAAAATGAGAGAAGTAGAATAGTGTGTCGGTGTGAAGTAGTGGGCTACCCTTAGAGAATGCATAGGTCTCCAATATTTGATAGGATCACCTATCAATTGAAGTCCATCATTGATCACCATACCTATCACTTTGTTACTAAAAATAACCAAGTAACCAATAATTAGATTGGGAAGACTTTTAAGAGACAGATTAAACAAAATCCTTCCATTAGTGTTGGTGTGTTAGGAGAAATGGTTTTTAAGAAATATGGGGTAAAGGTGCCAGTATACACATTGTAGAGGGCTAGAAATTTTGCCTTGAATATAGGCAATAAAGATCATAAGGAGAGTTTCAACAAGATTTATAGATATGAATTTGTTCTTAGGCATACCAACCTTGGTACATCTGCCTTTGTTTCTGCTTTTAGAGTAAACCCAGATCCAAATGTGTCGGCCTATTTTCAAAGATTTTTTCTCAACTTTTACTATCAAAAAATGGGATTTTTAGAATGGTGTAGACTATTCATATGATTAGATGGATGTCACTTAAAAGACCTTTATGGTGGGATACTTCTATCAGCCATAACTATGGATGCTAATTTTGATGCATATCCTTTAGTAGTTAGGGTCTGTGAGGTAGAAAATAGGGAGACATGGACTTGGTTCCTTAGGTTATTATATGATCACATTGGTCAGTATGACAACCGAACGATTTGTTTCATGTTTGACCGTAAAAAAGGTATAAGGTTAACTTTGGATAATTGTTGGCCAAACCATCGAAATAGGTTCTATGGTAGGCATATTATACAGAATATGTTCAACAAATACCAACTTAACTGTATTAAGGATTTGTATTGGCCAGCTACTAGAAGTTCTAATAGAATTGCTATAGTTCAAGCAATGGAAAATATCAAAGTTGAGCCATTTTGAGCCCATGATTATTTAATAAACATACTGTTACACTTGTGTGGAGTATCCATCAATTTGATACCTACACCAAAACTGACCACATAACCAACAACATTGTCAAGAGCTTAATAGTTAATTGAATAAGCCTAGGAAATTGCCATTACTATCAATGTTGGAAACTATTAAGAAGATGTTGATGGGTCGCATTCGAGAGAGTTATGAGAGTGCACTTACTTGGAAGGGTGACATACCTCCATCTGTTATGAGGCTGTATCAAAAAAATCAACAACTAGGCAGGTATTTCGATCCTCTCAATGTGGGGAATGAGAGTTTGAGGTCATTGATGGCAGTAGACAGTTTGTTGTGCTTTTGAATGAAAACAATTGTGGTTATGGCCTATGGAGGGTCATTGGGGTTCCTTGTAAACATGCTATGTCATGTATTACAAATATTAGAGGTGAGGTTGAATCATATCTTGATGATTACAATAAGAAACCAGCTTATATGAAGACGTATAGTCATTTCATGCATACAGTTCCAGATGAGGGATCGTGGCCTCAAGTTGAGTGTACAAGACTACTATCGCCACTCTAGAAAAGAAGGAAAGGCAGACCAAAAAAGTCAAGGAAAAAAGCTACCCTGAAGGTGCACCAGTGAAAAGATCGGTGGGTGTAAGGTGTAGTGTTTGTCAAGAGGCTGAGCATAACACTAGGACTTGCAAAGCAAATGGTCCTTCATCTATAAAGAGGAAACATGACCAGGTATTTACACATTTATACATAATAATAACAAGGGTTCTGATGGTTTTACAAACTGAATTTTTTACTTTGTAATTGCAGGCTTCCACCTCAACTGCACCACCAGGTCCTTCAACTACCAAAAGGAAACAAAATCAGGTATGTTATTCTTTAATTTTATTTACATTCAGATTTTGACAGTTAGATAATGCACTGATTTTTTTACCATCTAATTGCAAACTTCCACCTCAAAAAGTTGATTTCAGGTGTTGTTGATTTTTTATTTGATTGTTTTTTCAAATTTTTCCTTAACATTGTGGTTTCATTAATGATTGCTCATCTTTCTCATTCATATAACAACCTACATCATCTACTGCACCACCATCACAACAACCCAGTTCACAGGAATCGAGAAGGGTGAGTTATTTTTCTCTGCCGTCTTATCTATTAGTAATGCAATCCTACTGCAAACTTATAGTCTTGCTTTTGATTGTTTTTGCTGTCACAGGTGCTTTCATTCACAACTTAGAGCTCACAAAATCCTTCACAGGTCACCTTACCCCAACTGTACCTCCAACTTTTCAAGCATCACAGCCTTCTCAACTCCACCAAACTCAATCTAGGGTTCATTGAACAGGTAAATCATCAGCTTTGTTTTTGTCAATTAGGCTAACTCATCACACTTAACTGTTATGCCTTTGTTTGCTTCACAAGTTATGCTTTTGCATGTGTTTTTGGCTACTGCACAACTTCTATTTTTTGTTGTTTTTTGGTAACTTATGCACTATTATGCTTTAGGTTGTTGCACAAGTTCTGCTTTTAATTGTTTTTGGCAACTTGTGTAGTTGTTTGCATGTTTTTATCATGCACACCAATGCATATATTTTTGTTTGCACGTTTTCTTATATGCACAATAAAAAAAAAAAAAAAAAAACTTTTGCACTTAAGTTATTTGCATGTGTACTAATGCAAAGGTTGTTTGCACAATAGAAAAAAAAAAAAAAACTTTTATTGCTGATGCACAATTTGATTACTTAGTTATGAATATGATTTATATTTCAATATTACAATCATAGTTACAACCTTTCTAATATCTCCCCATTATAACTGCAAGTATAGTTACAAAACTGAAAATTAGAGTAATGATGTTGATGAGTCTATGATTTTGTAGTTATGCTTCCAATTTCTCTAATTTCCTTTTCATATGGCTACTCATGCATCGTAACTCCTCTTGAAAGTGCATATAACCATAGGTTTGAGGCATATTTTGCTTCTCATTTTGTGATTCATCCTCCCCTTGTGTCTTCATTTGATATTCTTCATTATCTGGTGTCCAAAATGAATAGTAGTTGCAGTTCCAATGCTCTTTATTAGAATTTTTTTACTATTCTGAAATTCTAACTAATGCCTTCCGTCCACAAGAACATCTTCTATTCTTGAACTTGATAATACCTCCATTCACTGCACTACTGCGATTATAAGACGATGTCATCACTTTATAGAATGATTGACAAACAAATTGATTTTGATGTATGAAACAAATTTATGTTGATGATTGAACCAATATGAAGAGAAATAATATCTATAGCAAATTGATGATTAAAAGAAGGCAAAAAAAAAAAAAAAAAAACAAAGCAATTTGATGAGCAAACAAAGAGTTAAAGCAAACTGATGCACCCAAGAAGAGGAAGATTTTTCTCCGGCACTTCATGCCTTCAGCAAGCTTTATATTAGCCACACAAACACAATATGATCGTTGGCCATACAATAGTCATATGGCCGTTGGCCATATCAAATGGGCCAAAAAAATTTTTCCTTTATTTTTTCCAATCATTTCATCAATTGACAAGGGCAAAATAGTCAACAAAAAATTCAACAACCTAGTACAAATGTAGGCTAAATCATCCATATACTCCCCTCTTTTTAATAATTTTTTTTGTCTTATTCATGGGTAAAGTTGGTAATTTACATTAATTTAAACTGATAAGGGCATTTTCATCTTTTTTATGTATCACACGGTCAATAGTCATAATTCACCTACTTTGACTGTTAAACTGGAGATTAATATGTAATTAAACTCAAACATGGACTTCACTTGTTTAAGAGTTTACCTCAGAGGGGTTTTGCTCTTGTTCATGAGAATGAAGAAGAAGGTGAAGAATGAAGAAGATAATAGTGTACTGTTCTTCAATTTTTCTTTTTCACTTCTTTTTTCAAATCTAATTTGGTCTTCAGATTGCATTCTTTAATTTTTTTTTTTTTGAAGATCTGGGTTCGAAACCTAGATCTTCAACCCAGATCTTCAATGAATTTTTGTTTTGATTGATGTTGGTTTTGTGTTGGGTGTTGATTTAAACCTAGATGATGTTGGTTTTTCCAATCGAATTGATTTTTTGTTTCGATTGATGCTATTTTTTTAAAAAAAAAAAAAAAAAAACAAACAAACAAACAAGAAGATGTTTTGGGTTATGTTATTGAACCCAAAACATGAAGTTGATGGTGGGTTTTGTTTTCAAATGAAGATGATAAAAAAATATGGTTCCAAATGGATTATTGTACAGTATTGAGGATGGATGTTTATGCAGTGTGTGTGTTGAGATGATGATATTTATCTCCTGTATGTCTCTATTTTCATGGAGATGAACAGTTGATGAATTGGGAAAGTTGGTATAGATGAACTATTTCCTGATCTGCTGGTGCTATAGTTCATCTCCATGTGATATGGTAGAGATTTGTTATTGATGAATTGTGGATTATTTTAACTTTTAAAACTATGTTAATCAATCATAACACACATTTTATTATTTTAACTTTTAAAAGAAAATTAATTTAAATATCAAGGGTATTTTTGTCTTTCTACCATAGAACACGGTCAACAGTTACATTTCACGTCTTTTGACCGTTAAGTTAGGGGTATTGTGTTATAAAAACCAAACTTTGACTATGGGTATTTAAAGTCTTACCTTAAAATATTTGTGTATTTTATTAATTTTATATTTATAATTATATAGATGTAATATTATATTGTAGTTAAATTAAACTATTGGGTGCTTAAATGTGTATTTTTTTTTTTTTTTTTGGTTTGTATATTTGTTTTTTTATTTTAATTATATCATTAGTTAAAAACTAAATCAGGTCAGTGGATGTGGTTAGGATAAGTCCCTCTAATCGAGTTTGGGTTTGGGACAGGGACAGAAAGTAGCAATTGGTTTGAGATACGGGTCCAATTTGGGGCACCTCTAGAAAATTCTACGTTGGCTTGGGGCGGGATGACCTGGACTCGATCTAACCCCTTGTCATTCCTACTAACATTATTTACGTTTTGTTATAGACCCTCTCTTGAGCTTTACTACCATGTTTTAGTTCAGTATTCATAAAAAAAGAAAAACAAAAAAATACATTTATATTATAGTAATTATTACATAACATAAATCTTCTTGTTATGTTTTTATTATATATATAAATAATTCTATATATAATTATCTATAATTGTGATTTTGTTTTAGGTTATTTTTGTAATAAACTTTTACAATAAAATCTGGAAATGTAAATCATAATTTTGGATAACAATATATGCATTTCATAATTAGATACTATTATATTATTCTTATAGATAACTGTTGTGGGTGAATTTTGGTCTGCATAAATGGGTTGATAAAAGCCTAATAAACTGACTCAGATGGTTGATCCAATAGACAAAGCCCAAGTCTTCACGGGACGGACCTAATAGATGAAGATCTCAGCCCTCAACTCGCTATACATCCAGCTCGCAGGATGGAGCTCTCAGCCCTCAGCTCGCTATACATCCAGCTCGTAAGATGGAGCTCTCGGCTCGCTATACATTCAGCTTACAGGATTGAGCTCTCAGCTCTCAGCTCATTATGCATCCAGCTCGTAAGACGGAGCTTTAAGCTCTCAGCTCTCAGCTCGCTATACATTCAGCTTGCAGGATGGAGCTCTCAGCCCTCAGCTTGTTATGCATCCAGCTTGTAGGATGGAGCTCTAAGTTCTCAGTTCTTAGTTTTCAGCTCAGCTCTCAGAAGCTGGCAGCAATAAAATCTTAGACGAATTTGAGCTCCCTAGTTTCGTGCCAGATTCGATCTCTCACATTAAAGCTTATTGATCTCGTACCTATGAGATCTATGCAATCCCAAATCCCAAGGGGTAATTAATGCAGAAATTATCATACCGGAGTTGTTAATTAATACAGTATGACTATGACAGAGTAGTTAGTATAATTATTGTTTCTTAACGTGTACTACACTCAATTATAAATCTCTCCCTATAAATAGAGGTGAAATTCTTTGTAAATGGAGGAGAACTCATTTTTAGTGATATGATCACTCTGCCAAAATATTTTTAGAGTGGCCCGTGGACGTATGCAACATTGCCGAACCACGTAAAAATCTCTTTGCATTCGTTGTTTTTCCTCTCTTCTCTTTCATTTTTTGTTTTAATTGCTTTTACTGCATCTATCTATTTTTTGTTGTTCTGAATTACTTTCTATTCTTCCTCTTGCACTCCTCTTTGTTTTTTGTTTTGTTTCTCACTAATTGCAAGTATTGGGTTTAGAATCTCCGATCGATCATTTCCACGCGTCGACAATAACAAAATAAGTTTTATTTATTAGAAAGGTCTCTCCAATAATTACATTTGATATGTATTAGTCAAATCATATGATTATATCAACTGTCCACATGTATCATTTCTAAAGTTCTAATCCATAAACATTAAAACAAATTAAATAACCACAGGTCCACGTCATATACATTAATTAACACTTGTTGATAAGTAATACACCAAACAATAACCACATCATATACTTTACTTAACACTTATTTATAAATCACACACCAAACAATAACAACGTCATATACATTAATTAACACTTGTTCGTAAGTCATACACCAAACAATAACATGCGTGAAAGAATACATACTCTGTGTATCGATTATACCGCAAAGTGTAAAGCAGAGAAGAGTTAAACTCTTGAAGTAAAATTTTTACTCGCTTGATTGATTAACCAGAATTAAAAACAGAGAGCGTATTTATACATGAGCAATACACACATTTCATGTGAAAACTAATTAACTAAATTTTAGAATTCCTAATTAATAAAGTTGAAGTTTTTTAATAAGCATTTACAGATAAATGTCGCAGTCTTATAGATGGAGCACTGACTAATGGAGTACCACTTCCTTTCCTTCTACGATCTACCTAGACTGCTGCAGCCTGTAAACTAATTATTTGCATGTCACACCATATATGACATAACCAACATTAAAACAAACCATTAATAGGGATTTTTTTTTTTCCTTGTTTTCACTTTTAAAAGAAATCTGTTATTGACTGGAATGACAAGCATAGTTTTTTAACACGGTTTGAATGAATTAGAAGCTAGTGGTGGATCATATATTCTATTTCATATCCAAGGTTGCACCATATATATGTACAAGAACTCCTGAGAAGTAATAACGCAACAATACTAGCTCAATGGCAGCCATTAATTTGAAGCAACTGGCACCATCAATAACTCAATTCTTTACCGACGAAGAAGCACAAATATCAAATTCCGGAGCAAAACATGGTGGCTGGATCACTTTCCCCTTCATTGCAGGTTTATTTATTGAATCTTACTACATTTGATGTTTCTTTTTAAATATAATCATATTAACTAGACGGATCTTCTCTTATCATACGAAGAAGTTTTTACTTCTCAAAACTATGTATCTAAATTTCTTTTTTTTTTAAAAGGAATTGCACATCATCCCTAAGTTTTGCTTAAAAATAAATGAAAACACATTTACTCTTTTATATTACCAAATCCCCATGCCTTAGTTGACTTTCATTAACTTTAATAATTGATCAAGATTTTTGGCAAAATGACCATTTTGTTCATAAATAAGACAAAAAGAAAATTAAAATTATTAAATATAAAATAAAAATTAAAAGCAAATAAAATAAATTAAAAATTAAAAATGTATCTCTACCATCCATATGAGAGATGCACAATGGAGATTTTATCTAAATATCTTTAAAATTTAAAATTATTAAATAGTATTAAGAGGTCTTTATTTCTCATGTGTTTAAACTTTTTTTTTTTTTTGTCATTTCAATTAGCAGGAACGGTAGCAGGCTTGACCCTTTCTGGCATGGGATCCACAGCAAACCTGATTGTGTATCTGATTGAAGATTACAACATCATGAGCATTGACGCTGCTCAGAATGCAAATGTGTTAATGGTTGCAACAATCTATTTCTAATCATCGGAACCACTATTGCTGACTCTTTTTTCCGCTCTTTCTCTGTCATCTCTATATCTTCTTGCACCTCTTTACTTGTAACTTAAAAGAAGACAGACAACATAACATATTTTGGAAAAAGAACATTATAAACAACGCATTATATATTAGTTTTTTAACAAAAGATCAAGTTAAGCTTTACACTATCTATATCAATGGTGATTTGTCTTTGCAGCGAATGGTTTTTCTAGCCTTAACAGCGTCAGTTGACTCCTTGAGACCTCCACAGTGCGAAGTCGGATCAAGGGTGTGCAAATCCCCATGTAGCTACAATTTGCAGTCTTGTATGCAAGACTAGCTCTAGGAAGTGTAGGCTTGGGAGGCACAAGATTCACAGTAGCAACAATGGGAGCCAACCAATTAAATAAACAAAAAGACCAAGGGATTTTCTTCAACTTGTGCTTCGTTTTCTTCAACATTTCTTCTGTTATAAGTTTCACTACCGTTGTCTATATCCAGGAGAATATCAGCTGGAAACGGGCTTTGTCCTTCGCATTGGTGTAAATCTAGTTGGTCTTGTACTTTTCTTGCTTGGCAGTCGGTTTTTCTCTCATGACAAGCCACAAGGGAGTTCCTTCATGGGCTTGGCTCGTGTAATTGTTGCTACTCTGCGAAAAAGGAAGCTAGTTTTGCCATCTAGAATTGAAGATGAAATGGCCAATGTAGGAGCTGAAATTACACCTAACCAGAACTTCAGGTACAAATAAGATATTCTATTTTATAAACCTCTTACTTTGACTATAAGAAATCTAGCCAACTGAGTTATCCTCATTAATTGTTTATATCTCATCGTATCACAAGCGGAAACTCAAATTACATTATTCTCCCTCCGAAGTTGCATTAGTTAATCAGGAATTTCCCGCCTCTCTAAAAAGCACAGCAACTGCTATGATATGTCTGATGGTTGGCGTTTGTCACTACACAGCTCTGGTTGATATTGTCCGGAGAATCACCGATTGGTTACTGATAACATCAATAATGGAAGGCTGGATAATGTGTATTGGACTTCGGTGGTGCTGGCTGGACCCAACTGTGGTTACTATCTACTGTGTTCAGTGTTGTACAAATACGAGGAAACTACTGGCTGTGTCTGATGCAGCGGATCGATTGATTTGAAAATGATAGAAAACAAACTTAAAGTTTATTATTGCAGAAGGAGGAAAACTATAACATACTAAACACAAACAAATCAAGTCCTCCGGCTGATGCAACGGATGGATTGTTTTGACAACGACAGAAGACAAACTTAAGGTTTATTATTGCAGAAAGAGGGAAACAATATCATACAAAACACAAACAAATCAAGTTTTTAAATAATATATTTAATCCTAAAAATTTATTATTACGGAAAGAAATAAACAATAACTTATTAAATACAAACAAATCAAGTTTTTAAATAATATATCTAATCCTAAACTATTAGAAATAAGAATCTTAATTAAATTTTAATTTCTCAATTTGAAACTAGTTAAAACCGGAAAAGTTGACACTAAAAATAATTTTAAATCCTACTCAGCTATTCTCATAAGAATACTATTTCCTAATCTTGTCCTATATCACTAGCTCTGATAGGTTAGAAGTAAGCAACTTCATCTTTGCTTTGACATTTTAGGATTTCTAGATCTGTTGCAATAGTGAATTGATGCGCTTACAAATATCGATGTTGATTATTGTTGTACATAGACATTGTTTTCGTGATATATAATCTAATATTTGCATTTAAAAAAATATATATATGTATTTCAGCAACTCTTCTAAAATTGTAGAAGTATAGACTTCACGCATGGGAATTGGAAGAGTCTTTGATACATTAAATGTAGATGTTTATATGCACATTTAGCCTATGGGAATGTCCGTATATAACCTTTAAGGTTACAAATATTACACAGGAAAAAGGGTTTTTTTTTTTTTTTGTTTATATCAAATGTTCCTGTGAATCACTTTATTTTATTTTATTTATTTTTTTGTTTCTTTATAATATCAACAGACTTGAATTTTTCCTTTGAATGAACACTCTCTACCACTAAATCACTTCAAACATAATATAATTCTATTGAATATGTAACATATTCATGGCATTAATTATATTAAATATAATGCATATACATAATACAATTGATAACTTAAAGAAGAAGTTTCTCAGAAGAGGAAACTGATGGTAAATCCATGGAAAGTTTTTTCTAACTTATAGGGAAAAAACAATTCTGGATTCAGCTAAATTTTAGTAAGAATAGAAAATCTCAGAGATTTTCCTAGGTGGATTAGGAGAGATAAAACATACAATTAATATAACAAAACAAAATAAAATTAATATGTGATATTCTATTATCTTTCTATTAATTTTATTAGTTATACCAATGGTATTTCAAAACTCTACATTGATTTAGGGCTTTGGACGTGCTCCCATTAAGGGATTGGTATCACAGAGTAGTTGAACACTAAACTAACACTACACTATAATCTATTTAAGTTGAACCCTTTGAATTTTGCGTGGCCTACCCCTATTTACTTTTTTGTCACGGAGAGGGAGAACGAGAAATTTGATTTAGACTTGAACATGGTGCCGTTTGGGATTGTTGTCCCGCAGGCTTTGACACAAAACGTCTTACTCGAATATCTTTTCCATTGACTGAGAATTGTACCAATTCCTTATCGCCAAGAATCTCTTTAACATAAGAAATTGACTGGACGATCACACGAGCATATAAACACGGTTGCATTGGTTGCTGTCTACTACTCATGTATATCTCCTCCACACAATTGAATCCATATTTCCTGCATTCAAAAAATAACACAAATTAGTAATGTTTAAATTAAACCCCATTTGCCATAATCATACACATCGTGTATAGGAAAAGAATCCTCCGAGGCACATAATTATAATTAGACATCTCATATATGGTAGAAGAATCTTGGACTGTACATAATTATAATTATACACATCCTATATAATAGAAAAATCTTTGAATGCATATAATATGATAATGCACATCCTTTGTAATAATTGAAAAAAAAAAAAAAAAAAAATCCTCCAAGTATAGTAAAACAATCCTGGAATGCAATTTTGATGGTATTGTTTTAAAAGTGATTTTACTGAAAAAGTACTTTTACAAACAACGTAAAGGCAAGTTGAAATTGGTCAAGAAACCTGGTAAAAAACTCCAGAAGTTGTTCTCTTGTAATGGGATGGCCCTTAGAGAAGGTAACAAACAGAGTTCGATCTTTTTGAGAAGGATCATCACTAATCCAAGCCTGAGGCTCCTTGGCTTCTTTTGTCAGAACCGATGCTTCTCTATCGATGTCTTTAAAAATAATACAACCCAAATCTTTCATGAAGTTGTTTATCTCCATTACAGATTTGCCTTTGTTCAAGGAAATAAACTCTCGCAGACGATTAGCATCGAAGCCAACAAAAAGACTCGTGAATGGAAGCTCGCCAACTTCAGAATTCAAATGCCCTGGTTGATGGTACAAGAATGTGAGACACTTGATGGCTTCGCGGACCAGTTCCAGGAACAATGCAGTGGAGATTTTCTCGGTTCTCTTGACAAAATTTCGGAAGCCGATAAGTTCAAGCAAGAACCAGAAGGCAATAATGTTCCTGGAGGTGTGTGGATCCAGACCCAGTTGGAGCGTCAACCGGCGATATAAATGGCGATCAATGGTGTGGAAATCTAGGAGGAGTTTGAGAGAAAACCCCTGATCTTGATAGCGTTTTAAAGAAGACCCAGAAGCCATGTTTGAAGGAAGAACAGACTGGAAGACACTATAAAGGGACTGGTTTTGTGGAGGTTTGAGACTTAAAGAGAGTATTTATAGAAGTTGACAAAGTAATAGTCTTGGAATTCTGTTAATGGTAGGAAGCCTGTAGCTCAAGAGTCCTTTTTCCGAACTGGGTTAGGAAAAATTTGGTTTAACTTGTTAGGAGTCTAATGACTTTGAAGTTATGTGGTGGTGTCGCTCTAGCTGATAATACATCCCTGTGGCACAACGCACAATGATGTAGTACTAGTTTTTTATTTTTTTAAATTAGTAGGTCGAAAATATTGTCAGTTTAAATGAGTATGTTTAATCTTTAAATTATATCACAACCATGATTGTGCAGTACTAGGTTTATGTTGCATTGTATTTGGGTTTTTTTTTTTTTTTTGGATAAAATAAACATTGTTTTTACTTCGATAAAATATTAGGACGTTGGACCAGTTTGGGAGACCGTACTGGGCTACATACTGGATTAAATTGTAAAGAGGTCGGTGGTGTTGGTTGGATAAAATTGTATAGTTGAAGATGTTATTGGACCAAAACTGTGTAGTTGAAGATATTAGAATTGGACAATGACAAAATTATTAATTAAAAAATTTTAAGTGAAAATAAATTTAAAAAAATAATAATAACATCAAATATTATGAATATTTTTTAAAAAACACAGTTATACAAACAATTGATCTTTGCATTTCGTGGACCCTGAGAAGTCACACTTAAATTGATATACTTAACTAATGAAATTATATAATTAGTGGTCGTGGCGCAGCAGCCACCTTGGTTTGCAAGCCCCCTCCACCGAAAGGATAAGTGTTGGTAGCCTCATCCTTCAATAGAGATGAGACGCAGTGACAGCAATGGCGTACCTATAGTACAATAGTAATTTCAATCTCATGTGATCCAACATGTAATCTAATCTAATCTAGTAATTTTATACATATCAATACTTAAAAATATTTTTATTTATAATAATCCTACACTTCATAAATATTTGTTCAAATGACGTGATAAATTGATTTATGACTTCTATATTAATTTTGAAATAATTTATTGATAATATGATAAATACGTAATTTTATCACATTATTTGGACAATAAATTTAGATAAATTATTTGGTTGTGTAGTGTTACTCTTTTATTTATGAATAATGTAACATGTGTCCTTATGACATAAATTAATACCTCAAGTAATGAATAAATAAATATAAACAAAAAAAAATGAAAATGAAATCAATGAATTCATTCATGGTTTGTTTAAGGCTTTCCTCTCAATTTTCTAGATATATGCCTTTAGACAGTGGCTAACACTAACCCTTTGTTTAATTATGTTTCATACCTAAAGTTGTATTATGTCATTACATGTGGTAAGTGAGAGTCAAGAACGCATACATAAGGATAAGGCATTTTTCATTCAATTTGCACACCCAATAACGTGGATGCATCTAGAGTTCCTGGTAGTAAATATATAAATTAAGAAAATCATGATAAAAATAATTTTTTTAAGTTCTTTTCTCATCAAGAGCCTGCACAATAGATTATAAATTCGAAATAAAGAAATAATAATATTACTAAATCAACAATTTCGATATAGATATATATATAACTGTTTATATATCACATGTACAGTTAATAATCCTTTGTAGTTAAAAAAAAAAAAAAAAAGCATCCGAATTTTATTATAGATAATGTAAAATGATATATTATTGTTAGAATTTTAAAAAATACTTTTTTCAAATATATAATCTTGAAGTGTGACCAAAATAGACCTCCGTAGAATTTTGGAAGTCTTATTATTTTTCAAAGAACAATATGGAAATATTCAAAATTATTAAAAAGAAGTAATGATAACTAATTTTAAAAAAAAAAAAATCGAGAAATTAGTAAACTGTTGTGAATATATTTGAGGTTGCATAAATAGGCTGGTAAAAGTCCAACGAACTATTGATCCAATAAACAAAAACCCAGTTCGCCAATCTCCAACTCACAGAAATGATCTCTCAGTTCGTTGTTACAGTTCTCAAATCACTGATCAACCATGATCAAAGCTACCTTATGCTCAACTCTAGGTTGCCTAGAACAAGATCCAGCTCGTAGCTTGAAGTGTTCATTAAATGAATTTTTCAAAAAAGACAACAACCTAAATTAAAGAAGAACCAACTACCAAAATTAGAAATAAAATAAAACTCCTATTTCGGTGGAATCTATTCCCAAAATGATGGACACTGGTTTTGAAAGTATAATTAATGTAGAATTCTTTCCTATTCTAATTGTACTCAAATTATAACATTCCACACTATAAATAGGGGTTGAAAATTCATTGTAGGCACAATAACAATCAATAAAATACTATGACTCTATCAAAATAATCAGAGAAACAGTTGTGGACATAGGCATTTTTTGGAACCGAAAAGATCCCTTTGCATTCATTGTTCTTCCTCTTCTCTTTATTTTGTTTTTACCTTTATTTTGTTTTATTTACAGTATTGGGTCAAGAACTTAGATCGACTGAATTTAAACGTCGACACAAACGCAAACACCAAGGGCCATGAAGCTGCTAAGTTACACAATCACTCACACGCATTGAAGGAGCATCATAAACTCCAATTCGGCTGGAAATACAAAACTAAATTATATTACCAGAAGACGCACATGCAAAGCTTGAAATATCCAAATACCATATGAAGCTACTAACTGCTTTTTATTCTAATCATTTGTCTACAATTAACACTTAGGGATCCAAATAAACACCAAGTTGTCTTACTGGAAAGTCCTGAGAAGTTCATAGATTGATAGAACAAAATTTACATTTCGTGATCGTAGCATTGTAAAAGAACAAACAAATTTCTTTCAAGTCAGCTATAATTGTGGCAATTATATCTGCTCAAATGATGTTACAAGTAGAGTGAATCTAAATCAGTGACAATGTTAATGACAAAAGAATGATTAGACAAACCTCCATTTTCTTAATTAGAATCGGAAGGAGGAATGTTGATGTTGGTATTGGCATACTTTGTACAGTCAAATGGCCCGATCCCTTGATTGTTTTTCCGTTTCACCTGATATTACATAAATTATATCAATCAAAACAAAATAATGTAGCATGTAATAAGTTTTAATAATATGCAAAGTATAACAAATAACAGTAGATAATATTTTACATTTACAGATAAAATGAACACTAAAAAATTATTAAGCAGTATGAATTAAAAATTAAGTTTTTTTCTAAAGAATAATTAAAATTGCCATGCAAGAGAGCACAATGGCAAACAGTAACAGTAAAAAGTAAACAACATCAAGCCAAGAAGATGAAAAAATTTTAACAAAGAAAATAAGTGCAAAATTAATAAAATCAAGAAACTATTCAAAATAGAATCAGCTACAAGAAGCCTCATTGAATAGATTCTCTGCTTTTCGACTCCAACATGTACCATGTCTTGCACCGAATACAAACTTATTTACATTATGATCCATGTAACTCAGAAATTACATTATTCTTGAGTAACAATCAAGCAAAATGAAAACATGGTAATGATAAATGGCAATGTGTATTCTATATTCAGGAGAACCTAATTTTTATGTGAATAATTTCCAGTTTGGCAAAAAAGTTTAAATTCAATGTTACTACTGAATCCTAGCCAAATTGTAAATAAACTAGTAACAAGAACAACTTATTATCTAGAAAGCAAAATTATACCGGGGACCACGGACCAGGTTCAGGTAGAGACTTTTCTGGAGGTGAATTTTGCACGGCACCACTTTTCTTGGTTAGAATTTCCTGCAGAAAGCTTTGTATCATATGGATAGATCCTGATATTGAAAATAATAATTTTCTATCACATGGCATCAATTAAAACACTTACTAGGAAAAAGAATACAACATCTTTTAACAGGTAAAAGTTCTTGTAAAATTAGTAAACATGTAACTACTGGCACATCATTATATGAAATTACATCAAAAGATCTGGGCTTTAATGTCAAACTGATCAATCCACCAGAAAACCTTATCCTCTTCAAACTGAAGCATGGCCAAATTAGAAACCAAATCTCATTGAGAAACGAAATTACTGGTATTAATGTCAAACTGACCTACTCACTAAGCAACATTATTAACTTAAAAATTAAAGCATTGCCCAATTAACAAAGGAATGAGCAATTCAATTTTCCTTTCCCTCTCTTCAAACAAGAATTTGGTTCAAACCAAGAGGCAATAACCGAGATGAGCCAGCACCATAAACCTCTTATATAAAAATTCAACATATATTATTTTTACAGTTAATTCAACATTTTCTACCAATATAGAGGAAAATAATGGACACAAGAGACAGTTAAAGTACTTATATGATTTCAATTGCTTGATCAATGGGATTTGCATATTCTATTCCAAGCTTCAAAATGCATAAAATTAGTTGAAATTGATAGGCTACCAGTTCAGTATAGAGTTTATGACCGGCCATGATTTCAATTGCTTAATCAATGGGATTTGCATATTCTATTTCAAGCTTCAAAATGTATAAAATTAGTTGAAATTGACAGGCTACCAGTTCAGTGTAGAGTTTATGACTGGACTAGAATTTGATTATTCATACCGTACTTGATATAAACAACCGGTTTATATTAAGGATACACATGTTGGCATAGGTGCTCAAGATCTATAAAGTGGCATTTGCATCTGTCTCAAACATACATAAAGTTGCATGTGCACCCTTACAACTTAAAAAATATAAGAATACAGAACTACTAAGCAGATTAATCGGGATTGTAATGCCATGAAAACTAAATCACCAAGTCAAAATCAAAATATTGACAATGAAAATTTTTCTACTTAATAAATTCAGCCTCTTTTACCACCTGTTTACAAACATCTGAAAGAGAAGTAATTACCTCTCCAGCAGCTTCCAATGCAGCTAACCACTCATCAGAAAATGGAACAGCATGTGGTGGAGGTTTTATCACAATATCATTCTTTTTCTTATCGTTCCATAAATTCTTGCTGCCATGAAAACCAGTCGAGGTCAAAATTTGTTCTAAGATTCTCAAAGCACTGAACAAAATTATCAAAATGAAAATAAGAAAATGTTCAAAACAGGAACATAAACACAAATCGGTTTGATCTAGAAATAATGACTCACGTAAGTTTTGTTTCATCATTATCATCTCTTGCACAGATAATGTCTTCCAACTTGTGCTTCATGTCACTATTAGGACCACCAATCTTTTGGAAACTAGTAGTTTTAGCTTCCTCTGGCACAACACCACTCTTGTACTCATTAAACTTCATATTCTGAATAACACTTCCATCTTTATCTACTGTGGCAGACAAGCCACCCTCCAAGTCCCGTTGCATTTCAGAGTTTAGACTACCATTACTCCTTTTGAGTTCCTCTGACAAAACATCACTCTTCAACATATTTACATCAATAATTTGAACAATTGATAATGTCTGATCTTCCTCAGAATTGCAAGATTTGACAACTGCTTTTTGGTCATTGCTCCTCTCAAGTGACACAGGCATGAACTTAGGATCAGTATAATTATTAGGATTTTCAACTGATGTCTGGATGTCAAAAGAATCTGATGCTTCATCAAATGGGGATTCAAGCTCTCGTTCCTCAAGGATACCATCATTCTTCAATGCAGGGGTTACATGAGTCAGAACATTAGAAGTTGATTCATCATCCATTGCACTCCCACAAACATTACTTTCTTGCAATTCTTCAGAAGAAAAGTTATTTATGGTTAAATTTTCATTCAAAGAAAATGCACGAGAATCTGGTGAACCTGGTACAGATTGAGGATCAGGATCAGTATGCACTCCAGATTGTTCTCGTACACCATCAACACACTCCAAAGATATATTCCTCACTACTGATAGGTTACAGTTGCAGCTATCAATTGATAAATTCTCATCTTCAGCCTGCATCTGTGCATCTTCGATATGTGATTTCTTAATTGTGTCATCAACCCGAGCAATTTCTTCATGAGTTTTTTCTGTGTGCTCATGATGAAAACGAACATGACCGTTTTCTGATCCTCTTCCACTTGAATTTTTGACATCTGGACTCTCTGCAATTTTCCCAATATCCAATTTTCTGGAATTTTCGAAAATGATACCCTTGTTAAACAAAAGCTCATTTCCTTCCTCAGATTGACTGTTGACAATGGGCATAGAAATCAACCCATCATTGTATACTATTGAAGTACTCTGATGACAATAAGCAGTGTCAGGCTGTAAATCAGAGTTGGAACACTGACTGTTTTTTGATATATTATATTTTTTGTCTTCCATATATTTGCGCTCAATTATATCAGATCCACCATTAACTTGCACCGCAGCAATCACATCATTTACCTCAAGTTGCTTCATAGTGCTATGTTGGGATGTCAAATGTTGAAGATTTTCCAATTCACACCCTTGGAAATCTCCACCATCAGGAACATTTAAGAGCTGAATATCACCAGTGATTACAGTAGCTGTTAACCGATCTTCATTCATCATTTCTGATTCCCCGGAAGTAGTTTGACCATGGAACTTTATGTCATGGCTAAACTCTGCATCAATGGGATCTGGCAAAGCATCATCTCCATGTAAGCACTCAGCTGTTTGAGCCACATCATTTAGCTCAGGTTGCACAATAGCGCTATGTTGGGATGTCAAATGTCGAAGATTTTCCGATTCACACCCTCGGAAATCTCCCCTGTCAGGTGCATTTAGGAGCTGAATATCACCAGTGCTTACAGTAGCTGTTATCTGATCTTCATTCATCATTTCTGATTCACCAGAAGTAGTTTGACCATGGAGCTTTATGTCATGGCTAAACTCTGCATCAATGGGATCTGGCAAAGCATCATCTCCATGTAGGTGCTCAGCTGTTTTAGCTGCATCATTTACCTCAGGTTGCTCCATAGTGCTATGTTGGGATGTCAAATGTTGAAGATTTTCCAATTCGCCCTCACTGAAATCTTCGATGTCAGGAACATTTGAGAGCTGAATATCACCAGTGGTTACTGCAGCTGTTATCTGATCATCATTCATCAAAGTAGTTTGACCATGGATCTTTATGTCACAGCTAAGCTGTGCATCAGCAGAACCTAGCGGAGCATCATCTCCGTGTAGGCAGTTAGCTGTTTTAGCCACATCAAAACTGCAATCTTCCGCAGCAGGTGATATTGAAGATGGAACGTTGTAACCTTTTGAATTGCTTCCACCAGCATCAATTATAACTTCGCTTGCATCATCAACAACCGTTATGTGTTGAGGATCTAATCCTGGAGAGGACAATAAATTGTTTACTTTTCCAACTGATAGTATTCCACTTACAGACTGCACTTCTTCATCTCCCACCTGTGATTTTGTACTGAAGATATCAACTCCAGCCACAGAGTCTTTTGCTTCTTCTAAGTTTTTGGATTGAAACAGAGCGTGAGAACTTTGTAATTCATTAACACCATGACATTTGACTTCTAAACTGGCATCTGCAATCAACATACTATTGCACTTTTGGAACTCTGAAAGAGATCCGCTCTCTTTGGACAAAGTACCATTGTTTATCCATAGGCTCTGACTCTTATTAGAAATCTGACCATAATTCTCAATTGATGAATCACATATTTTGCCCTCTATGCATTTATTATTAATCATGTCCTTTGTCTCAGAAGCAACATCAACTTGCGTTGTTGGGCAAAGCTGGGACACAAAATCTGGGTTTTCCAACTCAGCCCCACTCAAATCCATACTCATTGGGTAGACCTTGGCAACTCTCTCATTGTCTGCATCTTCCATCACTTGGTCACTTAGTGCAGTTTGTAAGAGCAATATGTTATCATTACTCTTCAATTCATTGTCCCCAACATGAGAGATCTTCTCATTTTTGCTTGGTTCTGCATGTTGCTCAAAATCATTGCACGGATTGTGCAACTTCTGCTGATTTAGAACGTCAGAACTGTTACAGTTAGATGTCAAATTCATACACACTTTCTGCATAGCGTCATTGTGCAAGTTGGATGACATCTTTTCGTGTGAATCAAGTTTAATATTGGATGAAAAAGAAGATCCTGTAATTGAGCGTGGAGGCCTCAGTGCCATATTATTGACCAAGTCAGCTATCTTCCCAGGTGCAGATATGTGCCTGTCATTATTAGTGTTCAATACACCAACCTTCCTCAAATTAGGAATATTTGACTGCACATTGCAAGCTTGATTGCTTGTCTGCAACAAACTAGTTGAAGCAGAAGCTTTTGACTGCAAAGAAATTATCATGAATCCAGAAAAAAAGATCCAGTCAGACACTTCAGTAACATGATAATTCAATACGAATTCATCTCTAAATTTAGTTGAAGTAATCCGTGAGAGTTTACCTGATTAAAGAAACTCATCGATGGTGATGGCATTCGCAACCCTGATGGTTTAGCTTTCTGTGGTTGTGCATATTGAGAGCTTCCAGCACTAGGTGGAATGTTTTGAGGCACAGAATTTTCAAATTTACTGGAACTACCATCATTGTTTGATGCAAGTCCAGAAGCTGGAAGTTGTGAAGCTGGAGCTGGGTTATTCTTTAAGCCATTATTAGCTTTAGTATCAAGAGGATGCTGTGAATTGGTAGATGAATGGATTTTTGACACTGAGCTGACCTGTAAAATTGAAAGAAATTTACAAAATAAAATGCAAATTTTCCATGTTAACGAAATGCTAACGGAATATAAATTTTAAATAACCATGTTTAACCAAAAAGCAGCCTGTGATGTACGTTTAAAAAGCAATCACTTCTAAGAGTTTATAGTTTCTTACCACATTTCTTTTAGCTGGTTTAACAGAGGATTTTGCAGCCATAGATTTGCTAGCCAAACCAGACTTAGCATTGTTTTGGGCACTTTTAGAATTGTTTAAGGAACCTTTTAGTCCAATATTTCTCTGAGCATTGACAGCTGAGAGAGAAGAGAAGAAACAAAAATGATGCACAAACATGAGTTTCATATGACTTGACAAAAAGCATCATTATCCCAGACCATAGCATGCTTTATAAATCATATTAAACTTCAAACAAACAAAGGTAAAAATTGCAAGTAAGAAACTTAATTCCAAAGACATTCTTTTGAGACACAAAATCCAGACCCCTACCTCGTTTGGAAGTCCGATTTTGCTTTGAACTGCTTGCGCCCGGAATTGTGCTGTTAGCAGTGGATGAAATCACATAAGCATCTGGCTTTGGAACCGGTACCTTAGAAACTTTTAATTCTTTAGTTGCTGCCTTGGATGTGTTCAAATTTGCAGGCCTTTTCAAAGTGCAAAAAAGTTAAGGCCAACTGTTTCACAAATTTAACAGAAAAAAAAAAAAAAAATAGTGTCTAACACAAGTGACATTCGTATTGTAAAGATCAATAGAAAGGATATGAAGATGAAGCAACAGGTCTTGGGCAACCACTGCGCTTAGATCCACTTCTATTAGTATCATTGGCTGAAAGAACCTTTCGCTTCGCCTAAAGAGCAAATGTCCCATACAATTAGCATTAGTTCTATTTCTCTTCCAACAGACCCACACCCCCAACCAATCCTCCACACACACCACACCCCCACCGGCAAAAAAAAAAAAAAAAAAGGGAAAAGCAAAATCTGGGCAGCCAAAACTATTATAAAAACACTAACCACAGAGACTGATGCGACATTAACTCCAGCTGATGGACCATTCTTTGGCAACACTACTCCAGTGCTCTTTCTATCTTCATTTGCAGTACTTGCAGGCAACCCCTTAAATAAATTCTCTTCAAGTGCTACCAAATTCCCTGAATCACCAGATAACGACTCTCCCCTATCTTCATCAATAATAGACAGCGTACCCCCACTAGACTTACCAATATTACCACTGATCATAGACAACTCCAACGGATCCAGAACACCTGACTCAAAAATACGAGGCAGTAAGTTAAATTTTCACAAACAAATCCCACTCACATCCTTCAAATTTTACAACACTAAAGCAAAAAAAGAGAGAAAACGAAAAAAAAAAAAATAGATCACCTTCTTCAGTAAAAAAAGCACGGTCCCACGCCAGGCTTTTCCGCAAATTATACCCTCCACCCTTCTTCTTCCTCTTCATTTGCTGTGGCTCCATATTCAGTTTTGGCAATTCTGGTTTGTTAACGCTTACATTCTCTTTGTTAACCCCATCTCTACCCAATAATGAATCCAGCTTTTCTCTATTCTCATAACCTGTCAATTTCACAACAAACCCCTCTTTTCTTGTTACATTTTTTCTAAAAAAATTACAAACTTTACCAACATTGAAGCACGAAATCCAACATTTTGACAGTTATAGGCAAAGTTTTAAATATTGGTATCAGTTAAATATCTGGATCTAAGATTATAAAAATATGGATGGAAATATCAAAAATGTCGAGAATATTCTCAAAATATCAGGAATATTGAGATATTTATATTATATTTAAATTTTTGGTTGTAGGTCACAGATTATCATTTAAGAATCCAATTAGAGCAAAAGCAATCTAAACAATCGAAATTTGACTAAAAAAACACAATGTAGGGAGAAAAAATTTGAAACCCTAACCGGCTGGAGTCCGAGAGGGGAGAGGAGGCTTGATTGGGCGGTCGGATCCGAGAAGGTGGAGAGGAGAGCAAGAGAAATTGAGAGACGAAACTTCGTCGTTTGGGATTTTTGGTAGCGGCAATAGTGAGTCGTCTTCGCCGGAGATCTCTATGAAGTCCGATGCCATTTCTCTGAATCTGTTGTAGTGTCTGCAAATGTGAGTGTTTTTTGAATTTGTAAGCGGGAATTGTTAGAGCGTGGGGCCTAGCTACGTATTTGCGAATTTACGATAGTGCCCATTCAATTTGGGAGGAAATTGGCTCGAGTTTTGAATTTTTTTGGCCCGTTGGAGTGGGTGGTTTTGACCTTTGATGTTTTAGTATGGGCCGGGTTGACAGGTCTCATATCACTGCCCATGGTTAATTAAAAATTTAGGGATAATCCCGAAAAACCGTCCATAGTTTATTTATATCTTCATTTTGCCACATTTAGTTTGAAATTTACTCAAAAATCCATTTATTAATATTGATATATGAAATGACATCAATGCCTCTGACCTCAAAGATTCTAAAAATACAAACTATCATTTTCCTTTTTTTTTTCATTTTTTCAAGGTGCTTGTCATTTTAGCAATTTTAGTCTATTATTATTTATTACTTCCTTATATGAGGGAGGAGAACTTGAATTTGAAATATTAAATGCATGTTACCACCGATTATTTTTTCCTTAAAATACATCTCATTTGATCAATGATTCTTTTTAGACTTTTATTTTTTATTATATCAATTTTTTTATTTGATTACTAAAAAATAAGCTTTAAAAATTGAATATAATTTAAATAAAATTTTGAACTGCGTTTTCTAATATTATTTTCATAAACTATTTATAAAAATACTCATGGAAGAACTTATGATTTCGCAATAAAATAACTGAGCTCAGACTGTAAATCAACATATTCCTAATTTTATTTATATTCATGAAAGAACTAGACCTTGGCCACATGGACTGGAACTGTTTTAACTGCATTTATTATATGAAACCCAATAGAAGAGACACAACAAAGCCAAAACAGAGATGCTTCTTAATAACTACAAGCTCTAGCTGATGTTGCACTGTCCAACTCCTTCTTGAGAAGAGGCATCAGCATCTGAAAATCCAAACATATAAGGCTCTTCATCTTCATCATCACTTTGAAAATCAGCTCTGTTGTATCTCCTTTCAATGTAGGCTAACGTTTGCCGCCTTTGCAGGCGTAGGACATGCATTATAACGTCTGGAGTAAGCATGATGCGCGAATGGTTTTCTCGTCCCTGCCTATTCGACTCCATTATCTGTTGGGAGAACATACCGACAAAATAAGGCATGAGAATGTATGATAATCAAATTGACGATTATATCCATGTGGGCAAATTTTCCCAATATGGTACCTTGTCTACATCGTCAGGCAGCGGAGGAACGTCACTTCCCATGGGAGCCCAGAGCTTTACGTTCTTTTCTATTCCACAAGTGGCAAAAATTGGCAAATGTGGATGGGGTTCGAGCTGATTTACTATGTGTCGATCACCCACCATTAAACGCACCAGCTTACCTCCCTTCTTTTCCCAGATAAATATATGGCCACAGTCAGAGCCACTCAAGACATATTCATCGTTAGGGCCAAAGAAATTCACTCCTTTGACTGTCTGTGAATTTCTATGACCAACATATACGAACGGCTCCTCTAGTTTCTGCAAATCTTCAGGACAGATAGACAATGGTGAGGGACCGAATCCCTTGTTGTTATCAAACAGATAAATGAGCTCATCATTGTAAGAGACAAGTAGTTCACTCGAGGTAGAATAAGCCAACCCAGTGATGTGAACATTGCTGCTCTCAATCAGCTTACGGGGACAGAATGTGTTCACAGGGTAATCTGAACAAGTCGATGCATCCCATTGGCATTTTCTTATGTCGTAAACACGTGCATATTCATCAGAACCACCTACAGCAAAGTAATAAGGATTTCTTGGGTCAATTACAATAGTGTTCAACCTTATGCTGTTTGAAGGCTGCCTGCTGTTTTGTGTGAATGGGGAGCAGTAGAAAAGCCTCGTAGCAGTGGCACTTCGCAGATCAAACTGCAAAATAAAAAGAAATGGTAAATCTATAAGTACTACAAATGAAAGAGAAGCTTCAAAAGTTTTATAAAATAACGTTGACAAACATGTTGAACAAAACCATCTTCGCCACAGCTATAAAGTATGTGGGGACTTCCTGGCTCCACAGCTAGCTTGTACACACGGCCATGGTGCTTCCCCAATCTTTTTATCTCAACTTGGCCACCTTCCAAGACTTGGGCAAGCCTCACCTGCAAAGAAAAGAACCTATTGATAGAAGTACAAGACAGTTTACGGTAAACAACATACAAACAGATTGAGCTTAGATCCTGATTGCTAAGCTCGTAGATTCTAAAACTTATTCACTTTCCAAAAAAAGGAAAAAAAAGAAAACCTTATTCATGTGTATGAAACATATACTGCTAAACTTTATTCACCTGCATGAAAAGACAGTTTCTAGGATCGATAAAATAATACCAGAATTCTAAATTTCTAAGGTCCATATAAATTTGCATTTTATGTGCTTAATTTTATAGAAGGGTTCTTCTCTTTTCATCTGGACACAACCATAGGAGTTAAGCACTCAAGAAGGATTCGAATTTTGGCTGCGGAGGGAGTGGGTAGAAGTCAAAGGGTTGGCTTAGGGGACAACAGCGAGGTTCTTTGTGAAGGCAACTCTTAGGGTCATGGTGGTGCTTGCATGCTTCCCTTGTATTGAAATCTTGTCTTTTGTTTCCTTTCTGAACAAATCAAGGAACCTAATGATAACTAATCAAACTAATCCTTGGCTGCTGCAAAACATATCAGCAATGCCTTGATGGACCAAGCACGGGGGACTGACATGAAAGTGTCAGAAGGTGTTAAGGCACCTTGAATACAAGCCATAACAGTGTTAAAAAGGAAAAAAGAAAAAAAAAAAAAAATCATTTGAAGTAATAATATACCAAAGGCCAGAAAATCAGCAGATGATAGAGCCTGTAAACATATCAATGAGAAAGAAAGACCAAAACAAAAGGGTATAAAAGCATCTATGTACATATTCACCTGGCCATCAGCAGAAGAAGTTACTATCCTTTGATCATCTGTGAATGGCATAATTTTAGTCTGAAATATGTTGTCAAGGTGACCAGAAGAATAGGAAAATATTTTACTTCCAGTTGCCCAATTCCAAAATATAACTCGCTTGTCATCAGAACCAGACACGAGAAGATCACCAGGAGAGTTGAATTCCACCGCATTCACACAACCCTGATGGCCGCTCAATTTCTGATAAAGATTGATTTGCTTCACAAGTACCTACACCGAAAAGCAAACCGAAATACGACCATCAATTTCGAACGATACATGCCAATGTATAAAACTGCAATTAGCAGACACTGGATACAAAACGCATCTGCATTCAAAGTCTCTCCACACGAACAAATCCAGTCATTGAAACAAAGTTGTCACAAAATTAGAGACGTGATTGTTATATGTACATGAAGAATTCACAGCAATCAAAACAAACACCCATATCTCACAGAAAATCACATCCGTGCAGTCAAACCTTCTTGATGGTTTTTCAGGTAAATCGTGCCATCAAAAAGCATGCTCATGAGATATTTCCACTCCAAAATTCAACATTACATTGGCTAATCATGTCATAACCCGTAATCTCCTTGCAAGAAGTAACTGAAAATAGTTCAATTAATCTTACAACATACATGTCATGAGTTGTAACACCTCATTTAATATATAAAACCAATCTATAAATATAGCCTAAAGCTAGAATTACAAATTGATACTACACCACATAACTCACAAATTCCAAATAGAGAGAGAGAGAGAGGAAAAAAAAAAAAAAACCATCCTTAAGAGCTGATGCGCATACGACAGGTAAACAAATTATCTTCTTGATCAACTTAATAGTAACTTGTTATCATCATGATTACTACAAATAACCCAAAAAAGGGAAAGAATTGGAAAAACCTGAGAAGCAGAGAATCGGCGAGCAACGTTTCTGGGCCGAGACAAACCCATCTCCCTCTTGTAAATATCTGTAAACCCATCTTTAGTTCTCTTGTTACTCCAATCCATCTAAGCAAAAATTTCACCACTGCTCCCTCCTCTGTGCTTTTTTTTTTCTGGGTATTTACATGGGAAAATGAACAAAAAAGAAAGAACAGAACAACGGTTGGTTGTTTGCTTTGGTTGGGATTGTTGTCCTGTAAAAGCTAGTCAAGTCAGAATATAATAATAAAAAAAGCCACAAAAATTAAATGAAGATTAGAAGATATTAACGCTGGAAATCTGTGATTTGTCATCCATTTGATTTCTAATAAAAAAGAGGAAAAAGAATTCAAAAGAAAAACGTTATATGCATGATCATATTAAGTTGACATATACAAAGACTTGAGTGCTTTTACTGGGTATCTAACATGGATTCACGTGTACACGTGCCACAGAACTACTTCACTATCTAGAGTGTGATGAGTGACTTATTAAGCTGTTGCTTCAATTTAATACAACTGTTTTGTTTTATTAGTGAACTACGGTTAAAATTAGGCAGATGTATAAAATTACAAAACAACATATACATATTTTAAGTGTTATCAGGTTAAAATAACTTCATCAAAAGTTGTCTTCTGTTATGTCATTCATCAAAATCAATTTTTATTATGAGTAAATTTAAATCTCTTTAAATTTTTTTTAAATCAAGTTGAATAATCAATTAATTTAATGAAGAAAAATTATATATTAAACCAATATAATAAATAATGAAAATGGAATTCCAAAGAAAAAAAAAAAAAAGGCAAAAAGCTTGGAGGTGGGCGGGGACCATCCTATCATGACGTAATTATAAAGTTAAAGAATCGAATATCAATCAAAAGGAGGAAAGCAAAGCAACATTGGCATTATTAGCCTTGCGATATTGGGAGGAAAGCAAAACGCTATTAGCCTTGCGTCCTCATTGCCAGTTGCCACAGGGCCCACAATACACCCTCCACAAAATGCCACTGCCCTCTACATTGTCTCTGCACAACTTCTTCCCTCTTCGCTGCTCTTTATATTTGAAAAAAATGTTCCAGACAACTATTATAATTAATGTGGTAGACGAATCAATAAAATAAATAAAAAAATAAAAATAGTATTAAAAAAATAAGAGAAAAATAAATGATACTACATCCATTTTTCCATATCAACTATCGGACAGTTTTATGAAAGATTTTTTTCTTATTGTTATCCACCCAGGGACAAAACTCTCAGGTCTCTGTCTCATTCACGTTGGGTCCCATCACCAACTGGAAGATCCTAAGTATCTGATCTAGATTAAGCTTCACAATTCATCCACTCACACACACCAGGTCATACAAGCTTCAAGTAACCAACAAATCAGTGGAAATCCCCGTCATACACAGAATTCTAATTACAGAGGTAGTCCATTCTTTGTTATCGATTAAGGCTGCAAGATGCAACCCACCAAGCACTAATGGCTTCATGACAATTGCAACATATTTATATAATTATATAATTTTTTTAAAAAAAAAGGGCAATTACACATACTAGAGCTTACCCAATGAGAGTTGAAGAACTAGCATGCTCGCATTTGAAAGTAGACAGAATAAGTTTGCTTGCAAAATATTGCTAAACTTATAGTAGAAAACAAGTGGGCGGCACAAATGACATTCTAGCTGGAATTCTCTATAACATAGCTGTATAATTGTGTGATTAATCAGTACATTCGGATAACATGGAATTTAACAAATGGCTCTATCCCCGCACATACCACACTAAGTAGTGTGTTGTGTAAAAAATTATAGTCTCTAATTCCCAAAACAACTGAATCCAGAAAAACAAAAATAGAAGGTATATAACAATGTCCCCGCTATTCTTTACAGTAAAACCTGCCCTCTCTCTCTCTCATTTTTCTATCTTTTATCCTTTGTGCAAAAGAATAATAACAATGATAAAAATACAAACTTCTGCAACTGAAGCTCCATGATTAATACCAAAACCTCTGGAGAATATGAGCCATGACTTCGTATTTATTAAGTCAAACACATACAGCATGATGTTAGTGCAAATAAGCATAGTCTCTGCCAGCCAAAATATGTGGTCCTACCAAGGTCCATCTTAAGTGGCTTCTACTGTTGTAAAGTATTTCCTGCCTCTGTTTATACTTCCGTTGTCTCCCAGAAAACCAAAAATTGGAAGGATACATGACTAAACTAATCATCATCTTCATTTATTGTGGCAAAAGAGAAAGGCCTAAACTTGTAGCCATCCCCATAATAAAACTTGTTTTGAAATTCCACCCAATGGAGACGCAACGCATGTAGGAAAGCACTCAGAGTCTCCATCATGAGCAATATGAATGCAGTTGCAAAAGCGAAAACTGCCAGCCCGATCAACCGGATGACAAGGTTGTCATACCTATAATAATTCAGTTATCACATTGTTATTTTGGTGATACAACAGCAAACTGGAGAGGAATACAAATCAGGGATATCAAGGCTAATTCACCACTGAGTAACTGATATTCACTTTGATTTTACAGTCAATTTACATGGCTTCATGACATTTTTATTTGTTGCTTTTCCTTATTTTCTGCATGTTAACCCTGTCAATTTCAGAAAGTATGGCCTATCCACAGTCACACTAAAACTTGGCAGACAAGACTTGTCGACAGGAGTGAAAATTAATATTCCTAAGTTCAAACTGTATTTATTAGTAAGAGTTTTTGTCTGAAGTTCTCAACTAACAGATCTATAAGTCTGATAATTTCACTCGAAAAACATAAGTTAAAAATGTAAACACTCACCATACGTAATACTTAGACACCTATGTTGAAGAGGGAGCAAAATTATTACTTTTCCATTACTCTTTTCTATGTTACAGAGAGTAGGTAACTACTGTCGGGTATGCCCAACTTACACTGAATCCAACACCAAAGATTGGAATGCTATGTGCCAAGTAAGTGGTGATTAGCAACTAGTCAGGCTATAGCTTGGCATTTTTTGCGACCACAAACCATGGTATTCCAGTTTTTTGGTTTCATGAATGATGCATCCAATGAACCTATCTATAAATAAGCAGCAGCAACAAAGAGAAGCATGAAACTGGAAGACTTATTATACTGTGTCAAAAATAAAGGATCAAGAAAACTCACCCCCAAGCAAGGAGGAGGACTTTCTCATAGAAAACAGTTGATAGTTCAGAGTGCGCCAAACTGCAATAACAGTAACAGATATCAACTTAAAAATTACATTACCACGTAAATTTGTCAAACTCGAGAAAAATTGTGACTGTACCTCAACGCCCAGAGTCGAAGGTATGATGCTGTGTTTGAGACTGCACCTAGAACAAACTCTATGGAGTGTATCATTTGGTGCACAAATACCTCACTAAAATTAAAGTCCTCATGATGTTGTCGTGCAGAATCAGGTTCCACCTCAAGATCCATCTCAGAGGTGCCAAGCATCCCATAAGTGCGACCTTGAAATCTCTAGAATATCACCAAGGGATAAAAAGTATTAGAACTCGACAAAGAAGTAACTACTGTGTAATGTCAAGAGATCAAACAAAATTTAGAAGGAAGTCAGAAAATCAACAGAACTAAAAGCAAACAGCATAAAAACAAATGGGTGGCCTGAGATTGTTTTAGCACCACAATAAATTAATGAAGGGAAGAAAGACTAATTACAATGAATCCAGTTTGAACATGAGATGCAACCCACAATGCATGTCGATATTGGGCACATTTAACATAGACAAAATGGATCTTTATACAAAACAGGGCAGGGAGAGTAGCCAGTTTGCAGCATGCGCAATCAGATTATGAAACAACATGGCATACCTAACCTAATAGTACTCCTCCCTTTGACCGTTAGATGCACAAACAATTTGATAGAAGTAACCAAGATAATTTTGAGGGCGTCACAAATATGTTTCAAACACAAGAAAAAGATCCATCAATTATAGATGTAACAAAGACACAAGGATATCTATTCAGCTGAAACAAATCTGATGTTCAATTAAAACAAACAAAGCAACGCCATCTATTTTGAGAATTTAACCAAGAGAGAACAAAGAACTCCATGTAATATAAGCAATAGTAGAAAAATTTTGGTCCTGTATGTCCATAAATTAGCAAAATGCTTTCTAGGAAGAAAAATGATCCAGTATAAAACCACATTACCTCTGTATGTTGCTTTTTCAAGATGAAAGGTTTTGGAAAAAGCATCCATGGAACTGCAACTAGAGCCAAAAGCAACAATATGATCTGCAAAAGTCAAGCATCAACCGATTACAATATATGTTATAAACAAAACGATATCATTCTACATCCAACCCACAAGAGATAAGGAGAGTTAGAATCGTGCCTGAAGTGGTCTCTGGCCCCAAAACAATTCATTCTCACCAAGGTCATCAGTGGGACTCAAAAACATGTATATCATTACATGATAAAGGTCTGCCTGAGAACCAGTGCACCACTTGATGATAATAAGAAGAGAAAGATACCCAAAAAGACTGTTAAGAAAGATTATCTGCGGCACAAACTGATACCTAGCACCCAAATTGCAATATAAATTCAGTCTCCTCTCCTTATAAAAAATAACAGAAAAAGATGATAGCAGGGGCAACAGTCAAAGTGTACTAAAGCAAAGGAGAGTGCAGATACCTTATATCCAGTGAGCTGCGAAAGAAGCGTGCATTGAAGTAACTTAATAAAATCCCAAGGTTCATCTGGGCCACACCCAACAAGATGGACATCTTCATTTTAAGGGAATTCAAGAAAGGCAGTTCTGAACGGCTTCCGCGCCAACTGGGATCAACACCAAACGGATATGTACCCTGATATTTAACTAACCCTGCTGTGTGTGCATCACTGTTAAGAGCAATAAAAATAGACAATTAATTTTCAAATAACAATTGTTTCAGAAAAGACTAGTTTGTTAGAGGTAATCCTCAGCCCAGAACCAAGAACAAAAAGCCCTGAAGAGTCTAGTGAATAAAGAAAAGGTGTGTAAGATACTCCAGCTATCTAGTCAAGAGTACTTCACTATAATCAAACTGCTAAAAGGGTAGAAATAAGATGTACTTGAATTCAAATGAAATATCTTTAAATACGTTTTCTGTATCTATATCAAATTGAACTCTATTAGATCAAAGTGGCCAATAGGTATGAAACCCACATTCCCCGTTATTTAATTGACTACAACTTGATAGAAGTCAATTTTTTTCTCAACAAAAACACAAATAGAACAAATGGCACAATACTTCATCTCTATTTTTCCATTTTAAATCATGTAATCATACATAGTCGATAGTTGAGATGGGTAATAGCAAGAAACTCAATGAACCAATCTATCCTACAGGTATACTTTTATGCCAGAAATAGTATGCAAGGCACCAAAATAAAAGGATTTGAAAAGGCATTGCTACAGCCGTTTAAATATTTATTTTAAAAAAAGAAAGAAAGAAAAAAAACAAGTATACAAAATCATCAAGAGCCCAGAAAAGACAAAAAAATGGGGGTACCATATCAAAATTATCCAATACATAAAAATCAAGCAAGTTCTACCTACAACCGAGGATTACGCTTCAAATTAAAGGTTTAAAAGATAAAATAACACATACCTGCAAGTAGTGTCTCGGCATTGGTAAGCAGACCCACCAAATATGTGATAAGGAACAGAAAAGAATTCATTGTAAATCAGCCCACAGTAAATTGAAAAAAGCGACATCAAAAGGAGTACATAGCGCCCACCAAATAGCATCTCCATAAAGCTTCCAAGTTTCTACATATGAATTATCCACCATCAATTTATTGAAATAAAAAAATTCTCACGGCAAGGTGAAATGTAAGCATGCTTCATACTATACAAAAGGCTAATAATAGTCATTCAGAATCCAATCATGCAGTTTGTAGTTATATCAAATCAAATAAAGATCATAACAGAGTCATGAGAAGAGAAGCTCTTTTAGTTGAGAACAAACAGCAAAATAAATTCCAATTTTTTTTTCGTTTTCCTTTCATAGGAAATACAAGATTTATTGAACAACGATAATATATCCCTAAGTATGAAACAACAATTTCAAAATCAAACATGATAAACACTTTTCTTAACGGTAGATGCAGTAGAAGACTTAACTTAACAAAAAATAACTCAAAACATTATAAAATAAGTTTAGTAACTTCAGTGAGGGCAGGATAAAATAACTCAGAACATTATAAAATAAGTTTTAGTAACTTCAGTGAGGGCAGGATTCATATTACTAGATCCTTTTGATATAACGCATTCTTCCAAACCTTTAATGCAAGAATTTGACAGGGAAAATACCTTATTACTGAGCTTCCTTTCCTGGGCTAAAAGGACTAGTGCTCCCAACAACAAGCATATGCCATGACCCCAATCCCCAAACATCACCGCAAAAAGAAATGGAAATGTAATAACAGTGTATACTGCAGGATTTGCCTCTTGATATCTAGCAACACTGCCACACAACTTGTTGCATTAGTAATCTTATTAGTCTTAGCAGTACAAAATAAAGTGCTGCTCATCAGAAGATTGGCTAAGACACAACAATTGAAATAATTGATCCAATGACCAATAAACATTGGTAACAAAATTGAATAACAAATGAAGGTGTTAACTCTGACATATCCAGCCTTGCCTTCAAACAGGAACAGATGTTACACTAGTTCTTGAATCAATTCTAGTAGATCAATCACCTAATACACTAGTTCTTGAATCAATTCTAGTAGATCAATCACCTAAGAACAAGAATTTCAAAAATTTGTTTCCTGTATCTCTTTCTTTATTTATCTGCCTTTTTTTAAAAATTAGAAAAAAAAAATGCATTATAATTAAGTTTCTAGTTCACCATGTAAACCTCTCATACTCATGAATTCATACTGGCAATTAACCAAGATCACAATCATTCTTGTCAAGATGTACGGTGCTATGCTCAGAAAGTTAATTTTCTAGAAGAAAAAGAAATGGCAACAAAGCAACTCACCCATACGCATCAACAATTTCTTGGAATGCATTTGTAAAACAGTTGGTTCTAAAATATGTAGGAGGTGATTCCACAGCATCCATTACATGAAATATTATACCCACTTGTGAATTGCTATCAAATGTTGCTCGTTGCAGTGCCTCCTGAATCTGTTAAAACATAAACCAACTCCATCAAAATAATCTCTGTTTCCATGGCATTAGGTAAAATATCAAAACAGTAATACAGTCACCAAGGCGCACAAATCTACCCTCAAGTTATTACCTGAGGTTTAGCAAATATAGGACACCAGCCCTCTCCAACAAGACATTTTTTTGTAACATCAAAATTCAGCATATTCAACATATCATATATGGCCTTCTCCCTTCTTACCTGGAAAAAGACAATTAATGGGGTCAATAGAATGCAGTTACCACTATCATGCATTACCATAAATCATTCTTCTGCAAATTCACATGTGAGTTAAAGAATTTTATAATTTGTAATGCTCATAGCTACAGACAAGATGATAACTATATCTCACCATGCTCATCCATTTTGTTAAGTGATATCCAACGGAGCTAAGAGCTTTATCTCGGTGACGAATGCCAGCATCCAATGTCGCTTCCAGTTCAGAAAGACGTGACACAACCTGAAAACAAAACCCTAGCCTTGAGAAAAAATTTAAAGAATACAATTTTAATAAGAATATTCCTTGTAACTCTTTTCCATTCTTTTAATAAACAAAATCAGAGAGTAAATATTGCAACTACACAGAAGCAAACTCTAGCTGGCAATCGGGTGGCATGAGATTAGGATTAGTAAAAGGCAGTAAATGTCTCCAACAGTTCTTGGAAAAACATTATTTAAAAATTTTAAAATTTTCCGGGGCATGATCCAGAGAAACCAAGAACATTATATTTAACATATTTATGCAAAACAAATAACTCTGAACAGATTATTTGATACAAATCATCACTAAAAACAAAACAAATATGGGCACAGAAATTTTTCTTACAATAAAGAAATGAAATACAGTAAACCTTAGAAACAGGTACTTACTTCTCTAATTATTTGCCTCTGTTTAGTCATATCTTCAGGAACAGGATAACAATTTGCCCCAAAAGCTTCACAAATTTTCAAAATTTTTGTTCTTGCCTGCTCCCCAGAGAAAAAAACAACAAATATGGTTTTCTCAACCTGCAACCATGAAAACATACGAATTAATAACAAAAAAATTAACAACTACTTTTAAGAGGCAACAAAAAAAATCCTTTGGAGGACGAAAGAATATATATATATGTCATCTTTTCTTGATATATAGACAATTGCTAGTGCACAGAGAGGGAAGATAACCATTTCAGCTGTGACAGGATCCATAATCTCTTCATCAGCCGGAGCCTGATTAAAAAGCATATTACCCCTTGTAGCACGAAACAACATTCTTTCAAATTGAAGAACTTTGGATTTACAAATAATGCCACTGATAAATCGTAGACCAGATTGATTTGATGGTCCAGGCCTTATTTCCTGAAAAATGAACAACCTACAGTAATGAAACCATATAGGATAGGTTTCTCAAATGAAACAATTCAATGGTAACAGGTTTCTCAAATGAAACAAGTCAATGGTGACATCACAAACTAAATGGTTACCTGTTCAAGCAGTGATGATGTCTCAACGTAATCATTATTTGAGAACACATTCTCACGTAATTCCGTTTCCTCAGATATTGCATGACCATTACTTGATACAAGAAAGCCACCAGCCTAGAATTGCCCCATAAAAGTAAGAATGGACAAAAAAAAGAGCATCAATATCAAAACTCTAGAGCAAAAGCTTCTAATTTTCAAATTTTTAAAAAAGATTAACATTTACAAGAGGCAAAAGTCAACAGATGGAACTATATAACTGGAAGAAAATGGTCAACAAGAATACCTTTTGCAAAACCATTTTGAACTCCAGAAGCTCATTGTAAGTTTGTTGAAGTTTCTCACTGTTAGAGTTCATTTCAATTAGTTCATGTTCATGCTCAGCCAGTTGCATCTGAAATTGAGAGAAATACGACACATGATATACATGGTTATCATCTTTATATGAAGAATATACTGGTTAAATTCTCAATTGAGGAAAAAAAAAATTCATGGTTTTGCTGGCATCATAAACAAGACCTAAAACAAGTAAAAAAAGCTAAAATTGAAAAAATAGTCACGTATATATGGACCTCTAATTCCTCCAATTCAACATCAGGTGATGAAACAGGATGCACAGAAGATAGAAGACCGGCTTTATTGATTTGTTCTTTGAAGAAACGAAGCTTTCTTGACATCTCTCCACACCGTTTTACCTGTAGAAAAACATCAAAAAACTATCATGCAGAATTCTTCTGGTAATTATTGGAAAAGGGAGAGCATTGAAAATTAAATTTTAAACATGAAGTAGAAAACTGCTTGATGACCAAATAGCTTGAACAAAAAATCTCATTTGATTAACAAACTATACATTACTAAACGAGAAAATTGTAATATTCTCAAGCATTCGGATTGCACTAACCTGACTCACAAATGTCCGTTGGAAAGGGCTTTTATCAGCATTTAACTGCCAATGGAAAAAAAAATTCACAATTAGTATATACGAGTGATTACCACAAGATGCACTCACAGAATTCAGTTGAATGAATGAACTTCAAGTTAAGATGGCATAATTTTTTAAAAATGGAAAATTTCATTTCAATCCCTAAGTTCTGGAAAAGTGTCAATTTTTAACTATTTATTCAAAACAGGTCCAACTTCCTTATTGGTTTTAAAATACATCGGTATGGTCCCTACAGTTTGTTCACTGTTAGTCCAACCTAACATTGACCATGCTAGACAAGAGTAATTTGGACATTATGCAATGTAATTTATAGAATTAAAAATAGAATACAAGTGTCAAACAATGGTTGGTGGAGATATTAAAATATAAACCAAATTAAAATATATATAAAATAAAAAATAAAATAAAATTTAAAAAACTAAAAAAAAAAAAAAAAGGAAAAAGAAAAGAATGTGGACTGTTGAAGACTATTTAGTTCCAGGCTATTCGAACCTAGATGACAATACGGATTCGAAGTTCTTCAAACCTAGATCATTATCTGGGTTCAATTGAGTGTTCGAAGCCAGATGACGATCAGGGTTCGAAGTCGATTGAAATTAGAACCCAAATAGTTATTTAGATTCGATTTTGGGTGATGTTAGGTAGTGATGTTTGTGCGGTGGTGGTGACATCATTTGGTCTATGTTGTAGTGCTCTTTGGCCGACAACTCCATCATTGGCCATGGAGATTCATGCACTCCGTCGGTTGGAAATCTAGATTGGATCTCCACCCGATGGAGTCAAATTTAGTTTATTTAACTTTTTTAAAAAAAGTATTTTTAATTACAAAAAAAATATATTATTAATTATATTATATTATGTAAAACTTCATACGTGTCAAGTTATTTTTGGTCAAATAATATTGTAATATTTTTGTTTTATTAGGGGCCAAATAGTTATTTTAAGTGTCCTAACTGAAGTGAATGGCAAATGAGTCTTTTCAAATTTTGTTCAGTTTGATCATTAGTTAATTGACAATAAAAACTATTTAAATCTATTTAGAAAACTTTAGGGAAAACTGGATCTATATTGAATAGATAGGTAAAAAATTAACACTTTTCAAAAACATAGGGACTAAGATGAAATCTACCCAAAAAAAATATCTCTATAACCATAGCATCATCTGATAAGTGATTGTATTGAAAAAATCACAATTAGTATATATCCAATTGGCAATTAGTTTAAAGAATTACCTTCAAGTTGAGATGGCATAAATTTTTTTAAAGAAAAGAAAATGTCTCTAGACACATGGCAACTTCTTATACATTAAGCAATTTCATTGAGAGAGACAATGAAAACAGTCACAACAGACCAGAGAGAAGGCAGAACCCCAACTGATACTCCTATCATAACTCAAATAAATTTCACACTTCCCAACTTCCATAGTCATTGTGCCCTAATAAGCTATCAAATTAACAACTTTCAAAGTCCATGACGTATTCAAGATCTCTCAAATTCTCAACAACCTATAAACAATCATATAAGGTGATACTTCAAAAATTTCTACAACCATCCCCGTAAAGCCTCCCAAAGAACACCCTATAATAGCTGCTACATAGCAGCGATATCAGCAAATGAAGCACTCTAAGCACTACCGCAATAAAACATCTGAACCATGACAATGATACCACCCAAAAACACATCCTTTAAAATTAATTTTTGATGTCCAGTCAACCAAATCAAAAGCCACCACTTACACATCAGATCAAATTCAACCATAAAATTCTATTACCTCACAATCACAAATACACACCTCTTACAATAACCAATCTAACAAATCTAAAACACAGTATACGTAAACCAAGAAGAAGATACAAAATACAAGCAAAACACAATATCGCAATGTCAGAACATCACAATCCATCCACTTAAACAACTATATAATATACAACCAACTTCACGCAATCTAATTAACATATAAACTATCAACTCCTAAATTCATCCACAGAACTGAACCTAAAACCTAAAACTATAAATCAACAAACTAAATTTCACCGAACCGCAACACAACTTACTTGAATCTGATCTGACTAAAAGCTGATAACATGAGGAATGCTATAAACACCTTAACACTTCACTAACTTAGCCTAGCCTAAAACAGCCAATTTTCCTGTAAATTTCTCGAATTTTCTAGGCAAGCAAACAAACAAAACGAGAATGAAAATCGACAATGCTGGATTGATCCAAGGAATTGAATGCGACCGAGTCAGATCTGAGTCAAGAACACTTACGTCACGAAACTGCAAGAGACCGAGTTCACCGAGATACGCGACGGCTCGGTGAGCCGACTCGACGGGAATGATGAGCTGGACAAACGTCATCTTCTCGGACCGCAACAGATCCATGGACGGCAAGTCATCTATGAACTGCTCCATTGTTTTTTTTTTTCTTTTTTTCTTTTTTTTTTTTTTGCTCTCTCGAGAACCAAAACAGGAAATGAAAACGTTGACGTTAAAGTGTTTTTTTGCGTGTTTGACAGATCGAAAAGAGTCTCAGATCTGAAAAATCAAAAAACAGTTTTTTTTTTCCTTGTTGATTCCCTTCTCTGAGAGAGAGTGTTATGGTGTGTTAGTAATTTTTTGGTTTCGAATTCGCCATCGCAACTGTCGATTGAAACGGGAATTACGCATCCTTCTCGATGAGAGAGTTATAAAATGTTAATAAGAAACAAGGGCTTTTTTGTCTTTTCATTTTGTTCGTTCGAAAATTAAAGTTATTAAACTTTTTTTATTAAGTGGACTAAAGGATGATTGGATCATATTCATATATAGTCATAATCCACTACACAGTTTTACGTATTTATTTTCTACATTTTTTTTGGTTCTTTTTCTTTTTTAAGTGGACATCAACGTCATTAGAGATTTATTGAAAGTTTCTTAAATCAAAGACTACTTAAATGGTCGAAAATCCATTCTCATTAAGGGAAAACAATTATTGTCTATTTTGAGATTAATTACTATTTACAATGGTTAAGATAACTATATCCATAAAGGGAGAAAATTACCCTTATATAGTGGAAAGGTATACAAATATTTGTTATTTGAATCACATAAAGCATGCATATAATTTTGTAGTTCATAAAATTTCTTTTTTTTTTTTTAATAATGAATGACTTGATAAAATCATTAGATAATGGTTTCATATATTTATATTGTCAATTCAATTTAAATATTTTTTAATTATTTTAATAAATCATAGACTTGATTTATAATTTACTATGCTATTATCATTTATGTTAAATCACCAATCGAAAATTCCTTTCACAACATTTTTCTTATTTTTCGAGAAATTAGATAAAACTTCGATTGAAACATAGAAATTTCATATACGTAACTTTTAATTTGAGTGATTAGTGTGTTTTTCTTTTACATTCATTATAAAGGTTTTAGTTTCATCACAAAATCCTCTAGTATTGTGAAATTAAATTTCAAAATTGAATGGCACATCAGGTGTTTAATCTCACCCAACTCTTGACCCATCAATGTCAAATTTCTTTATGATAAAAAAATTTATAAAAAAAAAAAAAAAAAAAACCTCTAACATATTACCTATTTTTAGTTAACAATCTCATTTACAAATTATTCAAAGTTTAAGTTTTTTTTTTTTCCCTAATTTCATATGAGATAACTGAATAAAGTACTTCAACTTTGTTTTTTCTTTTGAAAAGGACTTTACTTTTTAGAATTAATTGACTTGTTTTCTTTCCATTTATAATTAGGATTGTTAGGTAAATACTACTCAAAGGGTTCGTTTTTATTTTTTTGGTTTATAAGGCTTGTTAACCATCAATCAAATGAACATATAATATAAATCAAAATGAATTATCTCCTAATAAATAATAAATAGTGAGGTGGATTTTTAGATAAATTGGGGTACCATTCTGGAAAACATAACACAAAAACTTACAAAGTGTGAAGGGTGCAAATGTAATAACAATCATTTTTAGATAAATTGTCAATCAAATTAAACTTATTTGCAACAACATTTGGTGGTCAATGGCCCGTTTCAATATAAATTTGCCCTCGGCTAGGTGTCAGGTGGTTCTTCTCCATGGACTTGATATAACAACTAAGTTATTATTTTAACAATTCGGTGAATTGTCACAAGAAAATTTAATCGCGGACACGCATCTAAATAAAAGTTAATACATTTTATTCTTGCATTAATTTGTTGTTTAATAATAAAAGAACATAAAAATTTATATCTTTAAACGTAAAAAACACTCATTCAAACTAATAACATTTTTTTGTTCAAATTGTCACATGGTAGTGATATTTAAAAAAGAGTAATTCTGGGCTTCCTAATATTTTTATCCAAATTTATACCAAAATGACTTGACATGTGAATTGTTAATATCATATTAATCATCATATCATCTCATGATTTATAAGTTTACAACTCACATACAATATCATTTGAACAAAAAAATTGAGATCTCTAATATTACTTTTTTATAATATATTTTTTTCTTATGGAAATTGAGGGATGAAATTAATTTTATGGGTTGCAATAATGACATGACACCTCCATAAGTTGAGGTGAATTAGCAAAATTGCCCAAAAATATTATGGGAATTTATAATGCTTATTAATGCGTAGAATTATTTGTTTATTTTCCTTTAAATTATAGTTATGACTATTGACTAAAAGTCTCCTTTCTTCTTTGCAATTTGACACATTTGAGCTCAGGTTGACATACAGGTTCAAGGTCAAATTTATTCAACTTGTCCGACCTTAAGATTAATTTATTCCTTTCAAAAAAAACATTATTTCAAAATTAAATTATATTTGGTTTTAATGAAAATAATGTACAACGATAAAAATTAGATTAAACAAAATTTTGTTGATTGATTAATAATATCATTATTATTATTTATGGTGGGAGAGGTGGATTAAATTTCGATAAAACTATCAACTCATTGTATTTTAGGACAAAGGTGGAATTTGAACCCTTGATCTTCTACGATCAAGAAAAATATTCAACCACTCCTATTAATATATGATCGATTAATATATGATCTAATTCATCTGAAAACCCAAGTTGCTATACCTTTTCAACAAATGGACTTTTTTTCAAATTTAATGGAAGTATGAGCAGCTACATAAGAGGAATAGATACAATACACCCAACAAAGAGAAAAATATATATATATATTTTTTTTTCCTTTTTTCAATGATGAGTAATGTTAAATTTCTCAAAAATTTTGTTAAAATTTATATTCAAATAATATAGCATGTGAGTTGTTAACATTTTATAAATAATGATATGATATAATAATTATTATGATGTTAGCAATTCATATGTCATATTATTTTGACATAATTTAAATAAAAATTTGAAAAGTCTAATGTTACTCGTTATAAAATCATCAAGAATAATGCTAGAATGTAATCAAGAAAAATGCTCTCCTTTAGCTCAACCGGGATGTTCCTCCAATTCCGTATATGTCAGCGGCTTTCAAGTCCTACTATGCAAATTATTAATAATATACACGGAAAGTCTTCTTTCCAATGTTTATGGAATGAATTTCTCCCGTTATGAAAATAAATAAAAAACCATCATAGAACGCCTAGTCTTTACATATTTAGAGGCTCCTAATCCATTTAAAATGTATCCAAGCTAATAAATATACATAACCAAGAAAAATGTTCTCCTTTTAGTTCATCCGGTATGCACCTCCCATTCTATATGTGTGAGCGAGTTTCAAATCTTATCAGCGCAATCACTAACAATGTATATGGAAAGTTCTCTTTCCAATAATTGTGGAATGAATTTCTCCCCTTATGAAAATAGGTTTATGGGCCATCATATGATGCCTAATGCTAACATATCTTAAGGCTCCTAGACCATTTTAATATATATCCAACTTGATAATTATACAAATTATCTACAATTTTCGAAGACATGGATAAATGAGTGTTAGCACAAACTAAGAAACTTGATTTGTCAATATTTTCTTAAAATAAAAAAAGGGTGTGTCAACTGATAAACATGTTGTAATAAATCATATTAAAATGAAATATAATATTTTGCATCCACGATCAGTTTACCTTAGATCTCGGTGACCCAACAACAAGCGACTAAAGCAGACTCCACAAGTCACATAACAAATTCCCCATGTTAGCTACTATTTTGGTGGGGAGTGCAGCATGAGATGTTTCCTCTTACAGTATGTGAAGTTAAGAGTTAATTTTAAAGTTAAACGTAATGTTGTTCACAGATTTTATTTAAAATCATGTCTAAATAGTATAGTATATGAGTTGTTAATATTCTATTAATTGTTTATTTACCTCATAATTTATATAGCATTAGTAACTTACATATCATATGCAAAAATATGAAACTAGTACATGAGATGTATTGGATGCTAATCATTTAATCAGTTATAAAATGGGTTCATTAAAAGTGTGAACTTCATCTAGTTTTGTGGGATTTTTTTTTTTTTTTTTTTTTTTAACTTTATTCAGTTTTACAAGCATCATAATCGAACATAATTAGAGTTTCAAGCGACCAAACATTTAAGCTCAAATGAAACAAACTTATTTTGTAAATGAATGTTAACAAATTCGATCCATTTGAATTGTTCAATAGGTATATAAATAAGTTGACATAGAACAAATCAAAAGTCTACTAACATTTGTTGTGATCAAACACTACTTATATAGTTTAAATATTAGGAAAATAGCACCCCACCATATCCAAATATATATATATATATATATATATATATATAATATATATATATTAATAATATAAATATACATTGTTTCTCACCATTCAGTGTGGGTTGACCCCCCACTTTCATGTGGGTTTTCCCCCACCCTTGTGTGGGTCTCTCCCCCACTTCTGTGTGGGTGGATCCCTTCCAATTGGGAGTAGTTCTTTGGGGCCGTGCCACTAGTATTCTATCTTGGTTAGTTTCGATTGTTCCATGGGTCAGTCCCAAATACAATTCTTATACTAAAAAAAAAATATATATATATATTAGGAACAGATATTTACAATTTGTCCCTAACCTTTGATCGTAATTAGAAATTGCTCCCCTTAATTTCAAAATTAGCAATTTGCCTCTTTAAAGTTTAATTAAATAAAAAAATCAACTCCCTACCATTATGAATTCGTTCATTGTCATTAGAGGTGAAAAGGTAAAATGGTAAACTGATGAAGACAGTTTAATTGGCGGCAACTCGTTTGGATTTTGGTAGTGATGGTAGGTCAGTGTGTAGGTTGGTGGTTTCTGGCTTGATACTGGTGGCTGTCTAGATGTGTTTGATAGGTGGGTATGACAATTGACAGGTGTTTAGTGTTAATGGTGGTCGTGGTGGTAGATAGGTCTGATGGGTAGGTAGTTTCTAGGTGTGGTGGCTACATTTGATAGATGATTGCAGGTGGGTGTTTGATGTTAGTCGTCATCGTCGTCATTGTCGTCCTCCTCCTACCCAAAAATTTAGATTCGAATCAAACCCAAATTTACGGGTTCAAGAAGATCAAGAAAAAGAGAAGAAGAAGAATAATAAGTTTGTAGTTCTAAGTGGCTTTGATGTTTGCGTTCTTCATAAATTAATAACATAATTTATATGAAATTGTTGAATATGGTTAGGTTGAATTGGGTTGATTTTTTTTTTTTTTTTTCATAAGATTGGAAGAGATGAAGATGGTGTGTTTAAGTTTCTGGGTTCATAACCCAAACCTAAAGATGTTGAATGTCAACTTGAAGATCTAAGTTCAAAAACCAAGCCTTAAATTGATTTTTTTTTTTAATTTTCTTTTTTATTCAACAATTTTTTTTCTTTTTTTCAATTTTTTTTGATCACCACCATCCATCTTAAAGATGGATGATGGAGATCTATTGTCTTTATTTTTAATAATATTTTAAAAATTAATTTTTAAACAAATATAAATATTAAGTTTTAATTTTAAATTAATCTTGAGATGGACAGTGAAAAAGTTCTTTTATAATTTTATTTTAATTAAATTTATTTTATTTTTAATTTTATTTTAATTAGGTTTAAATAAGTGGCAAAATAATCATTTATTGCTCTAGTCAACTTTTTTATGAAAAAACTAACGACGATAGGAAAATGATTAATTACAAAACTGAAGAGAGCCATTTTAGATTAGAATCAAATGTTGGGTGTAAATTATAAATATTCCTATTAGAGATAACTACCTACACAAATTTTAATATGCATTTATCATAAATTATATTTTTGACACCTTAATGAATGAAAAAATACCAATCACCTTCACTAAAAGGCAATTAATGTAATAATTTAATCTTTTATGGTTATATTAGGTAATTATAGCAGTATTAAAAAATAATAATAAATAAACTAACAGAGTTCAGTGACGCCAAGATGGATACAGTTGTCTTTTGAATCATCCATTTTCTTTTCTTTTTTCTATTTTTTTTTTTTGGAATTTAGTTTTATAAGTAAATGACCATAATCATAGGTGGAACATTTACTTTTCGAAAACGGAATCTGACCGCAGACCCAACACATCCCTTTCGGTCAACTCATTACAAGCCAGTGCCCATCCGTGATACACTGATACTTTCCTTTCTCATTTCTTGCAATTTCTCGGATGCCACCATTTATTGTTTTGAATATTAAATTAGCATAGATTCCATCCAACACTTTTTTTTTTTTTTTTTAAAGAACTTCATCTAAGTTTCTATATTTTTAAAAAATTTCTTATTTTTAAATACGAATCCGTTTATAACCTTCATGGTCCAATACTTTACAAAAACTCATCTAATTAGTCATTCTATCATCATTTTTAATAGAAACATAGAGATCAAAATGAAATTCTTCCCTATTAAAAATGATGATAGAAGCACTAATTTGATGAGTTTCTGAAAAGTAAGAGACCATAAAGACTATAAACGAATTCGTATTTAAAAATAAAAAATTTTTCAAAAACATAGAGACCCAGATGAAGTTCTCTCCCTTTTTTTTATTAAGAAAAAAATTATATTCCTTTTGACCTTTAACCAAGTCGCAAGGCAGACGCAATTGTTATTTTTTCGGTCTAGATGAAGCACTACTTCCGAATGTATCTAATTTTATAATTACCAGCATGTTTTTTCATATTTTTAATTTTATAAATAACAATATGTCCTGATCCCAAGTAGTTGTTTTGTGGTTGTTGGCTTTAGGTTCAAAGAGGAGATTTGTATAGTTTATTTTATATTATGATTGATTTTTACTTATGTTTATTGCTTTGTGTTAGTTTGAGTTGTAATTGGTTTCATGATTGGCTGGATCTTAAAGGTGTTTTGTCATTTTCATGATTGAAAATCGCCTGACAGAGTATCTATCCATCCTTGCTAGTTCTTCTATTGAGTACATGTTCTAGTTGTATTGGCCATCCTAGCTAGTTCCTTTGCTAAGGATGTATTCTGGTTGTATTGAGTTTAATTTAGTTATTCCAAATTTGGATGTTTATTAGTGCTTGTATTTGTAAGATTCCCAAAGTTGGGATAGATTAATGAAATTTGAGAATTTCAAAAAATATATATTTTTTCTGCTCTTGTAATTTAGAGATTTTCTTTTTTAATTTTTAAGTTAGACACCAAATAAATTAGAAAATCATCAAGACCTACCAAGACCAAGACATTACTTGTGTAGTTTAGGTATCTTCTTCCATAATTAGAATATATATTGTCGAGATATATCATAATTTCTACGATATATATATAGATATACATTAATATATATATCTCTTAAATAGAAATCTAAAAAATATTTAATAATAACAAGAGAAAAACTATTTATATGAGCCGAACATATGCTTTCATAATCAGAACTTTATAAGACATTTATTCCTATAACAAGAAAAGTAAATTTCTCAAATATGCTCATTACCAATGTTGGAAGTCATTTAATCATATAGTGAGTGAAGAAATTTTTTTAAATATACTTGTAAAATATGTATGATAAAATTAGAACTTGAACCAAAACAGACACAGAAGTACACATGGGGATATGAGCATTACCATTATTATTATTATTATTTTATTGTTGCTTTTACTTCTATTCATTATTATTATTTGTTTTCTTTAAAAATAATTATAATAACTAATAATAATAAAAAAATTAAAAAACAGAATGTAAAGAATGAGAATATATCTTTCTTGATTCCTCATGTTCTTTTAGCTATTGTCTTGGTGTGACTGATCAAGTATTGCGATTGTGAAGAATTTAACTATTCGTGGCATCTTGAAGGAAAAGTTCTCTATAAATTTTAAAGTTTGACACAAATTTAAGAGAATTTGTTTTCCCATTAATCATTATAATTTGCAACAGTAGAAGATATCAGAGTGTAATTTGATAATGTTCTATTTTGCATTTCAATATACTACATAGTATGGATAATTCTAATGTAAACAAAGCTGCCATCATAAAGTGCAACATGACCATGAATAAATAATATTATAAATTCCCGTAAAGCATGAAACCAAATTTAAGGTATAATCTCTAAATCCATCCTAAGGAAATCACAGCCATAGTTGTTTCTTTATAAACAAACTATTGTATATAAATTCAGGAAATAACTGTACTACTCTGTAATGTTGCTTTTTAACCTTTCTTTAACAATGCAAACAATATCATTTACTTGAAAAATTTTCATTCATGTAAACTACTCTTTCCAAAAATTTTTTATAAAAATAACGTCTAATATAATATGATAGCGATTAACATTTATTCAATCTGACAATAACAGACAGTCGAGTTACTCCCATCGTAAATGGTATCCAAAACAACGAGATGAAATTTTCATTTTTTGTTTTCCAAATACGCCATTCTTCATATTTTCCATAACACTAGAATTCTCAGGTGCAGGATTCCGGAAGAAGCAGCCTCCTCCATCCACAAGTCTACTAAAATAGTATTTCGGGTGTGGCAAAAAGAGCCCAAGAGCAGATAGCCCAATTAAAAGAATATCAAGCCCCAATTACACGGGTCCGTACAACAAAGCCAAAATTCCTTCCAATTTGGAAATCTTTCTGCTAACAGCTAGCTGACTTCACATTTCTCGCTATCTTTACCGTTTTTGTAAGTCAATTCTCTTCTCTTCTGTAATATTGATATTCAATTTCCATTTATTAATTTTCAATTTATTTGCTTTCTTCGATTAGTGATTACTTTCGGATTTGTTGTTTTATTGTTATTGATTTTGCTTCAGTTCCTTTTAGATTTCTTGATTGTTTAAAACCTGAACAGTTTTTCTTGTAGCGAAAATCAAGAACTTATATGTTGTGTATTGTTTGATGTTATATCCATACGATTCTCTTCTTCAGTCAGTGAATGTAATGATTTTGTTTGAACTTGGATAAGCAAGAAAAGCAAATTCATCAATTGGTTAATTTAATACTGTACAGTGTTTGCCAATGTTAAATTTTTATATATATATATATATACCCACACACATATATATATAATGTTGAAATGATGATGATCTAATTTGAAGCTTATTTTGGGTAGGAATTGAGATATTGATAAATGGCGAAATCTGGGGCGGATGAGAAAATTCTAAGCTACAATGATGTTGTACTTAGGCAATCAGATTTGGATATTTTAAGTGGTCCATATTACTTGAATGATCGAATAATCGAATTCTATTTCAGTTATCTATCATCGTGTCTTGAGTCACAGGACGTCTTACTGGTTCCACCTTCGATTGCTTTCTGGATAATAAACTGCCCAGATATTGGGAGTTTAAAAGATTTCGTGGAGCCACTGAAGTTGGCAGAGAAGGAATTGGTGATATTTCCCGTTAATGACAACATTGACGTGAGCCTTGCTGAGGGTGGGAGTCATTGGAGCTTGGTTGCATATGAGAGGAATGCAAATGTGTTTGTGCATCATGATAGCAATCATGGAATGAATAAGATGCAAGCGAGCAAGCTGTTTAGGGCTGTTGTTGGGTTTGTGGGCAATTCTGATTTAGTTTCTAATGCTAAGTATGTGGAATGCACTGATTCACCGCAGCAAATGAATGGATACGATTGTGGTGTGTATGTCACTGCGATTGGAAGAGCTATATGTTCCTGGTACGTGAGTAGTGAAAGAAAGAACAGGGAAGGTTTGTGGTTCTCTGTTGTGAAAGAGGAGGTTACACCATCTGCTGTTACTGAAATGCGGAAGGAGATGCTACAATTGATCCAAGACCTTATGGAAAAGAAACAAGATGCAGTGTTAAAAACGAAGATTTTAAACCGAAAGGATGCTATTCGTTGAGCTGTTGATCGGGCAGTTAATGTTGTCAAAAACGTAGATGTGAAACCAGCTATCTATTCTTGCATTCTTGACAAATTGACACTTTCTACTGAGAATCACATAAAGATAGAAGTAGATTCAACTTTCGAATTTAGATCATCTTTTTTTAGCGGTCGCTTGGCTCTGGCTTTTACGGTTTGGGAAGTAACTTGTTTAAGGACCGTCTATATTTGGATGCTTCTTTGTGGTGTAATGGCCTTGTGAAAGATGTTAGGTTTATAATTTGAGATATTATGAGAATTGGTTTGTGATTTTTTTGGGTCATCTTAGAATCTAGCTTTGGTTTTTATTTTTCTCTTCATCTTCTTTATTTTATCTAATCATGTAAGATGACATAGAACATTCACATTCAGCAGACAAAAAATTATTCACAAAGGATATACCAACATAAATTTAAACTCAGAACCTTGCTTTACAGCGACCTTAATTGTCACAAAAAGGTTATCAAAACAAACAATGCACAAATTGTACTGCAACATTCACAGTAAAATTTATTTTATAAGTCAATGAATAACAATTCCTAGATGAAAATGGGAATTTCATAAAATCTGAAATTAAAAAAGAATGCCGCTAATTCCAGTACCTAGAAGGAAACTGCTGTGTAGAAATTACAAAACTGCATTGTAATGTGATGTAGGCCAGATTCTGCAGTGGCATGTCTAACGGGCATTGTATACTTTCATGCTGTCTAACAAAATTTCTCAAACATAGCTGTCACAAAAACAGAAACTGTGTAAGGCATTCCATTTTATATATCACAATGTTGACTCCACCATGAGTCCTGCATGAGCATTGTCGAGAGGGAAAGAGTATAACTAATCGAAGTAAAAACACTCGTATTATGCTGACAGCAAATGTAAGCTGATAATAATACACATTTACATTCAAGAACACAATTACTGGGTACCAAACAACAATGGATGCAACCATTTGAATTAAAAAGTGAAAGGAACAAACAAATTGAGGGGAAATGAACAGTAGTCAGAGAAAAAATCAACTTCCATCTCTCCAACATTAACAAAATTATAACAATTGGTTCGTTTTTTATTTGACGTTACGAGTATAACTGAAACTACTAAAAAGATGTATTTTAGTAGCATTGCTAATCCTACTTGGACTGCTCCAAATTTATATATTCTTAGCCCTTATATATTTGAGCCTTTGACTTCCATAAATCAATTCCTATTTTAAACTTAATTTTAATTACTACCTGGGATCGATGTAAACCATGCCACTCTCACTTCAGTTACTCCAGAAGATGCTTGCTTTCAATAAAATTTGGTATATCAGAAGTCCTACTTTGTAAGTCCAACTAGACCCTCCTACTAGGTTGAAACGAAGTTTTAATAAGAATCAGCTATTTGACCTGAAAATGGGATTTCAGATGTGGTTATATGCCCAAATTTAGTAAGTTGTGAAGACTGTTATCCAGGATATGAAAGACAATTAAGGCTCATAAAACCAACCCACAGACGTAAACTCTACACATATATATATTTGCTCACATATTAAGATCTTAACCTTTTTATAGGCATTCATATCATTGTAGTGTCCACTGGATAACTCCCCAGCACTCGCAAGAATGTAGCAAACTCCTGCCAAAACAGACTGTCAATATTTCTCCTACTTGGTTGAAATCTATTGCTTTAGATTATAACATTTACAGAAAAACGGACCTTCAAATGCCTCAGAGCATTCTGTGCATTCTGATCAGCCATTGATGCTTCAAAATCCACATAGAAAAGATAGTCAAAGTATCTGCAGGCGAATATAACAACATAAATCAAACAAAGAAAAGATCAAACAAACCGTAAATGATAACAAAGTTTATGCAAAATTCTGAACATAATGGGAACTAACTTTTCAGATGATCGCAAGGGCTGATTCCTCAGAGGACGACTTTCAATCTGGATCAAAGAAACACAGAAAAGCTATCAGCATGTCCTAAAGCACATATAAGCAAATGCAACTTTGCAAAGACATAACATAGAATTCAATATGCAAAGACAGACCTTTGTAAGGTTGATTTGCCTCAGAGCAAAAACAGCAAGTGCCTTGAAAAGCGCCCCAGGACCCCATTCTAATGAGAAAACTATACTTGTCTGAGAAATCATCAACCAGATTCATTAGAAAACCTCCTTTGTTAATATACGAGCAGCTATAAATGTAGAGTCACAACAGACCAACATTTGCATATTAATTTTCATTACCATAACTTCTGAATCTTAAATAGTCTAACCTTGAATGGCCTATCAGTGCCGGGAATAATGGGTTCCCTTGCTAGCATTAAGAATCTAGTAACATTATCGCAATCATCCTATCAACATGGAAGCCAATATAAGTGACAATGATCCATTAACCACCAAGCTAAGATAATCAATTGACATTAATTTGGAAAAATAAATAAATAAATAAAGAGTTATATAAAGTGATCTCCTGGAAACAGACCTGGATGTCTTCAGCAAGTATATTCATACCATAGATTGCTGCCGCAGCAGAGCTAGCAACTGCTCCAGTATCCTTTAGATTTTGGTATGCAACGTCCTACATGTTTATATTTAAATTCACGTCAGCTGCAACATTAAATAAGCAATCTAGTCCAATGATTCCTAGACAACAAATGATAGTAAAGCTTTATTGACTGGTACTTGGTCGACCCAAGGAAACCCTTAAGTCAGACTAACTAAAGTGGCGCCCTGAGACATGGAGACCAAGAGAAGATACTTTCTTCAGAAAAAGAAGGATACGATCAAAGAATCTAAAGTAAACTAGAAGTCTGGCTAAGCTTCCAGACTAGCAAAATGTGGCAGCTTGGGAGTTCAAGTATCAAAACCAGACTTACCTTTGCAGCACCCGCAGTATCATCAACTGCTTCCCTGATCAACCCCAACCTAGTTAATGTGTTCTCGCATTGAGCAAGAGCCTGAAACATCATGCAATAATAAATATATTTCCTTCAAAATACAAGGGAAAAAAAAAAAAAACCTCAGTAAGCAGTACAGTATAAAAAACCTGTGGATGGCTTAAAACTCTTTTCAAGTCTTCGATTTTAACACCGTGGTTGGCTAGTAAGCAATGACGGACAGCAAGTTTGACTTCCCCTACTATGTGCAATCTGTGTCGTAGTAAAAGATCATAATTTCTGTGGATGCTTCCACCTAAAGAATTCTCAATCGGTAAAACTGCTCTGTCAACAATCCACCTTTCAACAGCCTGCAGTAGGGACCAAAAAAAAAAAAAAAAAAAAAAACAGAAAGGTTTATACTGACAGTCCAGAACCACAAGTATACTTCATGCATTCAAACTAAAATACTTTTCTAATACGAAGAACTTTAGTAACTAGTTACTTTTTCTTTTACAAACATCCCACCACTCCTATGATAAATATTGCATCAACTCCACGTCCAAATCAACAGCCTTATTGAGTAACATATTATGGTTGCAAAAAACTTCCAACCAAAAGAGTTAATACTCCCAGGATTGACAAGCCATCTACAAATCTCAAAGATCAATTTTGCAGTCATTTTTTCCACCTCAAAAAGTCATCTCAACAACTAGCCTCTCCAAACATATCACCATAGCTTATAGCTTCAACTAGATTAAACAAAATTTATCTAAACACAACCACTTAATAAAATCCATTAATATCCTTTTCCAACCACTGTAAAACACAATCAATATATCATTATACAAAACACAAGAAGATACCAAAAATTTTAATCAATTATTGTATAGTGTTAAAATCATAATAAACTAAATTCCATATCATCACCTAAAGCCACTAGATACCTTAAGCTTCACATAAACCAATTTGACTAGAAAACAACACGCCCTCATTTTTTAAAATTAAAGGGAAAAAAAAAAGCCAAAATTAGATTTTGATTTATTTCTTTTTTCCTTCTATTTTATCAAATCAAGTGTGATATTCACTATTTAAATAAAACAAATCAACATTAACAAAAATAAAAACAAAATTTCAACAATAAAACTCAAGCATTACCTGAAAAGCAGCATCGAATTGATCGCAAGGAACCGCTTCACAATTCGGATACGCTTTCTCTGCTGCTGACTCACTATAAGCTCCACGAACTCCCTTCAAATTTCAATCAACAAATCAATAGTTCATTTCTTTTCATCAAAATTGAAACAGAATCAGTTCAATTAAACAACTAACTGCACCTGGTATGCAACTCGAAGTCGTGACTCATCAGATACCGGTTTTGAAAATTGAGTCGAAGACAAAGGCTCTAAAACACAACCAAAAAATATATATCAAAATTAAAAATTAAAAAAAAAAACGAAAATTATTGAACATAAAGTAAAAATCGAGAAAACGACGTCGTACTTGGAAGCAAAGGCGAGGGATCTGTTGAGTCAAAGTGGTAGGGAAAGTTGTTATCGATACTTGGGAGTTGGAGCGCTGGAGCGTTGCTGTCGTTGTTGCCGCCAGTTGCTTTTTCGTCGTTACTGTTGACGGAAGCCAGGAGTCCGAGGTTACGGCGCCTGGTATAGAATTGACGGAGGTTGACATTGGATCTTGGTTGGCGATCGGGCTGCGATGGTCGAGCGGTGGTTTGGCGACATATCGAGGTTACGGAGGAACGTGACGCGATGGAAGCCGCCATTGGGGATGGCGTGTGTTAACGAGAACTCATTCAAACGCTAGTGTTCTAAAGCGGGTTAATATTTTGTTTACTCTAATTCTAATACTTTTGTTAAGAAATGTTTTGTTAAGAAATGATGACAATCAAAGTACGAAGTGGTAAGGTTTAATTGGTAATTATAAAATCATTTTGAGATATTATTTACGTGAATATTCAGAAACTATGACATTATTTTTTGCTAATTTTATATAATAATAATAAGACTAAAAATAATATTAAGTTTTTCAAAAATTTATCAAAATTTATGTTCAAATGGTGAAATATATACATTACCAAGATCTTATAAATTATAAAATAAAATGATAATTAATAGGATTGTAACAATTTATATGTCACGTCATTTAGTCATGAATTTTAACAAACTTTTTAAGAAACCTAAGATTGGTTTAAGACTAATATTATACTTTTCAATTTCTTTTTTCAAAAAAATAATATTACACTTTCTAAAAATTTATCAAAATGATATAATAAGCTGATTTGTATGTGGTAATTATGCATAAGTTTGTCACATCACAATAAATTTAGATAAATTTTTGGATAATGTAACATTATTTTCTTTCTTTTATTCAAAACTATATCTAAATAAGTTGGCATACGAGTTATTAATATTTTATAAATCATAGTTAATATAATATCGATAACTTATATAACATGTCATTTGAACATGAGTTCGAGTAAAAATTTTGAAAAGTTTGTCATTAATATAATAATAGTAATAACTTAATTACAAAAAGTCTAATTAAAAAGACTTTAAAGGGTGTATCCAATTTAGAATTGATTGAAGTTTAATGAACTTTTTTAATGATATATTTCAATAAAATTTACATATTTTATCGACTCAATATTGATTGGTTGAATTCTTTAAAAAAAATCTAATAAAATCTCGAGAAGAATAATAAAATCTGTCACAAATTTTTCTTTCATAAAAATTACTTAAAAATTCATTCAAATCTATCACTTAAGTAAAATCCGTTAAGTCAATAAATTATTTAATATAATTAAATTTTATTTGATTCTATACAAATTTAAATTGAATACATTTAGATTTTAATGAATTATATGCAAATCTATATTGAATACATTTAGATTTTATGAAATTCATTCAAATCTTGATTAAATGCACTCAAATTTTTAAAATAATTTAAATTTCTATCAATTTTAGATTGAATACACACCTTCTATATAAATGGGGTGTGTGTTTAGAAACGGTTCAGAGTTTGTTGACGGACTTAATGCAGCCCAAACACCCTGTTTCTTATCATTGATTTGGGCTGGGACAGAACTTGCTGACCACAGCAACGGTATTTTTTCGATCAAAATAAAATATGTTTTTATAAACCTAATTGATGTATTTCGTCTCATTGCTCTTTTTAGGTTGATGCTACTATAAGGGTTCATTGCAGTTAGAAGACAATTGAGGTGAATTGAATGAGAATTCAATATGCAGGAAAGATTATTAATATAAAAATGATAAATAAGAAAAAACTAAGCTGTAAACATTAACTAATCGGTAACCATACAAAATTTGTATATTAAGATAATTATGAAACTTAAAGCATGTCTATCATAGACTTAAAAATAATTTCACAACAGTTCACAAAATATTTTCTCCTAAGTCATAACTATATCCTCAAATAATTATAGTTTAAATAATTCTGCATATTCCCTTCACACCATGATAGGGGTTTAAATTTCAGTTTTGTTAACAAAATTACGAAGTATGGGAAATCCCCTCCCATAGCGGACGTTACTTTCAAATGGTGTTTATAGCAAGTCTCAACTTACTCGTATTATCATTCAGGTAACGAAATAGAAAAAAAATAAAAAAAAAAAAAAGAGTATAGTTTCTCATAAGATTCAGAAGTTCAACCAATACCATAAAATGCTAAATGCCAAGTTAAGCAGATTATATTAAACAAAATAATGCCAAGAATCAGAAATTGACAGTCACAACACCGGCCTACCCATTACGAAATTGCAGTTAGTGTAGGCCTATATGGGCTGGAAACAAGAGTAACCACACACACACACGCAGACCATGGTCCAGCCAGAGTTGGACCCAACTACACGACTTGGTGCAGCCTATGATAACGACTTTGAAAGTTGCTGTCGTAGTTAATTTTTCCAAGCTTTTCATGTGATAATTACGCTATACATTAATTAATTATGACGAAGACTACACTGTACAGGGTCCTCAAAAACCCAACCCCAACCTACGTTTTATTGGTCTTGTAGGTGATTTTAGGCAATTATTTTTAGAGCCCGGTCTAGTTGGAAACTATAATGCTGCCTTACTGGAAAATAGCACATGACTTGGAGTATGAACTTTGCCAAATTCGTATACAATGTTTTGTCATGAGGAATTTTTCTTGTCTAAGAAGAAATTTTTATTTTGGGTTAGAAGCTATTTGATTGGTTGTGAATCAGCTTTGATGAGTGTTTGTTATGCATTTTCTAGTAGAACACGATAATAAAACGAATTAAGATTCTCTCATGATTTTTTTTTTCCTTCTTTAAGCTTTTTATAATCTCACAACACATTGGCTGAAATAATAAGGGATACTCAAAATTGTTACATTTTTTTTTAATGCACGGTCGTTTAAATCCAAACTAGTCAAGTTAAGAAAATAAAGCTAGGAGAGGATTCTTACTCGGATAAAACAAAAGCAAATAGCAATCCACATGGAAATTTGCATAAAAATCTATGCAACCATAAAATCAATTTATAGTTGTATTACTACAAAACATAAAATAACAATAACAACAACAACAATAATAATAATAAAGTAAATAAATTAATGTTATAGAATATCTTTAGTTTACTTATATGTTGCCCCATATTTACGCTCATCCGATAAGATACTATAACATTTAGAGTGTGTTTATTTACTGGATTGGAGAATGAAAATGAGAAATCGAAATGACTAATGACGTTTATTTGCTTTAAAATCATTCCGTAATGGTAATGAAATGATGGATCCCTCATGAATTCGGGGTTGTAGAATGAGAATTTTATTCCTCTCACCCCAATTAGGAATCTCATTTCCATTATTCTTTCCAAATTAAAAAAACTTTTATACCCCACATTAAATGAGATTGTAGAAATTTTTTGGAGGTTATTCTTTTTTTTTTTTTGTTCTATAGATTCCATGGTATATATTGTTATTAAATAAAATTGTTTATTTTTATAATATTATTGGGTTATATGAGAGTTTAGAAATAATCACATAATCAATAATCATAACAGTTATAATGATGGAACCTAACATAACACTTTTCATATACATATATGAAAAACAAAAATTGACACAGTATCATTATTTGGGAAATAATATAATATTATGAATTTTTTAAAAAAATAATAATAATTTTTTTTTTATGTGATTTCATATATTATAGATAGTTTGGAATTCTTTAACATTAACAAAAATAAAAAGTAAACTATATATACACAATATACTTACAATAATATTGTTAAGAAAGTTTTTTTGTTATGGAGTATAAAATATTGTTAATCAGAATCAATTTTTGTAATTTGTAATTAATTCATTCTAATTTCAAAGTAAAATAAATAGCTCAATAGAAACACTGTTGATTTTAATTTTGATTTCTACAATTAAAGTAAACAACTTATTTTAATTTCGATACATCATTCTGATTTTAAACTATTCCGATTCCGTATTATTTTAATTCTCATTCTTATTCAGGCAATTGAAGTAAACACACCATTAAATTATTTATCAATTCTTTTTTTTTAATTATTTTAAATATTATTATATATAGTTGATGATTTATTTATTGAAAAATATATTTTTTATGATATTACACAAGGCGAATGTGCAAATACAATTTAAGCATAACTGCTACGTTGGTTTCATTTATGCAATATTAGGATTTCCGCTTTAAACTTTTAAAAAGTGTAATTAATAGCTTATACTCTATTTTACAAACAATAAAAATAATAAGATCCTATAAACTAAATTATTAATTTGCGTAATCTTATATAAATTATTGGATGACGTGGATAAATATTTAATAAGACACGTACATCTGGATAAAACTTCACACAATTATTTTTTTTTTTAAAAAAAAGGTCGCTGTGCAGTGTAATTTTGACCATGAAAATAATTACAAGTACTTTCTAAACCTTCCCAATATAGTGATAAGCTTTGGGGCATTTTTTTAAAAAAAAAATTGATATCGAATGGAATAAAAATCAACCGAAATATATTATCAAATATTATTTATACGTTTGAATATCTAAGGGTGTAACAAAAAATAAATACTTCTATAATCACCAATCTTTCAGACAGTGGAAAAATATGTAGTGGAGAGACGCCTTGTGATTTGGGCAAACTTAGTCACAAAGAATGCTAGTGTTGTGTCAGTATTGGACCACATGCAATTCTCCAATAGTAGCTCAGATAAGTTGCATTTGACGTGGCACCATGTGCAAAGGACCACTGTTTATTATTTTATTATAACAGTTACCACAACTTCCTTCGAAGTTCGATCCATTGGAATGATTGGTCACCATTTCTGTTGGGTGGACATTGGATTTTATCATAAAATATTTAATTTGGCTAATGTTGCAATGATTAGAATTATCCGCTGGGATACACAGCCGGTTTGAATTTAATTTGTGATGTGCCAACCTACCAAAACATGTATATCCAGCTTCGAGTTGACTATTTTTAGTTAGGATTCTACTATAACACATGTATAATTGTACGGTGTGTCTATGTTAATTTAATAATTTGATTTAAAAAAAGTTTGACATCTATTTATTCAATTTTTTCAATTCAATAATGAAAAAAAGTAAATGAATTTAAAGTAAATAACAATATTTGAATTGACTAAAAATATAAGACTATAACGAAGAAGTCAAATTTTTAAATTAACACTTTAAGTTGGTATACCATAATTAGAATTACGATTTAATTTGATTAATAATATAATTACATCAAATATATGAGACTGACCTAATAATACATTTTTCACATTGATATGTGTGATATGAGAAATTATGGATTTAAGTTATGTCACTATATAAAATCCAAATTATGAAAATTAAATAATATAACGAATAGCATGATATTACATCCCTATTATGCAACAACATGTTATTTACAAATTGTTAGGGATATACATACATACATACATACATACAGAGAGAGAGAGAGAATGACTTATTTGTAATATTGTTAGATACTAATAACGGTGAGAATGACTCATTTGAAATATTATCAGATTGAATGAGTGTTTATTATCACCAAACAACATTAAGAGATAGTATGTATGTTCTTTTTGTTATTTTTGTAAATTTATTGCTTCATAAGAGAAGAAAAAAACTGATAATTAAAAATATTATAAGGTTATAGTTATGAAAAACAAACTTTTAAATTGTTAACCTTGAAGAAGAACTTTCTAAAATCATCTTTTTGAATTAGCATCTAATGTGAGGGTGCATAAAGAACAAATTCCTTTCGTTTAAAAACATTTTTAGAGGTTATAATTATATCTTTTTCCTACTTTGTATTTTGCTTACTCGAACAAACACATATCATTTTCCATTTTCCACAAATTAAACACTTTATGACACTTTTACCTAAGGCATTTTACCTTAAGAAAACAAAGTTTTCTACAAAAATGCTTTCATACATCAGTTTAAGTGTATATCTAAAAACTTAAATGTGTTTTTCCAGCATAAAATTATAAGTAATATTAATTAAGTTATTCTAAAATTTTATACATATTTTTATTCAAATAATGCGACATTAAATTTGTCAATACAAATAATAATTGGACTTTAAAATGTGAAAGATCAACTTTTAAAAGCCATGTCAAACTAAATGATCAACATATATTTCATACGACACGTGATTTCCGTGACCAAATTCATTTTATTCATAATCTTCTCCCCATGAAAACAAACACTTGATTGATTGGCTTCTCTGGTAGAAAGAAGGAGACAGAAATTGCAGTTACACAAAAATCGTTAGAGATGCATGCAATCGTCACGTTGAAGGACAGGTGGTCAGGCTCAAATACGTTACCGAACAAAAACTTGGAATTTGGTAACGGCCATGCCGCTGTTGTACTGGATTTTGGTTTGCTTGAAACAAACAATTAACCACCGATTTCTTATTCTTTTTGGCTTTGTCGTTATTCCAGAGCCAGGACAAGACCTATCCGTTACCAAACTCCACTCTAACCAATGGCCATCATGTCTCTCTCTCTCTCTCTCTCTCTCCCCCCTCTCTGTTGCTTCTCGTGTCTCGCTCTCGCGTGACCCATCATTCTTCCACGTGCCAATTACCTCCTAGATCTCCTCTATCTCTCCCTCTCCTTTTGTTCATGGGAGTCCAGCTACTCTGCGGACGGTCACTCCTTAACGCCCGTACATTCGCCGTCTTATGATTTTATTGTAACGCTTCTTAGATTGATATAAATTAGTCGAGTTGGAATGTATGCAGTGATATGATGAATGATTATAAGATGGAAGATCTCGAATTTTTTAGATTTGTGTTTCCTTAACATTATTTGAAATAGGAATTAATTATTTATAAGAAAAAGATTATATTTACATGAACTTTTATGACACACTTTAAAGAATAAAAATATTAAAAAAAATAATTTATTTACTTTTTTTTCGAAATCTTACGCCAATTGAATTAATGATATGCCAAAATTTAATAAAATCAATAGTTACAAATATGTTCAAGATAGCAACTCCAATAACAAGGAAACGGTCTTCTCATATTTTGTAATAAATAAATATGAGACTCAAGTCTTTTTCTTACAATCCTTTATCATAAATGTCAAACGAATATTACATACTATATATTCATATTAAATTTGTGAAAAATTAAAATATATTAGATAAATATATTGTAAAAATAAACATAAATATTTTGTATTTATAATGTATGTATTCAAATAACCTTATAAAGATAGAGTATCTTGAAATTTTAGAATTTTACAAACGATAAAAGTAAGTGATGTAGTTTAATTATTTATTTTTTTCACCTTATAATGAAGTGATTGGAATTTTGTTTCTTTGATCATAAAATTAGACTAATAAAGGCAAAGAGAGATCATTGTAACTTCAATGAGGAGGCGTTGTACGCTAGTATGTCTTATTTAAAAAAAAAGGCAAATTGAGATTATGCTTTGCTTCGCAAGGGAGGAGAAGACAAGGGAGGGCCCACAAGCAGCCCACTATGGGGAGCCCACCTAGTCATGAGTTTTGACAGTGTGCGTCATTTTGTTATAACAATATCAACCCCCAAAAACAAATATATATATATATTTTTAAATAATACGTTCCATTATTAGTCTACGTTTTGCTATTCGTTCTTTCCTCGTAAACTGAAATATTCGTCTCGTAGCCGCATTTTACAAGCCACGTGTTCGGTCAGACAACCTGGCATCGACTCGTGGGTCCTACTCTCACCGACCAATCACTCAGCTGTGTCCCTCCTTGTTTGCTTGCTTGCTCCCGATTTATCGCCAGGTCTAAACGCTAGCGCTTCGTTTTTCACCTGTTCACACGCATTTTTTTTTTTTTTAAATTCCATTTTCTCTCTTGAAAATGTTTTAAATTTTCTACGAATTCTCACACACGATATACTCCTATTCCGTTTTATTTTAATTTTCCCACTTTCCCTTGTTATTTAGACAGTCTATTTTTTATTTGTACTATTTTAGAAAAAAAAAAAATTTATTGTGCACTCGATCATAAAGTTGTACGAAAATTATTGATTATAAAACTGAACTGTCATTACTAGTAAAATTCTATGTGTTGTCCTTTTTAATTTTTGTTGACGTAATGTATGTTATGAGGAATTTTATTAAAACATATACGAAAAGGAAAAAAGGAAATGAATCATATGAAAGTTATTGTGTTACGTTACTAGTGTCACTAAACCAATGATTTTGTGCTGGAACTTGCAAGACTATAATTATTTGATAATCCTGATTTTGTTGCCTAGTTTTAACTAATTTTGTCGATAATGCTTTTCTGGTTTTTAAATTGGAAACTAATACGATAAACACGCATGACATTAGATCATCTTTGCCACATTAAAAAGAAATTCAACAGCCGATTTGACTAAAGTTGTAACCAATCACATTATTTTTTTAATTACATTTTCGAAACAAAAAAAATTATAATACTCTAATGTAATATTTTTGTCACGCCTCACTTCCATGGAAATCCTGACAGAAATTGTGTTGTAAAGCACAAACAATGAACATGGAAAATGATCACCATCGATGCCATTTATGTTCATCAATTTTGATTTTTGATAAATTTTTTCTAGAAGTTATATGTTGTTAAATTATATCAATTTAAATTTTTGACTTAATTCTATGATGTTAACATATATCTATGTTATTCATTTTTAATTTAATTACAGTAAAGAGTAGAAAAATTACTGGTTTATAACAAGTTTAAATTGAATACAAATGAATGAATGGCCATTGAAGTAATAGATTTTAGTCAAAACTAATTCAAAGGTGAAAAAGAATAACGAATTAATTTTGAATGACAACTCTTTGATAGAGTAAAAATGAATCAATAAATGTTAAAATTATGAATTTAACTCAAAAGTTTGAGTTCATATAACACAATCTATTAATCCGATGATGGAAAAGAATAAGGGAATTAACACGCTTAGATTGAATAGGAATGTATTTATGAAAGTGTAAGTAATTTTAAAATTAAGTTAAAATTTGAAATTGACATAAACATACTAATTGATCCAATTGTGGATAAGAGTAAGAATTAACGTTAGATTGTAATTTTTTTATTGAGTGAAAATAAGTCCATGAAAGTTAAAATCATAACCTTAAGTCAAAATTTTAAGTATATATAATCTAATCCCCACACACACATGTATAATGTTAATCTCTTCACACACTTATATTTATATATATGATAGAACTTAATCATTGTCACATATTTGATAGAGTGAAAATGAATCAATGAATGTTAAAATTATGAATTTAACTCAAAAGTTTGAGTTCATATAACACAACCTATCAATCCAATGATGGAAAAGAATAAGAGAATTAACGCACTTAGATTGAATAGAAATGTATTTATGAATGTGTAAGTAATTTTAAAATCAAGTTAAAATTTGAAATTGATACAAACATACTAATTAATCCAATTGTGGATAAGAGTAAGAATTAATGTTAGATGGTAATTTTTTGATTGAGTGAAAATGAATCCATGAAGGTTAAAATCATAACCTTAAGTCAAGATTTTAAGTATATATAATCTAATCCCCATACACACATATAATGTTAATCTCTTCATATATATATTTATATGGTAGAACTTAAATCATTATCACATATAGGAAGAAGGGCACCAGTTGTAGTTATAACTAGACGTATAAAAAGAATGTTTTTAAAATTGACTGCTGGTCAAGATGGATACCTATAGCACATCTAGCGAAAATCGAGACAATTATTGAGGTAGGAATTGTACTCATAATTGCTCTGCCATGTAGAGATGACAATTGCTATGACTTTGTCATAAAACCTAAAAGTATTGCATTTGGTATTAAATTATGTAAATTATATTATTTTATTGTATTTTTTTTAGTTGACACCGATTGCGTAAAAGTTTATTGACACCGATTATTATCACATACTATTCATATAACATAGATATTTGTTTCCATAACAAAGAGATAACCACTCTTTCAAGATAGCTACATGCATAAACATGAGATAATTATTTTTATAATAAACAGAAACCATCCATAAAAAAAAAAGATAATAAATAAAATAACAACCCAAGTTTATCCTTCAATTGATCCAAAAATAGGGGCCCACTAACCAAACAGAAGCAAAAACCCTGTACAAGCATGCCACTAGCCAGCCCCAGATAGATTAAAAAAAAAAAAAGGCAACGATAACATCTACTAGACTGGTGAAACGGGCGTTGATGGAGCAGCAGAACAGAACGTACTCGACCATCGAGATTCTTCATAGTGGGGAAACAAAAATGCTGGATTCTTTTCTTCACAGAAGATGCTACCTTATGTTCAAATTGTGTTTTGGTGGCACAGTTTCCCACAAATATCGCTTTTGCTTTTGTAATTGTTCAATGTTTTCTTTTTGTTTGACTGGTTTCATATATACACATATTTTGACTGGTCAACTCACTTGACCGACCTGACCCCATTGAGGGTGCACCATGGCCCCACTTTTACTTCCTGCCCCACCCACCACCAAGCTGGTTCGGTTGTACCCATTTTTCAAGTTTCTCTTCTCGTGTTCTAACTTTCCAAATGGATAAGCCCTTACTAGCTAATCATGTTTTTTACGTTTTATATTTTTCAATTAGAAGCTTCCATCCAATTTTGTGAAGGGAATGTATGTTTCCTTGTCGAATATGTATATTTTAAAATATTTAAATTATAAAAATAAATAGATAAAATTATGTTATTTGATCTCAGTAAAATATTATTGTTAAAATAAATAAAATATTTTTTGAAAAATCTTAAAGTTGACTTTTTATTATTTGTCAAGATATTTATTTTTTATATTAACAAATATATATATGAGTTTGCCAAAAACTATTTACAGATGCAATATAATAAAGATTTTGGTGTAATTTATTTTCAAAAATAGAAAATTGTGTTTAGATTGTGAATTAAGCAAGAGTATGAAATTTGTTAAATATTTTATCTTAAATTTATTAGAAGTATAGTCCGTTTAAGAAAATCTCACCAATGTTTTATTAAATGAGAACGTACCCAATTAGGAAATTAATCTCTTCGATGATCAAATGATTTGAAAGAGAAGGGAGGCAAAGCTAATGCAGTAGAATCCAGAGGATATCAAAGTGGGTTCAATCATTGTTTGTTTATTATTTCGCAGTTCTGACAGATGATGACAGGTTAGAATTCTGGTTGGTAACATTGATTTTCTCGCCATTCATTCCAAGAATCTTGGTACGTAAATGACAATATTTCTACCAAAAAAATAAAGTTGATCGAGGCTAGCTACCTAGCTCGATCTTGTTATTTGCTACTTGCCCTTTGATCATCATCATGTTTTGATTGATTGGCTGATGATCATTGATCTAAGTATCATAATATTGACATGAGTAGTGGATTGCATGTGGATTGCAAACAAGTTGCTTCTTTTCCTTCATTCTTCTAGGAATCATGAATATGCTAACTAACAGAAATGCACTTTAATGATTTCATATGTTTTTATTTTTTATGTCTTGTTTTTATTATTATAAGCTTTGTCCTTGGTGTTTTAATTCAATAAACAACGGCTCTTGACAAGTGACAGAATGAAAAAAAATAATATAAACTAGAATGGTGTTTTCCAACTAATTATGAAGAAAAAGACAACCTATTATTTATATGAATGGATGGGGGCACTATAAATAAATAATTATTATCTTAGAGAAATCATCAACAGTACTAGTGATCAATTGAAGATATGCAAAATTTTCGTTTCCCATACCTACAATTTAAGTTATCTTCTTTATCATGTCATTAAATAGACGCACTGGAATTTTCAGAGATCATCTAAAATCTTCTATACAAAATGTGCTACGTAATTAATAAAAGAATTATCTAAAATTCTTTGAAATTGATAAAAAGTAGCTTTGATACCAGAGATCATCAAAGGATGAATAACCCCCACTATGTTACAATCAATTGGATGAATAAAAAATAATAAAATTCATTAACAATGATCAAGCGTGAGTATCCTCATAATTTTTGTTAAAATACACTTTTCTTCCTCAATAATTCTTAACCTAAAAATATCAATTCTTAATTAATTTTTAAAATAAAAATTAAAAGACAATTATTCAGTAACAAAATACTCGAAAAAAAATAAATTCATAATTTAGCGAAATCAAGATCTATACACTTGACTTGATAAAAAAAAAATGAAAATTCAACTGTATACATACAAACATGTATATATATAGAGAGAGAGAGAGATAGATTGACAGATAGATGGAGTCAAAGTTAGTCAATGATTGGACCTTTGCAAGCGAAGCTTAACCACGCGTTAATTGCTTATGTGTTTAACCTCTGAACACAAATTTGGCATAGAAACAAAGTGCAAATTCTGAAGACAGCGATAATTTAAAATATAAGTCCACAGATTGACGAGCATCCATGATCTTTGATGTGACAATCTACTGACCAATAATGTCACCAACCTTTGTATTTTCTTCAACAATGCCTGCAAAACTGTTGTGAACAGTTCAACTTCATACTTGATTATTGCTGTTTTTTTGTAATCTCTTACTTATAGTGTATAAAATCCAAATTGTTGTGCACTTTATATGTCAAATATGAGAAACTAACATGAAGTTGACAATGATTGTCTCATGGATTATGTCGCTTACTTTCATGAATAATGAAGATAGACTGTTATAAATTTTATCATGAATTGTCCATTTATTATTTGTATTACATTTTTAATAATTTTTTTTTCTTTTTGAAACTCATTTTTAATAAATTTCAAATCATACTTCTATTTGGTTTGTTTTTCTTTCAATTCATCCAAGAACACAAAGTGGTAATCAATTTTTAAGAATATAAGTATAAAACTGAATATGATAACCCTTTAGAGTCAATGTACGTATTAACCTATTCTCGTATAAAACCAAGTTCAATTAGATTGTTATGAAAATATATATGCAAAAAGAGACTATTAAATTGATGAGAAAAAACGTGTATACAAAATGAAACGGTTTCAATATAATTATTTGGGTTTGAATGGGAGCTTAAGACCAGTCACGCAAAATTGTTCCCCATGCTAGATAAGGACCACATCCACATTGACAAAAGCAAATCATGAAAGCAGAAAATTCCCGTGGTGGCCGTTTAACCATATACATATTTCAATGAAGATGAAGATCCTCTATCATTTTCACATTTGTGTAGTCCCCCCTAAGTCTCTGTCCCTAACCATCATTATATGTCCACATCACAAAACCCCTTCAACAACAACTGATCTCTCTTATTCGAATCCAAATTCATTACGAACATTTAAATCCCTATATTTTCTATAATGTTGCATATACAAAATGACAAAAGATTCGAAATCCACCTCTATACACTATCCGTACATTTATCGAACAAAAATTCTATCATATCTACATATATAAATATAAATTCTTTGTTTTTTTTTTCCTTCTATTGTTAATATGTTTTTGTTTCCAGTGGTTTCATTACAATGTTTTGCATAATTAGAGTTTATTTTGTCGTAATAATAAGTCGGAGAGCTTTTGGCGATTATTTAGTGGCAGTTGTAATAATGGTAGGGACCAGGGGTGGCCGGGTAGGGCCAGTGGGGTCCACAGTATGGTTGCATCCAGGCGTGAACGGGACCCACATAGAGCCTTAGAGCGGCTGGCTAGCTCACACATACGGAATCCGTTGCAAAAAAACAAATAAAAATAAAATAAAATAAGAGAGAGAGTGGAATTTTGCGATATATGAGAAAATGGGGAGGTAGCTGGCTTCTTATCTTCGTGCAACAAAAATATCACACTTAATCATCTCGTACGATAAACTCATCATTACACATATTGACATACACATATCACATTCTCTCTCTTTAAGCAAACAACACATGCACCGGACCAGACCAGACCCATTGGTTTGCTTTATATATATTGAGAGGGCTGCCTTCAGTTTTCTTCACTTTGCATGAACATCAAACCCCATCCCTCTTCTTTTTTTCTCTTCTCTCTTTCTGGGTAGAAGTGAGTACAGATACTTTTGTTTGAGGTTTGATTAGTGTTGTTGCATGGATGGATGCTTCAAGTGGACAACATCAGGTAGGAGGAAATTTTAATGAGAACATGTTCTTCTTATAAGAACTACAGCTTTTGCTAGCTTTAATTGCTTTGTTTTCTTTTATGGGTTTTTTTTTTTTTTATTTTGTTTTGCTTTTCTTTTTCCTGAGCTTGGGATTTTGGATTCTGGGTTTGTCTTAAAAAGATATGTTCTTTTTTGTTGTAATGAAACTTTGTCATTAATTGCTTTGGTCTGTCTTTAAAGCGAACTATAGAGCTATGAGAGATCAAAGAAGGTTCTTGAAGTACTTTGTTTTCTGATCTTTGTTCTATTTTATTTTTTAATTTTTTAAAAATAGTTGTTATCTTGTTGATGTGTTTTGGGTTATAATTATATTCTAATTCATGTTTCCCTTTTGAGTTTCCAAAATTTTGAACATTAATGTTTCACATTTGATCCCAACAAGATCAAAGCTTTTTATTGATTCTTTATTTTGTTCGCTTTCCCTTTTCTATTATCCAAAAACAAAATCTTGAAATCTAGCAAAATGAACCGATTTCTCTTCATGCTCCAATTGGTTTTCAAGAAAATGGAAGATGATTATAAACAGGAAATCTAACAATTCACCACCATTCTTGTACCTAATTTCATTTCACTTTTTATTCATAGATTTTGAGGCATGCAATTCTTTATCATACCAGTAAGTTTTTTTCTCCCAACACTTGTACCATACAATATACCAGTTTATTTATGTGTCATCAACTTTACCAATATATATTATCAAAAGCAAATTTAAGTTCTTCAAATAGTGTGATTAATTTTTATTATTATTGTTGGATTTATCTGATATGTTTATGTAATTGTTGTAATTTCAATTCAGGAAATGGCTTCCAATTCACTAGAAAACATGTTGGTTTGCTCAAAAGCAGCACAACAAGAGAGGAAACCAAGGCCTCAACCAGAACAAGCATTGAAATGCCCAAGATGTGATTCCACCAACACCAAGTTCTGCTACTACAACAACTACAGTCTCACACAGCCCAGATACTTCTGCAAGTCATGCAGGAGGTACTGGACCAAAGGAGGCACCTTGAGGAATGTCCCAGTGGGTGGAGGTTGCAGGAAGAACAAAAGATCATCATCAGCTTCTTCAAAGAGAGGAGCCCAAGAACACCAACCACTGACTCCCAACACAAACCCTCTCACTGGTCTCCCCCCGTTGACTTATCATGAAACCAATGACCTCTCTCTTGCATTTGCTAGATTCCAAAAGCAAACTGGTGGGCAACTAGTGTTTGATCATGACCACCACCCTCCTCATGATTTTCCCATTCTTGGGAGCCTCACAAACACAACCCATTGTCATGATATCAACCTTGGAAACCCTAACTGCTCATCATCTCCAGCCTTTCTTGATGCTGTTAGAAGTGGGTTCCTTGACACCCAGAACAGCTTTCACAATATGTATTATGGGTTTGGTGGTGCTGGCAACTTGGGAGAGGTTGAAAATGGTGTTGGAGTCAGTGGAGAAATGTTGCTGCCTTATGGAGACATGAGATCCAGTAACAGCAGCAGCAGCAATGCAACAACCACAGCAGTGACAGTTACAACAATGAAACAAGAGTTCTGCAATAACAACAGAGAAAATGACAACAAAATCTTGTGGGGATTTCCATGGCAACTCAATGGAGATCATGGGAACAGCTTGGTTGCTGATCTTGATTCAGGCAAAGAGAGCTGGAATGGACTTAACTCATCTTGGCATGGACTCCTGAACAGCCCTTTAATGTAAAACATCAAATGTTTTAAAATGTCTTCCAAGAAACAAACAAGGCATAGGATTTTAAAATTTTATTTCTTTTATTAGACTAAAATTTTAGTTTTTAATCCCTTAATGGGTTTTGTGTTAAAAGAGATTTGATTTACTTGAATCATCTCAATTTCCATTTTTTGTGTTTTGTAATTTTGTCTTTTTGTTTCCTATTATTGGTTGATTATAATATATAAACTAAAGGAAATATCCATATCATATTACATATATTTGTTTGCTAACAAATCAAGTAAGGCACAATTACAACATGATTTGTACTGTTATGAAGAAAAGATATTGAATGACTTGAGACTTGAGAGTGATGTTTCATGGTTTGTGCAGTATGAACTCTCTGAGACAACAAAAAAAAGTTTCGTTTGCAGCACCCATTTTGGATTTTTTTAATAATTTTGTGGCTTTGAAGATATTCTATCATGATTGCTTCTTATTTTCAGGAGGCTAGGATTCTAAGAATATTAGAAAATAACAATAGGGGATTATAATTATTTTAATTGAAAATAAATAATTGTCTGATAATGGACTTGTTGGGGTTCAGTTTCCATCTTCCCAAGCATTAGAATTTCAGTGAGGTTGAGGCATGAAATGAGCGAAGCATAGCAGCAGCAGCACCAATTTCGGGGTGGATTTTCGATTTTCCTCACTCAAATCCGACCAAATCTAACTAAGATTTGGGCGTGACAAAATGCTCAGTAATCAGCTTGAATATTATATTATCTTATATTCTTCGCTTAGAAAACAACCAAATGAAATATTATATTAAAATGGTCAGTGTCAACACTATACTATATATAATAGGACTTGAAGTTGAGAGAGAATCAAAATAAAAAATCAAATTTGTACACCTCAAATTGTTTAACCGGAGACAGGTGCTACCATTGGCAAACCAAGGAGGTTTCGCAACTAAATGACGATTCTACCCTCATTTGGTGGGCCACTGTATTATTCATGAATGTCCTGGTTGGGCCCAATGTGATTTGTTTGTGAGATTTATTCAAGTTGTTGTGGTTGGATTGATGGTACTTGTCTGAGTTGTTAGCTAACTTGAGCAGGATAAGGTATCTTTCTTTCTATTTCCTGGTCTCTATGGGTACCAATGCCATCACCTAAGACATCTTTTTTCTCTACTACCCAGTTATTTGCTGCTATCCATTTATTCAACTTAATACGTCTACCGAATAACATTTCATTAATATCTCATTTTGAAATCTGGTAACTTTAAATTGAATTCCATTGATGTGACATTTGATACAAGCTACCAGTACAACATTAAGTATATTTCTGAGAATGACACCTATATATCAACTATGATACGTTAGTCAAGAGTCAAATATACATGATTGAACTTGCTCCTACCTATCCCCATATATAGCGTTATATCTGTACAATCCCAAGTTTTGGGTATTCTTCTTTGAATTGTCTTACAGTGTTACTTACAAAGAATATCTTAGATGGTACACCCCAGTAATAGATGCTCATGAGATCACACTGGAGAGCGGACCGTGTAGTTCTTTTCTTTATCTAAACTAGTATCATGTTTCCCCAGCTGCGAAATTTCTTCTGTAGTGATTTTTCGAATTAAGGTACATAAATCAGCTCTGTGCTTTTAAATAGACAAACTATGGTGACAAATCAACCTCTCAATGCTAGCCTCCACAGCAACAGTAGGGATTTTGTAAAATGGTAATTGAATAAGTTTATAACTGTATATAAGTATGAAGAAGCACTGATTTAAGCTGCAGCTCAAGTGTATGTGCACATGGAGTGTGAAGCAAACTTGAGTTTACAAAGCGAGTTCACTGGGGTGGTGCATGTACTTGAGGTTTCGTAATTGTAAGTCAGCATGTCCAACCAGCATCCAATTGAGAATTTGAGAAATTGAAATGCCCAAGTTTCAATATCTAAAAAATGAATTACTAAAGCTATATTTACTACAACCAATCAAGTCCAGGGCAATAAGTGATAAGCTTCAATGCCTTAAAGAACAAATTTCACGTAGATGACAGTTTCTGGTAGCACAAAACCAATACGAAACTAAACAGAGAACATTAAACGCTCTTTTGTCTAAACTCTAAAGATGCAACAAATGAAGTAGATATATATATATTTTTATCTGATTGAAGCAGTAATTAGAAAAGCACAATTCTGTAGCTGATATTTAATATAAAGCTATGCATCCCAAAGGGAACATCAAACAGAAGAAAAACAAGGTAAAAATTTATATTCTAATACCACAAAAGTGTCGCTAGTTCATTTAAAAGAAACAAAAGACTAAGTCTCTAATATAACCACAACAAAGGAAAAAATTTCCTTAACAGCAGTGCATGCTAATGTGAAAGCATAAGGTCGTTGGAGGAGAAATAAGCTGGCTGCTCAAAAAACAGGGTGAAGAATTTGAAGGAGAAACTCAAGACCTTGGTTTCTCCTTCTTCTCCTTGAAGAGGGCAAGAAGAGACACACCCGAAACCTTCACAACCTTAAATCTGACACCAGGAATATCACCAACGGCATGTCCTTTACGACCAAACCCTGCAATTAGCACCTCGTCCTGCATCACAAAGAATCCTCAATGAGATCAAAAGTACAACTTCAAGAACCAGATTTTAATGCATATAACACCACCAAAGATGCATTTATATTCCAAGGAAGGCTCACATTTTCTTCAATGTAATTCAAACAACCATCATTTGGCACAAAAGCTGCGATCTTCTTTCCATTCTTAATCAACTGGACACGGGCACACTTCCTAATAGCAGAGTTAGGCTGCTTTGCCTCAATCCCACTGTAAAACTCAACTAGTCAAACACCTTTTTCATTCACTAAAACAAAATTCTAAATCTCAAAGAAAGCTGACGGCTTATACACTAAGTCCACAAGTACTCCATCTTACATTTTCTCAAGCACAATGCCTTTTGCATGAGAAGACCCAGCAAAAGGTTTCTTCCATTCATTGCCAAGGTTGGACTTCTTATACGCCTTATCTGCCCACCTTTGCCTTCTACGGTGGTTCTTTAGCTTTCGACCTGCTCCCATTCCACGCGTCTTCCTGTAACCAATTTGCCACATATAATCAACCCATCTCAAACCATAATCACATACCTTCTTCAAATTAACAGATATCAAACCCCTGAACTATTCAATCTTTATACGAATTTTGACAAACATACATTATCAAATGCTGCCACATTACGATTTGATTCACATAAGCTAACGCCAGAAATCTTTATTTTTACCCCCAACACTTAAAAAACAAATATATAAATAAAACATCAAAATCCTAATATTTTTTTCACAATTTAGAAACGAAAAATTGAAGAACGATAAAACTGCCCTCAGATATATCTTAGTGGATACTAATCATTAAATGGGGTTGAAAAAAAACCCATCAAGAGTAGCAAATACAAATACTATTGCATAATTTGATGTCAAACGGAAAGTAGAAGACACAAAAAAAAAAAAAAAAAAAAAAACTGAATTTTTTGAGGAAGCAACGGATACTGACCCCATGGTGGCGGTGTAAGTAGGGTTTCTGACTACGACGAGGAATTTGGGAGCTTAAGAGCTGGAAGAAGAAGCCGCAAGCAACCTGTAAAAACCCTAATTCTGGGTTATAAAGTATAAACAAAGGTGATTAGGGATGGCAATGGATCGGATCGGATTGGATTTGGTATTTCCAAATCCGATCTGAAATTTTTGAGGGATGCTCCAAACCCAACCCTTGCCCCAAACAGATCGTTACTTTCTACCCCAAACCCAAACCCAATTGGAGGGACTTGCCCCGAATCCGACTCGTTGACCCGATTTAATTTTTAACTAAAACAAATATATTAAAAAAAAAAACATACAACAAATATCAAAAAATTAACTACATTTATGATGAAATATCATTACGCAATCCAAAATATTAATACTACATAGTCATAAATACCAAAATAATAGCAACAATATAATCAAGTTTCATTTAAAACACTAAATAAATAAATAACCGAAAACATTATAAAAATTCATGCTAAAAATCCATCCCATTGCTTTCAAACACGAACATGTAACCCAAAAAAAAAAATAAAAACTTAAGTTAATAAGTTTTAATGTTACATAAAAATAATATTAAAAATGTAATATATAATTATCATAATTTACCCCTTCATTATCACCGTCACTATCTTCTTCATAACAATCAATTTGTTGAGCTTTTTTATCTAACCCTACACATATGTACAAATAAAATATGTTAATCGGTATCAAATAAATACAATAAACTAACAATAATTTAAATTTTATAACTTTCATACCTCGCTTTTCAGCCAATAACCAGTTTTGTGCACACATTAATGTTTCTAATATGTTTGGGTGTAATTTACTACGATGTGGACTAACCACTCTACCACCAGTGATGAAGGTTGATTCTGAAGCAACTGTTAATATGAGAATGACATAAACATCTCTAGCAATCCTAGCCAAAATAGAATATTTACTTCCATTTATCTTCCACCACATAAGAATATCTAAGTTATTGTAATTTGCCAAAATATGTCGGGTTAATGGGGCGGGTCGGGGCAAAAAAATTTGCCCCGTCATTGCCCCGGTAACCCGATCGGGTCAATCTTTTTGCTTCAAATCCGCTCCAAAATCAATTTTTTTTGCTCCAAACCTGCCCCAAATAGATCGAATTTTTTAGGGTTTGGATCGGATCGGGTATTTTTACCATCCCTAAAGGTGACTGACTACCTATTTTGGCTTTCATTGCAGATTGGCTCTTGTGTTTTTCTGTTTTTACAAAATTTGGCACGTCTTTAGTCTTCATTCTTCAGTCTTGTATTTTGGGTTGGGCTTACATGAAGCTCCAAATCGCAAACCGAATTGCGGCCCAGAAGCCCACTTGGAGATAAAGTTTCAAACCGGGTTCGGGGTAACGGTAAATGCTACATAGCTAAAAAAATCTGTTGATTCCCAGATTTATTATTTGAGAGTTATAATTAACATATTAATCACTATATTATTAATGTTTTTATGATGTTATTAACTCACATAACATTATATTTGATTATAAATTTGGATAGATTTTTTGGACTATTTAGTTATACTCTTTGGATAGTTAAATGCAATGTTTTATTATTATTATTAGAGAAACGTATGAGTAAATAATATGGTACTTTGAAATTTTGATATTTTTTTTTTATTAAAAAAACTGGGATTTTATGGTTTTACGATTGTGATAAATAGGTCAGAAGTATAGATCTTAAAAAATCAACTACTATAAATACAATCACGCTTTGGGTTTTATTGGACAAATGAGTTAGACTCAAACCCCTTTATCTTGTCCTAAAAATGGAGGGGAAAGTGAACAATGACTTTGCTAGGAGTAGATAAACATATTTACCTTGTTGGTTGATTGTTGAATATTGGATTTAAATGGTTATAGTATAAATCACAATGATTAAACATAGATTCCAATACATTTATAATTAGTTGGTGACACCCGCATCCGATATAAAATTCATGCCTTACTTGACATCATTATCACGCATCAGTTTGATCAGATGATCGTCAAAATAACAACCCGATTAGATATCAAGAATTGATAACTTGTTCCATTGTAGATCTTATAAAGACCCCGCATTGAATAACTTGTTACTGTCGTAACAAGTTATTAGATAAAATCAGATTACTGACTTTAGGAAGTAGCGTAATATGTTTAGTAGGATTCACATAAAGATGCTTATATATTGGCTCCAAGAAGATTTTAAGGAAATGAAAAGGCTTCAATCATTCTATTCAGGAAACCAACAGTGCCTGGTGAAGAATTTACAGATCAAAAGTTACCAACCAATAAAAGCAACAAATTTACTACTTATGATGTAACAAGCCTTTTTTTTAAAAAAACACAGAAAGAAAACAGAATAAAAACGACTCATCAAGCGATGCCCCAAAATGCTAAATCATGTCACAGCATGAACAAGTGATAAAAAGTTTGATTTGGCGATTCCATACAACATACATATCTACTATAATTGAAGACAGCGAAACTCAAGTTTCGCACATCATGAACGCGATATGCACTTGATTACAAAGAAGTATCCACGCAATATAGGAAAAGGATCAGAATAAGCTGTTACATTTACTAATAAGAGTATTAGGAGAGTGCTCATTTTGACTTCCTTGCCAGTTACAGGCTGTTTGTATCTGCAAGAGAAGGACAAAATGAAAATATGCAGTTAGTATTGGCAAGGAAACCGAAATGTGAGATCGAAATAGTATAGTTAAGCCAATTTTAGTAGACATATCGAAACCTGCTGCTTGCATTGTTCTATTTCTGCGGCTTCTTCCACAACACCCCAATTTTCTTTAGCACATTTCCATTCTTCTTCTTCAGCAAATCATCATCCATGTCTTCAGAATAAGGTGAGTCTATCTTCCCTGTATAGTTGCTGTCTAATGACCCCGTTCGCTCCATGACTTTCCCGTTATTTCCAGCTGAAAGCATAGCAGCTGCAGCCTCAGCAGCCTTCCTCCACTGGTCAGACTGCACTTTTAGCCTTCTCAGCTCGGCTTCCGCTTCAGAATTTGCTGCCTGTGCTGCTTCAAGCTGCTCAGCAACTCTTGTGGCCCTCCTATTACTCTTATCTGCCTCCTCCATTGCAAGACCAAGCTTCACTAGAGCCTCTCGCTCCGCAGCTCTAGCTGCCTCTACTTCTGCATTGCCCTGATTGGTATTCCCTTTATTCATGTTGGTTTCCCTTTTGTTGATTTCCAATTTCAGCATCTCATTCTCCTCAGCTATATTCTGCAGTTCTGTCTCCTTGTCCATTAAATTTGCCTTCAAATCCGAAACAGCTTCCTTAAGTTTCCTAACTTCATCGTCCAGTTCAGATTCTCTGTGGCCCGATATGTTTTTCTGAAGTTTCAGTTGCAACCCCTCGTTCTCTTCCAAAATACCTTGCAATTCAGTTTCCTTATCCATCAAGTTTGCCTTCAACTCTTCGATATCAGATTTCATTTTGCATAGTTCTTCTTCCAGTTTAGCCTCTCTCAAGTTTGACTCAGATTTTACCTGCTCCACAAGCTCATAAGCACTTTTTATCTGTATTGTGCTCTGGAGTTGTTCTTCATGCAATTTAGCCTCAGTAATTTCTAGAGCAGATCTTAACTGTCCCACTTCTGACTTCAACGAATGAACCTCCACTTCAAGTTGGTTGGATTCCCTTGCCTTTTGATTTTCTTCAATATCTTGCTCACAGTCATTATCACCATCACAATTCTGAGCAACATTTCCACTGGCATTATTGATGTCCACATCAAGTTTACTAACAATCCCTTCTAACAAGTTTACACGTGCCCTCGACTGGTCTAACTCTGAAGATAGGGAGTTGTAAGCTTCAATAGCTTTAGAGCTATCAGCCCTGAGTGCCTCTACGGATCGTTTCGCACTTTCAAGTTGCATCAGAGTTTCATTAGCCAATGCTTGGGCCTGAGATTCTGATTCTTTGCTTTCCTTGAGCTGATTTTTCATGGTTTCCACAAGCGCTAGAGTCTCTATCAGGTTCCCTTTTAAAGTCTGCAATTCTACGTCAGCCGATTCAGCATACTTGGTCTGGACATCCCCAGATTCAGCTACCATTTCAAGCTGAGCCTTAAGCTGCTGAATTTCATTAACTGCGGCCGCCAATGCAGCTGAGTCGATTGAGTGCTGCTTCTGGATGGCCTCAAGCTCGGACTGCCATGCAGAATCGCGTTCTTGGGAAATCTTTTGCAGCTCAATAACACGAGCCTCTTCAGAAGCAGACAGCTCAAGAAACTGGTTCTGGGTTTCCTCGAGCTTCGAAGACATGGCCAGTAGTTGCTTCTTCGAATCCTCTGCATCTTGCTGAGCTAGCTTCTTCCATGATTCAGATGAACTTAGTTGATCATTTGCCTTTTTCAAGTCCTCCTGAAGTTGAGCAACTTGTGATTCCAATTCAGATATTCTGCTCGGCCGCTTCTTCTGGAGAAAGAAAAAAGATGTATATTTAATTGTCAATTATAAAGTTCAACTGGACTAGCTTAATAAGTGATAATCCAACTAATTCTTAAACTGCAACAATAAATTTTATATCAACAAGAAAAAGAACAGGAACAGAAACATCGCTCGTAATTTGCAGAGGCTAAAAGTTATTGGGGCAGTAAAACCAAATCCATGACTCAAACCGTACAAATATCCTAACAACACAAAATGCCACTAAAAAAAGCATACATGGTAACAATTTTCTCAATCCAAGTGTGTTTTGGGAGTGGGGAAATATTATATATCAATCTTTGATAGGAATTAAAAACTTTCCCATTCCTCAACTACCAAAACTAAATACATCACCTTTCTTCAAAAAAACGAAAGTAAATACATCACCTAAATGTAATAAAGTCCTGTAGAGGTATTTGGTGACATCTATCTTAATAATAATTCAACTGCTAGGTGTCAAAGCAGACGACCAAAACAGCCCTCTGGCGCTCCTACATTTTCCATAACATAGAGAATACCATAGAAGATAAATGAGTTCACTTCCCATTCAGTTCAATTAAAATACTTTTAAGAGGAAACTAGATTCAATAACCTAGACTAACATACCATACTGTCATCTTGCAGAGCAATAAAAGATATTTCACCAAGAAACAACCTTAAGTGAATCTCCTCACATATAAGCTAAATTCAAAAAAAAAAAAAATCTATTTAGAGCTTAAACAAAACCTTTAACATACAAAAGACTCATGCTTGATCTTTTTGCTACCGTACAAACTCATCTGTGACACTGAAAAATTCTCATCATGCAACCTCAGAAGTGATATTTATTAGCTACAAAGTTTCAAATACCTCAGCTGCTGCTGGACTTCGAGGTGACCTGCGTTCAACAACCTTGGGGCTTCTGTCTTTCGATGTTCTAATAGTTTGCTTTGACGGAGATGCAGACTTGGACTCTAGTGTAGTTGTATTGAGTTGTCGAACAGGTCGAGGAGAGACCTTTTGGGGTGCTTCTGAAGAGCCACTTCGACTAGCAGAATCAACAAAAATCAGAATCAGGTACATACATAAATATACCAGCATTTAGATAAGAAATGCATTCAAGATAAAACAATCGAAGCCTTGTAAAACTCACAGATGATCTGCCAGCCAGTAAATTATTTCAGATTACACTCTAGATTGACCCACTAGTGGTCTAGCTTGCTAAATAACCTATCCTAGGAGACAATTTACATGTGTTGGGATGGTTTTCAATGAGTTTGGAAAATTAAATCACGGAATAAGGAAAGACAATCTAATAAGAAATAAAAGTTTTACTATATTTGGTTTAAGTGAGATGGCATAGAGATATTTCCATATATCACACACGAATAACCTATTTGGTTAGAAAAGAATATTTCACAAACAATTCATGTATTAATAACGCAATCATTTATTCTAGTCACAACCCTAAAATAAGAAAAACTTCATTGGTTTTTATTCATTTCTTTTTTTCTCTTGAATCGGAAGGTCCTGCTTTGGATGAATAGGTTTATGGTTCAAGAATCATGAGTAATGCAGCACACTATTTTCTCAATATCTTGGCTTTGAAGAATTACATTAGGATTACATGTCATAGAAGATTTACATTTTAAATCCTGTAAACAAAAAACAGATGGATCGCGAGCATTGGGACCCCGACAGTTGTACCTCCTAAATAAGGTATCATGTCCAAGGCATCCCAGAGCAACCACATACCAACCAAGTCAGATAAAGCACAGGCATTATAGCAGCCTCACTGATAGCAACAATGACACCTAAACAAGACTTTTGGCCCCATCAAAATTCAAATGTTTGAAAGGAACTAAAAAAACATTATATATTTGAATGTTCTGTAATGAAATTGAATGATTGGATAAGCCATGATATAATGCTAAAAGGAAAGAGTTAAAAAAAAAGGGGGAAACCAAGACTTAACCTAGTTGACAATCTAAAATAAACACAGATTTAACAATTTGGTCAGAGGACATGGCCCTCCATGTTACCATAAATGCAACTGTGTCTGTAAATCCCACAAATGGCAGAAGAAATAGGATATATCTCAATCTTTGTGTGTAATGCTTGAAAGACAGCAATTGCAGCTCAAGACTTTTACAGCGAATTTAGTCATGAACAAAAGCTTGACAGTGAAAACTAAAACTAACATGTATTGCCTTTTTTTTCTCCACACAAATAAGATAAAGCCCCAGCAACAAGCATATGAACACATTCAACGATAAACTACTGCCATTAATAGCCAGCAAAGAACTCAGCTACACCTTTTTAGCATTCATGTAACCAAATCACCATATGAGGCAAGATGAGATAAGAATTTACAACTCAACAACAATAAGGTCTAAAAGTGAAGAGGGCATTAAAGAGGATAGAGAGAGAGAGAAATGATAAAAAAGCATCAGAAGTTACCTAGCTTTTGGATTCTGCATAATGTAACAACTCTTCTAGGCGAGAAGTTGGAATAAAGGAGTAAAATTTGTGCTTCGCTACTTCAATGCTCCCTGACCCCACAAGGCTTGTAAGAGATCAGAAAATATCACAGGCTGAGACAAAAGAATCCAATGAGTTAAAGAGTTTGCACATGAAAAAATTAAATGGCTTCATGAAGACAGAAGAGTTCCTTATCATATCATATGAAGCCATAAAAGCAAGAAAAAGAATGCACTTACCCTCCAAAGCAAACTTACCAGAACAAAAGAAAATAGAAAAAACAGTGAAAGAAAAGGTCAAAATATCAACTTGTCTAAAACACTAAAAGCAGTCACGTTTCTACCATGTCTATAGCCCTATTATTGGGGTCACAAGGGACCTACAACTACAAAGACTTCAGTGACAGAACTACAAAAATGCCCCTACTAGAAGACATGAGAGTGAGACAAATGGTTTTAGAATGCAATTAAAGGTAAATTCAGACACATGAAGAAGCATTAATTGCAATTTAGCATGTGAAGTTTCCTCCTCCATTGTTGCCGTGAAATAAGGCACAACACAAGAAGATTGGGATACACTGTAATGTGGGAGGGCTTTGAATTTGAACAACACATGAAGTTTTCAACAAGCTCAAACCCCTTTTTTTTACCTTTTATTTTGTCAGAGGAAAAGCGGAAGAGGAAAACACTAGTAATCTGTTTGTTTTCAAGGAAAATATTTCTGGGAAAAAAATTTAGTAAAGGAAGAAAATCAAAAACTCAAGTTTCATGAGCAAGTAGAGACTTTTACTTCATATACCCAACAACCAAGATCTAAAGCAAGAAGACCACATCACTAGAAGTCTAAAACCAGCTCTCACAAGAAACAGAAGCAACCAATGCAGCTTAAAAAATATTCCCTTTTGTAAAGCAAAAAACAACAAACAATTCAACTGCTGCGAAAAAAAAGAACTAAAGAGAAAAAAGTAAAGCTTGAAATGTACAATCAATCAACCTTTTTGAGATTCGCTTTCCTAGAAAAGTCTGCAAAAAAAAAGGCTCAATCTTTAAGCTCTAGAGCTACAAACACAGAAAGGTCATCATATCAAAATGTTGCAGATAAACTTTTTTCCAGTAAACAAATTTCAAAAAGTTTTTCAAAAGAAGCATCATTACCCTCTACGAGAAAGCCAAAATCCAACAAAAAAAATAGATAAAGCAAGTGAAGTAGATACCAAGTAGGCAAGTACCACCCCACAAGCCAAGTAAAAGTTTAGCTAAGCTCTTGAAGGGGAAAAAATGGGAAAATAAAGCAAAATGTAGAGGAAACAAAAGGTGACATAGTGTAGAATCTTACTCTGTATGAGTAGTTGAAGTGGGTGAGAATGAGTGAGGTTTGTTTTGTTTCGTGTAGAGAGGTTTTGGAGTGTGAAAAGGAGTGGAAAGGAAGCGACAGAGATTGAAGATGGAAGCTGAGGAGGAGGGTTGTTTTTTGTTGGAAGTAATGGTCAGGAGACTTAGGAGCGCAGTTACCAATGCACAACAGAAGTCTTTTTTTTTTTTTTTTTGACAACAGAAGTCTTTTTTATCTTTTCGTTTGACGGTGGTTTTGTTTTGTGTTTTTTTGGACAGTGAAACTGTGAAAGTGTGTTTAGGATAAAGAGAGAGCATGTGTAGGGCGATTGAAGAAAAGTAAAGAGAGTACAGTGAGATATGTGACCAAACTGTGTCGTTTTGGATGTTAATGAGTGTCTGGCTCCATGCGTATCCCACTGTTTCCTAACTCGTCAATTTTTGCTTTTGAACTTTTGGAGAGTTTTTTCGTTTTTGCCTTTTCGTTTTCATTTTATTAGTGTTTCTGCCCCAGCTGGTTCAAGAGGAATATCTTTCCTAGAGTTCTTGTTAAGATTGGAAATCCTAGATAGGATGACCTTGATGGTTTGCATCATGAACATCCTTCGATACATAAGTTAGAGTTTTAAATATTTTATAAGGATGGAGTGTAATGTTAGAGAGAATTTATAAACCTATTAAGTAGCTTATCTCCTTCATTTATTCGGAGATGATTGTCCTTCCTACTTAGAGATAATCATCTTTACTTATTTGAGGATGATCGTCTTTCCTTATTTGAGGTATTTACTTATTTGAAAATTATAGTCTTTTCTTATCTAGGGACTATACTTAGTGTGGATGACTGTGTTTCTTATATGAGGATGATTGTATTACTTATATGGTGATGATTACATTAACGTATTTGCGGATGATCGTCTTTATTTATGCATGGAAGATCACCTTTCCTATATAGGAAGGATCAAATTTAATATCCACGGATGATCGTCCTTCCTTATTTAGGGATGATCGTTTTTACTTACCCATTGACTTTACTTATATGGGGATGATATTCTTTTCTATTTAAGGATAGCCTCTTTTGTTTATATAAAGATGATTACATTTACTTATTTGAGGATTTTACTGATCTATGGATTATCACCTTTAATTATTGAAGAACTTTACTTATATAGGGATGATCGTCTTTCCTTTGTGAATTGTGGATTTGAGTTATAATTTGACAAATTTAGAAATTATTTTTTTAATAATTTTAAAATCATAATGAGATTACTCCTAAATAGAGTGGCACCATCAGCTTCACTTCTTAAAGTCTAAGGCCAAGTTCGAGTACCTCTACCCACAAGCGTGTGCATCCTCCCAAATAGCCCATAAGTGTGGGCAAATTTCCAAACAACCCACAAATGTGAGCAATTTTTTAACAAATTCCTTTACAGTTTTCTTACTATATATGAGTTGCTCTTTTCTCCCTATTAAGGAGCAAAAATTTTAGGCTATACCCTAGTATTTCATATTTGGAGGTTCCGATAGTTGTAATATATGCTTGAAATATCAATAATAATAATAAGATTGCAATTGGAATTATGTGATACTTCATTTAACTCCCAAATGTGTAGTGATTAATTGTACATTCTCTCTTAGTTTAAGTGGTGCACATTGCGAGCTTGGATCACCTCCAAAACTAAATTTAACACCCTCCACCTCCACCCCCCCCACCAAAAAAAAAAAAACACAGCAATAACTACCGTCTTAAGGATAATTTCAAGTCAATATGATATCTTCATAAATTAAGTTGTCAACTTTACAAAATATCAACATTTCAATCAATTTTCATTTTAGTAATTAATAAACAAAAAAAAAAGTTAAAATTGTTGCTCCAAAATCTATCAATTTGGAGGATTCGTGGAGCTAAAATTCTTCGATGATCCCATCTCCCCATTCAAATGGGCATTTCTACTATTATTGTTATTATTTGAACAGGGCATTTCTATTATTTTAATGCATACTATCATTGTCGTTTGAAAATGACCATGTAAATCGGAGACTTACCTAAAGAGACAAGAGACGGTCGAATCAAAGATTTAAATACACTTTGTTCACATGCACAAAGACTAATTGGAAGGTCTTGAGTCCACCAAATGAGACAAATAAGTCAAACTTTTTTACCGAATCATTAAATAGTTTGAGGTGTGCAGACCCTAATTATTAACGTCTTTGATTGTTAGAAACATAAGAGGCACTATATAATAATTAAATGCCCTTACTATTTTGTAGATAAAAAATCATCTTATATACAATAGCAAACTTAGATGGTGAAAAACAAATTCCCCCAAATTTACGATCTCAAACAATGTGACAATTATTTTATTACGACTAATGAATCATGGATGACAATAAAATAATATAATAATTATAAGTTGATTGTCAAATAGCTCAAAATTTTAAGGTTTTAGAATTTTCACATGTAAACTTCATGGTATAAGAATTAAATCTAAATCATTTTTTCTTGAATAAATTATATAGTATAAAAAAGGAATTATATCTAAATTATTTATTTTTTATGAAATTTTATGAATTTTGATGAGATTTTTTCTATAAGGATTTGATTGACTTATTTAATCACTAACTTTACTCATAAATTATGGCTCTTAGATTGGTTGTAAGAATAACCAATTTAAGAGTTATAATTTATAGGTAAGGTTAATGATTGAGTAAGATAGTCAAACTCAATACAAATAATATAATATGACCATTTTTTATATTATTTTTAAAGTTTGAAAACTATTCTCTCTAAAAACATTTTAAAAAATGTAAGAAAACAAAAGACAAAATGGTTCCCGAAATTAAACAAAAATATTTGTTCATAAGTATATTTCAATTTTCTTGATCATCCATTAAAAAAAGGAAAAAAAAAATATTATCAATATTCCTGTATGTATATATGTATACCACTATCTCATTTTAAAATTATATATATAAGTTGAGTATAAATTGATTTGACAATCTGATTGATTAGATAAAATTACACATCAATAACAACTATTAGATTGATTGTAAAGACAGATATTAAAGAATATCTAAAGGTTGTTATTGATAAATAATTTGACTTAATCAGCAAGATAGTTAACCCCATATATCCTGTATAGATATATTATCAGGCTGAAAAAATGATTATTCTTAAAGATATTTAATAGGAGCTGAGACAAGAGCTTGTATGTGTCATTTTCTTATAATCAATATTCTTCTCTGGCCAACCTACCCTACATTAAATTAATGTTTTTGCCCACTAATAACGTAACAAGAAAGTTAATGGCGGACCACTCTTTGATCTCTCTGACCTTCCTCTGCCAAATCAACTGGTTAAAGTTTTTCTTTTATTTATAAGCCCATCAAGTGGTTTGGCTCCTGCAATGACCTACATTTACATGAGCTGCTGCTACTCTATACTTATTATTCTTTTCTTCCAACCACTGCATGCTCTCTCAATCTGATAGAAATTAAATATCTATTTACATTATTGGACATGTATAATAATATCACCCTTCAAAGATGCTTGCAAAATTTAGAATTGAAAAGGTTTATAAATGTAAGTTGTCTTGGAAAACAAAAGTTTTTTGAATGAGTTTTAATTTAATATCATAATATGATTGAGAATTCGTAGTAACCAAGTACTTTAACCAGGAATCCTCAAATAGGAGTCCCTTCATATTTGAGAAGGGCCCAGTTAGGGTTTTATCAATGGGGCCTTGTACTGCTGTACAGCCCAAGCATAAAGTGGCTCGACAAAAGAAGGTTTTGTAGTGTAATTGGTTGGCTATTGGTTGGATTGGACATCATTTTGCATCCAATTTAAGTCGAGAAGGTTTCTTTTAATTACAGATTATAAAAAGAAGTAGGAGTGCCTGGCTTCGCAATTGATATACCTATATATGTATAGCAACTTTATATGTGACGACTTATCTTATATGACGTGAAAAGTGAAATATATAATCACAATTTATATATATTTTTAATCAAATGATTGGATGTTCAATATTATTGAAAGAAAACAATGATCAATTAAAACCCGCACTCAGGAATCAAAAAGCTATCGTAACGGGTATTGATATTTAGCCAATATGACCTCTCTAACGTATTAAGTCAAGAAATAAATTTATGGTATGAAGAAAGTATATCCAAATGAAAATTTGCATGTGAAGAATACCGACCTTCTGACCTTTTCGTGAGATACATTTATCTATATATTGTCATTTTAACCACCGGCAACCTTTTGCTTATTGTCATTTTAATTGGCATCCTCATATGCCAACTATTTTGTGCCATTTAGACTAGGACGATGGGCTTGCCCACATCAAAATGATATGGCTTTTTTTTTTTTTTTTTTTTTTTTTTTTAAATCAATGATCCTTTTCTTTAAATTCAAGTTGAACATTAATTTTTTTTTTTTAAATCTTGCAATAAATCTGTTTTTGGACAAAAATACAATTGATAGAAATAAGAGATTTGAAAAAAAGGTTATTTTTTAACTTTAACATAAAAAAAAGGTTATCTTTGCATTTATCTCAAATGATGTTTGACATCCAAACCGAAGATGATGGGCTTTGCCTACATCCTTATTAAAAAAATGTTGCGCTAATTGAACCCACTAAAATTGTATGTGCACCCCTTTCATAAGTATACCATCACTAAATATCATTTTTAAAAGTTATAATTTATAATTATGATTCGTGTGAACTTATGATAGGGATGCGCATATAGTTTTGGAGGGATGCAAATGTCGATTCTCTAAGAATAACATCGTGGCCCATTTCTGGAAAACTTACAACCTTTGTTATTGACCTACCAAAGTTGACAATTCACTTTGATTTATCGTTGTGGAACTGGGTTATTTGGAGAATTCCTTTAAATTCAACTCAATAATTTTTCAAGACATCAAATACTATTAAATTTTGATTTAATTTAAAAGTAATATTATCCTATCCAAAAATTTATAAAAATTCATTATCCTAATAATTTAAGAAACCAATTTGTAATAATCACATCATTATTATGAATTTGATTGTTATGAATTAGTTGATCATATAAGTTGATAAAAATTTTGATAAATTTTTGAAATTATTATTAATTTAATGATTTGAATATTATAGTCAAAATGATCTATAATATAATAACATTGAACTTTTTAACTTACCATTCGCATGGGATTACAAATAAATATACAACAGATACACATACCATAATGCCAGGAGATTCAAAAAAGATTTTATGATAAAAATGGAATTAAATGTACCAGTTGAAAAAAATGCGACATGAAATGTATAACTGTATATTTTTTTATTAAAAAAAGAAGAAAAAAGATGAAACGATGAAAACGACGTAGTAGAAAATTGATAGAATGAATGACCGCCCATCTGCTCTTAAAAGCGCAGGTGGAGTGCTTGCAAAGGTATGGGACCTCCAGCAACCTGTTAAGGTCATGGGGTTTCATCGCCTGTCCAACCGTTATTGGACAACTTATATGCCCCATTGGCCCACATGTTTAATCATCTAACCATCACTTTCTTTTCAATATCAACGGCCAATATATAATTATCGGCCCTCGAAAATGACATTTTTTTTTTTGAAAGACAAAAATGACAATTAAGAGAAAATATCAGACAAAAATATTAACTAGCCAGACAGTCAAAATACAAATTTATCGCTGTCCTCAAAAAAAAAAAAAAATTTATAGTTTCTTTTATTATTAATTTAATTAGATTAAATTTATATCAAAACATCAAACTATAATAAAATTTTCGTTGGCCACAGCAACACTATGGCTATTTTTCAATGCTACATATGATTAAGAAATTTACTTATAAAATTTTTACCAAAATTAAATACTATATATGATTAAGAAATTTACTTATAAAATTTACCATTATAACATAAAGAAAAATTTACTCTTTCACGATAAAAGAAAAACTCTTTGTTTGACTACTACCTAGTGGTATCAAATTACATCATAATTATGGAAATAAATAAATCATTTTATAAATTAAGGAAAAAAACTACAAATAAAATTGAAATAAACTTTAATGTATGCATCTGTTTATTTACGAACAATTTATTTTATTATATAGCACTTGTATTGTACTTGATTTTGTTATATTCAATAATATCATCAAGTGTGGTGAGTGATATCGTTGCATAATTATATACTTGTTGATTACGTATGAAATTTAAATTTTTAATATTATCGATTTCATATTAAATTAATTATTTTTAAAAATTATGTTTATAAATATTTGAGTTTCTTAAAAATTATATTAATGTTTAATTAAATCTGAATCCTTCAAATCTAATTTATATGCATAACTATTTTTTAAAGTTGTTATCGAATAAATAAAATATTTATTAAAATTTATCAAAATAAATATTATTTATATAATCAAATATCCATTTTCATAACGTGAGAATCGTGAGATGATTACTTTTATAACTATTTATACAAAATTTACAATCCATATTTTACTGAGAGATACACAACCCGTAAGTGACACACTATATGCATTCCTTGTTTACTAAAGCAAGACAGAAAGGGCTTAAGCATCTTTTACTTCTCCGTGCATACAAATACAATGCTTCAAAACCAAACAGATGTTATGATTACACGTACACGCTAGCGCAAAAGCCAAAGCAACATGTTACTGCTTACTACCACCACCAAGCAAACAAGTTTCTCCAATTTAATAGTATTATTTTTATTTTAATTACTATTTTTTTCTGTTTATATATAAAAAAAGGTGATAAGATAATTTTGACCAAAAGTAGCGGAAATTTACGTGGTGGGGCACCGGCAAGGCGGCAACTTCTTGAGGTAGGTCTTGTCCGTATCAGAACGTGTCGTGAAGTGGGGTCCATCCTTTTATCATTAATCTTTTGACCGTCTAATTCGAATCACATCAGCACTTTTTTTTTTGGGAATAGTTCGTGTGTATATGAGAAATACTACAAGTACTGTGGTCGCTGCGACTCTGCTCGGCATCAAAATCTCATCTCTACATATCTATGTATAACTCATCTCTACAAAATTATACCAGTTCATTGCCAACCAAAGTCTGTCAGTCCAGATCCTAATTATAATAACTAACCAACGGTTGGTGAAATGAATTTGAAAATTTATTCAAATTACAAATAATTATAGAGGCATCTAAATATTTTTTCTTTTCAAAACGTAAAATTAAAAACTTTCAATTTGCCTTTTTTTTTTTTTTTAAATGTTTTATTGCCTTTGCCTTTACCTTAAAATAAATTTATAATTGTCTAACAAATAAATTTTACTGATTTGAATTGATTTGTAATTTATGTCTAAAGTAGTGTTTTTCCAAATTAATAAATTGATAACTAACTTTAAAGGTAAATTATTCTTTAAACTTACATTTTTTTTTCCTCAAATTTACCACTTTCAGTATTGAAATGGGGCGTGGAATAGATTTACTATGATGGAGAAATTAAGAGGTTGCTTTATGTCAAATAAATATTAGTAAGAACAATTTTCATTTTACTCCTTATATTTTAATGATTTATTTGGTTTTTATCTATAAATGCGTTATTGAAAGTTGTGATCCTGAAATTTTTAGAACCCATCAGTTTCTTTGAACCAAAATTTAATGGAAATTTAAGAGACTAAATTGATAAGTTTTGAAAATTTTAGGAACCATAGCTTTTAATAATATATTTAAAGAATGTATTTACAAGTAAAAACGACATAAATCATCAAAATATAAGGATTAAAAAATATATATTTTTTTAATTTTAAAAATTGTAAAAATGGAAGGCATTGGAAGACCTCCAGTTTGGTTTGTTTATGGAAGTTAAATAAAGAAAGCAGGAAACAAGGAGCATGTTGGATGGGCAAAGTTGAGATCCCATCATCAATGAGCCCATGTATGTATATGTAGTCACTAGTGTTTAGAAAGCAACTTCACAGACATCTGTAACTGTGATGTGATCTAATCCATTCCATATCAGAACTCCTCAACCACTTGATTTTAATACAACTTGTTTCAATCATGCCCAACCCATCCATCACACCAGATGCCATGTGACATTGTTTCAAACCCCAGTTTTGAAGTCAAAGAAAGAAGATATGAATAACTGTAATTTCCAAGTAACTTCCACTTCTTGCAAACCACATAAACTAATTAATCAGTAACTTAACTCAAGACTCAAAGCCTCTATATAAATATCATTAGTTCCAAGTCAAGATATCGATCCAAAACGATCATATCATCATCATGATGCCACAAGAGCCCCATAGCAAAATATTAGCCTGACATGTAGATACCTTAGGATGCCTTGTAACTGTTAAAATTTTGGTACAAACATAAAAAATATATATTTTTGGAAAAAATAATAAAAAATTTGTTTCTATATATTTTCAAGCATATTTTGATTTTTTTTTGTCACAAATTAAAAACATCTTCTTTAACTACAATATATAAAATAGAACTCTGTATCTAAAGTACTATCTCATGATTTCAAGAAAACATAAAAGTACTATTTTCTAATTATTTAATCAAAGTCTTAATTCTTAAAAATATCAACAAAACCATCTGACAATCATGCACACATTTTTCACTCCTAAAAGCTAAAACACAGTTGATTTAATTTCAAATTTGAATTCAACATCACTAGCTAGGAACAAATTAAAACATGAAAATCACTTTTAACTATTCAAAAAACTATCCACACACCGTCCATCCAGGGCCAGTTTTGTAATTTAGTGCCAAATTAATTCACTGACACTTGTCTTGAATGCATGGCAAGTAAACTCACGGACCTACACAATTCCACATATTAAAAAAAAAAAAAAAAACAAAATCTCTATCAAATCTCTCTGCATACAGTGTGACAACATTACAATAAAGAAAACACGAAACACATAAAGTACCATCCCCATTAACCACCTTAACTTTCCCTCTGTTGCACCAACCAAAACCCGACGCCACAAAACTGTCCAAAGCCAAAACAAACCAGAAGACGAAAAACTCCAGTTTCCACTTTTCCACAATCAAATATGAGGACCAGCAACCACTTGATTGGTCTCGTAAACTTCTTGACATTCCTGCTATCAATACCAATCCTTGGGGGTGGAATATGGTTGAGCACCAGAGCCAACAACACTGACTGTCTCAAGTTCCTGCAGTGGCCACTTATAGTCATAGGAGTCTCCATCATGGTGGTCTCTCTGGCTGGCTTTGCTGGGGCCTGCTACCGCAACACCATCCTCATGCGGTTCTACCTCTTCGTCATGTTCTTCATCCTCGCAGCCCTCGTCGGCTTCATCATCTTCGCCTACGCCGTCACTGACAAGGGCTCCGGTCAGGTGCTCGTGAACCGGGCATATCTCGACTACCGTCTCGAAGACTACACGGGTACTTGGCTTGCGGACCGAGTGTCGGAGAATAGTTACTGGGTCAAGATCAGCTCCTGTATTCGAGACTCTCATGTTTGTGCTAAGATGGGGAGGCTTGTTGGTGGTGTTCCTGAGACTGCTGACAAGTTCTATCTCAGGAAGCTCAGCCCTATTCAGGTCTCTAAATTTCCATTCACTTTCCTCAAATTTGATTTTGATTTTGTTTTTTTAATTTGTTGTTTTGGTTTTTAGTTTTTATTTTGAGACCTTTAAGCAACTGAATTTGAACGCTGAGGTGAGAAGTGTGTGGGGCTAGGTTATGTTTATTGTCACCTATATTTCTAATTAAGTGGAGTTTAAGTAATGATTTAAGTGAAGTTTAAGGAATGAAGAAATGTGAGGAGAGAGTAGATCTAGTTTTTGTTTAGGTTGTGTAAAGTCTTCTGTAGGCTATATCTGCTACTAGATTCAACTTTTTGATTAATCTCTCATTTAGATTCAAATTTTGTTCACAGGAAGGAGAATTTTTCCTTTTTTAATTTCAACCATTGAATGATTTGAGTTATCATAATTTCTGTTTTAATTTTAGCTTTTTTAATTATTAAAATATGGAATCTTGAAGATAATGATGCAATAAAAGTGGACAGCGCTGGGCGATGGCCTGATTTGTGGTGTTCTAAATCCAATAATTATGTCTGATATGTCAATGGGCAGAATTGTAAATTAACATCATATATGGGCTGAGGTTGGCGAAATTGCAGTTTCGCTTGTCCCTTTCTGCTTTTTACCAAAAAAGGGCCTGAAGAAATTAGAAAGAATGTTCTATTGGGCTTCTTTGAAAGTGTTGGGTAGCCTTTTTAGCCTTACCTATATTATTTGCTTTTTCCATTTTGTCTGGTTGCTTGGCTCACTCAATGCAAGCTAGAAAGCACATGAAAAGCTAAAAGAAAGTTAGAATCTAATCTGAAATGGGACTTTTTTTTTTTTTTTCGGTTTCTTACATATCTTCTCAGTTACCAAATATGTAATAAAACATTGCTTTTCACCAACTTTGACAAGATACCTAACGTTTAGGCAGCTGCTTGCTCTAGTGAAAATTTTATATTATGGTATTCACATGTCCTATACAATATCGAAAGAAAGATATTTGAATACAATTCTGAATGATGTCATGAAATAAATTAGTTTAAACTTTTAATTCAATTTTTTTAATTCTCCCTTCTTTTTTATTGCTTTGGCACAATCAAGTGTGTCATGTTATTTTTTCTTTATCCTAATATGGATCATTGTTATTCATTGTCTTTTTGTTTTGATGCTTACTAGTGGCTTGCGTATAATATAATATATGACTTGACAGCCTTATCTTTCGGTTCCCAAAGAGACATGAGTTGTTTTGAGACCTAAAAATCTTGGAGGATTTTCAAAAATAATAATAATTAAAAAAAAAAAAAAAAGTTTCTATCACCATTTAGCAATGAGATACACAAAAAGTGAAACATCCACTATCAACCACAACTACCGCAAAGAAACAATGTGTTTCTAAGAATATATACATAACACATATTTTCTGGTGCCTACTTTTGCACTTTGTTTCGTTATCTGATTATTTTGTAGCGTACTCTTTTACATCAAGTCTTTGCATTTTAAGCCTACGTGTATGTGATCTGAGTATTTTGTATTCTCTAGTTTAGTGTAACAATAAGTTCCCATTATGGTCTATGCAGTCTAGTTGCTGCAAGCCCCCAACAGAGTGTGGATATGACTATGTGAATGAGACCTATTGGATTGCTGGTGGAGGGCTGGTGGGTACCAATCCTGACTGCACGGTGTGGAGCAATGATCAAGAGCAATTGTGCTATCAATGCAACTCATGCAAAGCGGGTGTTCTGGCCAGCCTTAAGAAGAGCTGGAGGAAGGTCTCGGTTATCAACATTGTTGTGTTAATAATCCTAGTGATTTTCTATGTGATTGGCTTTGCAGCATTTAGGAACAATCGCCGGATTGATAATGATGAACCCTACGGCGAAGCTAGGATGACGAAGGCGCAGCCAAGTAGAATCCAGCTTTAACTAATATGTTAGAAAATAAGATACAAGTAACTTCTTTGTCAAGATTGTAATTTCGGGTTTTAATACTACAGTTAGGGCATGTTTATTTCACATAAAATCACTTGGGTTTTTTGTTTCAGTTTTAAAAAAGAAAATGAAAAAATTGGCTGTATATGTTGTGTGAGTCTATTTTCCTTCTGGCAATCTTCTATTTGGGAAGAAAAAATTATCAATGTATCAAAACAAGAGGATGAAGAATTATTTTCCTTAATACAGATTTGTATTTATATAATATGCCTGATGCATGAGCAACTTTGATCAAGCCGAAAAATGGTTCAAAAGAAAAGGAAGACTAACATTGACTTGACGTAGATCTATTTTCGTTTTTGGATGATGCTTGTTATGAAATGAAAATATTCTTAACACTCGCTAATGTTAATTATTGTTAGAAATTTATATTTTGAAGTAACTTGATATGTATTAAAATCAGAAGTTAGTTCAATTGGTGCATCAGTCATTCTTTTTATGTGCAAGATGCAAAATTCAGTAATTTTTTTTTGAGATACCATTTACAGTGGAAACGAAGTGGATTTGGGATATTGTTAGACTGAATTAATTCAAACGATGTGAATATAGGATATTGTTAGATAGAATTAACTCTCTTTGTAATAAGACACATTGGACATAGGAGGTAAGTCAACATTCAATAATCTGTAACTAGAATCTTGCACACAGGATAAATCTATTGGAAAATTTGCAAGAACCAGTAAGAGAGGGCTACAACTACCGGTTGCTATATAAGTTTTTGTTAACAAAATGGGTTCTTGCTCAAGTGAATGTTGTCTTGGAAGGAGAAACAAATGTTCCCAGACCAACAGACATGCAAAGGCTCACATAAAAATTTATTACCTTCCTCTCTAGGATGCCCGAAAGGTTTGCGATTAATATTAGAAGTGCCTATGGTTGCACGTGCAGACATGAAAACTAGAGCTGACACAGCAAGTGCTGCTTATATAGATCTAGTAAAGTCAACTCCAACCTAAGAGAAATGATTTCTGAATGATCAGATAGAGAATCAAATTTAAAAAAGGAACAAGACACCATATCATGCACAAATGCAGCCAGAGAGAAGAAAAGTAGAACATGAGACTATGTTTTGGGACTTAAAGTTGTGTCATGATCTATTAGGAATGTTTGTAAATGGCAGTTTGGAATGCATTGGAAATCCAAGAGAGCTAACTTTAATGAGATATACATAGATGCTTTGTATTGTAGTTTATAGTTACAACTCAATCTCTGCCTCACTTACAGCACTGGTTAGATTGTATACACATCTCCCTCCAGGAGATATGTCATACAATTTTGACCTATTAATATTTCATAATAGTATTCCAGTTCATCCGTTATCACTAAATTTTCCTTTGTCTAATGATTTTCCTCATTGACTTACAGTTCTAAATTGGTGCATTATCAGTATTGTACAACTAGGAATAAGATTTTGAAGATTGACAATTATACAGCTTTCAAAAGTAGAGATACCAAGTTTTATGCCATATATGGATGCTAAACAAAAAACAATAGAAGTAAACAATAAAATAACATAAACGTGGCTCAATAGTCATTGAATTTTTTGTATGATATGATACCTTATGTCTACCAAAGGTGGTGATACATTATGAGAAGTTACTAAATGAAAATTGACCTCAAATAACCATTTAGGATCCTGCATATATTTGTGTTACATTACACCTACACAAGATGTAAATTATAAATATAAAACTAAACAGTTTTTGAAAAAGAACCAAACTCTTATTTACCTGATCCCATTTTCACCTATCGTTTGATCTTCTCGGCAGTGTTCTGGATTCCATCTCATGATTGTACGCTCTCCAACATCATAGCTCTCCAAACAAGATGGAGAGGCAGTACTGTGGCCATTTTTATTTACGTCAAGAACCAACAACGTTTTTGCAACGCTTCCACAAAGTCGAATCGTGCAATGAAAATCAGACCACACCCTTAATCGCCCGTTTGCATCATTATCGTTATCTCCTTCAGACAAAACAAGCACAGCATATTCGGAGTGAACCAAAGAGGGATGATGACAGTAGGCGACAAAATCCACACCATACTGCGATCCAGACCTCACAACCCAATTCTTTGTTCTAAGATGCGAAAAAGCCTTGTAAAACACAGGAAACGTGCCCTTCTTAGACTTCATGTACAGCCACAGCTCTTCATCATTCATCACGCACTCATCATCACCAACGATTTTAATGCATTTTAGAGAATGACATAAATAAAAAGCTTCCTCCATACCCAATTGAAACCAGTGCTTGTCCTTATCAGCTGTAACAATCGGTCGACCAAAACATGCACGGTTAAGAAGATCAGATTGTTCTGCTTCCACACCGAGAATCGCACTGCATCCAGAGAGTAAAGCACGAGCTTCAAATCGTATAAGAGAAGACTGAAGCTCCAGGATGATTTTCGACATGGGGTCTGCAAGAGCTTTGGCTTTGGAGCCCTTTCCTTTCCATCTTGGCGCCATTTTTCAATAAACTAAACAGTTAATAAATCCAAATCAACAACAATACCATCATGTAAATACTGCAAATTAACATCAGCCAACATGGCTGATGAAATGAGTAAAAAAAGAATATTAAATTATGTAGTTTCTTAATGTCTATATAAAGCACTGGAGCATTTCATCGAACACATTCTATGCACACCATTGGAACATAAAAAATTCTCACAACAACTAGAAGGTCAGGTCTGGTGTCGTCTCACATCATTCCTAGAAACTAAGATCTATAAATTTCGTTTTTAACATCATTCAAAATGACTCCATAGTCCATCCTACATTTAAAATGATAAAAAAAGGTGCAAAATATTTAGCTTCTTTTGCAAAACTAAAAATATTAAAAAATTCTAACAACTTGTGTTGTGTTTTTGTGTGTGTGTGTGTGTTTGTTTTTTTTGGCTTCTTCAAATTACAGAACATGAGTGGAAGTACACCTTTTAAATTGGTAACAGTCAGGGAGTAGACAATTTCTTCAGAAAAGAAAAGTAACTAGAAAGTTCCTGTTCCCTTTGTTTTACTCGAAAAACAGACTAATATTACTTTTGAGCGATATTTAATAGCATCTCTCAGAAGTCTAAAATCAGATAATCAGAGCAATTTGTGAATGATGGCTCTGCTTAAAATTGGAAACAAAAATACAAAAAAGGCCCGCTTCTATGAACCAAGTTGCTGACCACGCCCAATTCAAATCGACTCTACCGTTGTTCCCCGACCCATGCGGTCTGAATATGGATTCCATATTTCTATTATATATAAAACAATAAAAAAGTATTCAAAAAAATTATAAAAAATAATTATAAAAAATGCTATCTCCTTTTAATATTTTTAAATTTTACTAACCATTGAAGAGATATATATATATAATATTTCGTTATAATCATAACATGAGAAAAATTATCCATAACTTATAAGTTGAATCTACAATCTTTTCATATAAAAGGAGATAAACTTTTGATTTTGTCACTATACAAAATCACTTTGGCTTGTTGTACATATATATTTACGTATTTTCTTTCAACAAAGAAATATAACAATTCACTTAAATGTACAATAACCATAATATAACCTTTAAGATTATGCTAACTTATATATATAGAGAGAGAGACACACACACACATATTGTTTTCTTAATTTGTTTTAAATCGTTTTTAAGGTTTGATAGTTATGGTTTTTTTTTTTTTTTTTAAACAGGTACGTACGTGATATGAAATGTTGATCTCTCGCTTATTGATAATAATACAGTATGCAAATTGGCTCAGTTGCAATTTTACTGCAAAGAAGCATTACTGATACTAGTCGACATTAATATCTGAAATGAAAGCCACAGATGACAGTTTTGAAATTAAATTACAGTACAAGTTACTGCACTGTCCCAAAAATAATGTTCTCATTGATTCCTTGCACACGATTAACAATCTTGCAGTTTGTGCTGATGTTCAACTCTAGTCTTGGTTACAAAAAATGTAAAATTATAGAATTTCGATCTGTGTTCAACTCTAGTCTTGGTTACAAAAAATGTAACATTATAGAATTTCGATCTGTGTTAGACTATGTCAAAAATTGTTAATCTGCTGTTTATTCGTCTTACAAAATTTTAAGCTGCCACAGGAGAATTTAACTTATCGATGGAGTGTCAACTGTAATCTCAAGCTGCTCGGAACTAATTGGAGACCTTTTGCTGTGATTTATTCTTTCAAAACCTCCCGACGTTTCCATGGCAGTTGTCCTGCCAATTTGCTGTTTTGAAGTAGGAAGATTCAAGTCAGTACAGATCGGTTCATCTTACTAGGAACCAACTAAAGCAATGATGAAAAGAGGAAGTTTGTAGTTCAACTCAATAACTCATGTTACTGTTCAACAACTAATGAGTAAGATTTTTCTAGGAAAAAAATTGGCATCACTCGTTATTCATATACGATGATACAATTCTATGTTAATGCAAGTTGGCATGGTACTTGCTTACCGCATTTAATGTGGAATCACTTTGTAGTTCTAGTTTGCGAATATTTTGCATCGTCATCCCAAACCATTCGTCAATCCAACCAAAACAATTCCTATGGCTTTCAAGAAAAAGAGCCCTTTCGCCCTGTCAGGAAAATAAGAATATATGAGGACCTTAAATTCCATAAACTTCACCATACATGAGAAAAGTGGAGCATATGCGTCCTTATAGAATTAAGAAATTAAAGAGAGACGTGTCCAACCTAACATCAAGATCGAGTTGGATCCATATTGTATCCACATAATTTTTAGGGGAAAATAAGGAGTTCTAATTCTCTAATCATTTATTCATTTGCTAAACCTTTTTTTATTTCTTAAGGAAAGGCCTAAACAACAAATTGTAATTTGCATGAGTACTAAAAATTGTAAGGTGATTGAAATCAAGGTGATATCGTATTCTTGATTTCTTACTAGGTGCTGAAATATGACTTTCTGATAGGCAAGGCAAGCAGATGTAAGGAATTTTTCCGATTAAGTTATCTATATTGTCAACGGTATTCACAGATTGTCTTGAGTTCAAGAGACATTACCGCCAACAAAGCTTGTTCAATTCGATAACCGAAACCCCAGTAAGGTGCATCTACAGTTACCAATTTGTAGGCTGTCATTACAGGATTGCACCTATCCTGCACAAGTTAATGTACACAAATTAGATTTGTGACAAAATTGAGAGCATATTCACAAGGGCCAAAGCTATATATAATCTAGGGGCACACCTCTGACTCTGAGTGACCATCACAGAAATTTCTTGAATTGAAATAATATACATACATAACAAGATAATTATCACTGAGAACGGTACCAACCTGCCATCCCTCTACAAGTGGACCACGGCTAGTTCTCTTTGATCTAAATTTAGAGAATTCTATGTCGCTTTTTCCAATAGCGTGACTCCAATAGTCTGTTGAAGTTGAAGCTATATCAAGAATTTCAACTTGTCTGGCTGCCAATTGTTCTTTGCTTAAGTTATGCACCTATTTAAACGGCTTCACATATAAGAAATGAAAAAGAAAAAAGAAGAAAAAATGAAAGAAAAGACAAACAGTGCACAATACAATGTCCCAACTTATGAACAATTGAAAAGCATTTGATCAACGGTGCCACAGTGACAGAATGGATTTCAGCAAAATTTTATTAAAGCTACGAGAACACGCGAAGGAACTTACATTTTCTGAATTGCCATTATCAGCTTTATGAATAGTTTCAATGGTGAGACTAAACTTGGTGAAGTATGGACACTGCAGAAAATACAAAAACCAAATCAATGTCAACTGTTACATGAACAACTGCATTCTTAGAAAAAATATTAGTAAATAAAATAACAAAGTTATTACCTTGATTACTGAAGAATGTTGCATCCGTTTGCAGGAGAAAGAAAAAAAAAAGAACATGTTAATGCAAGTTTGAGAAGAATCATAACACAAAGAACGTGCCACATGAGGGCATGGATATATACCTGTTTTGCATCGTGGATATGCATTCCATGCTTCCTCCTGCATGACAAGAGCATCTGTTGGTGCAAAAGTCCTAAGCCAAGCAGGTGCTTTGCTGCAAAAAGAAGAGGAAATATGATAGACTATGATTTCACTTCTAATGAATATTATCCACTAGAGAAGTATCAATTCGTCCATAGAAAACAGTCGTAAAAGCAGTAGGAAATATAAAGAATAACCAACAAAAGAGAAATCACATTGCTTAGAGGCATAAATCATACCTCTGAAAACAACAAAACAAAAGAGATGCTATCATAAATTACTTAAAAGATAAAACAAAAGAATAAAAATAGTGTTGAAACGAGCCCTACTCCCACACAAAATTGGTGAGAACATCGTCAAAAGAGAATGGTAGAAAAACCAAATTGAATCATCTGTCATTCAAAACAATCTTTTTATCATCATTACAATTACACAATGTACAAACTAACTAAAACTAACTACTCTATTGAAAACATATATATCTAAACACAATGGAGAGGGATTTGCTGCTGACTACTGCAGCTTGTGTCACTCAAAAATTCCATAAACTACCCATCACTACTAACTTACTTGTCTACAAAGTCATAAAATTTTCATAAAACAACAAAAAAATAATAATAATAATTTCATGCCAACAAGTAAGTGAAAATTACCTTTGTAAATGATAAACTTTAGAGGTGTATTGGCCTATTCCATACACATCATCCTCAAAGGGTCTATTCTCCAATACTTCCACCCCCTCAGAACCTGTTGAACTCTGCTGCTGCATCTTGATGACCATGTACAACTGAGCTATCTGATACTGAAATCCAAAATTCATAAAAAAAAATCAATAATTGTTTATGTTATATACATTTCACTGAATCACAACATTAGAAGCATAATTATTGATTTGCTTTGCCTTTACCTCGTCCAATGACATTGGCATCACAATTCGACTTCACAAAAGAAACCCATTAAAAAGTAGTACAAGTTAAGGAAATATCCAACTAAAACAACCCCACCAAAGGAAACTGCAAAATAACTCTCATTTTTAGTTTTTGAACAACAATAAAGAGCATCTGGTCGAATAAGATAAACAGAAAAACATGCATACACTGAATTCAATAGAAGAAAGGATACAATTCTTTGATTTGAACCATTCTTTCCAGCAAATACACAAAGCCAAGAAATCCCAATAACGTAAAAGAGGAGTTAAATTTGACCACAGGAAATGAAGCAATGGCAAGTGGAGAGGAATTATGTGAGATGGGGCCATTATAATACATAAAATATTAAAAGCGTCATGGAAGGACAGGTGCGACTGTTAAAAGTCAGGACAAGCAAGTGGACGCGTCAGCTTAGACGTTAAGGCTTGTTTGTTTTTTTTTTTTTTTTTAGTATAATAATTATATCTGAGATAAATTAAAAGGGTTTTCGAAATCTTTAACCGAGATATAATACTGATGACACGATTTAGCGGATTACTCTCATTGGGGAGAGAATCACCCATATGAAGGTGAAAAGAAGAGACCCACATAAAAATGAGGGAAAGATTCACATTGAAGTGGGAGAACGATCCACACAATTGATGAAAAATTAATTATCAATAATAATAATAATATTATTATTAATTATATTATATTATTATTATAGTATTATATTAATATTATATAATATATAGATATTGTTGGACACGGGTGTCGAACCCGTAGTGAAGGCTTGTTGTTTAGAATTTAGAATCTGTTCTAAATTTTTTGTCAACCTTACGTTATGCTCTTGACTTTGTTTTTTTTTTCAACTTTGCGTTCCAACGCGGTGGATTCAATGCCACTCACTCTAACGACGTCGTGTTCACGTAACGCGTGTATGCCGTCTGCTGCCGACTGCTTGTCACGTGACATAAGATAAGAGTGTGAAAGTACTTTTATTCATTGTCAAAATAAATAAATAAAATTTTTTATTCAAATTTGTACCTTGATATTTTTGTTATCATATTAATAGGAACGTTTAGTAAGGAAATATGATTTGCTTGGTTTTTTTTTTTTTTTTAAAAACTGACGATTAGAGGAAAAACGGTAATTTAGACCGCAACAATTTAAAATCTTTAAAAACATGTACATTTTATCTTTTATGAGAAATAACAGCCAAACATTTCATTGACCTAAATTATCAATTAGTAACCATAAAAAAAATCAGTTATGAGCAAACAAATAAAACAAGGGCTATAATTAATCTTGATTTTATCTTTCATCAATTACAAAACATGTTTGAGAAATGAATCACCTATATTCACCCGATATGGAACCAAAAAAAAAAAAAAATCTTTATCTTTTCGATTTTTGTGCGCTGCCCTTTCTTTCGTTGATAGTTCCAACCACACCGGAACACTATTTACAACCCCAATATCAGGCCCAAGTACGAGTGGGTAGCATTGCAAGTCGCAACACGTTCAAGTTGACAATTATTTTGGTTTTTCAGGCCCAAACAGCAACACCAATATCTACGATGAGGCCCAAGTAGGAACGTGTAGCAGTGCAAAGTCGCAACATATTCAAGTTGACAATTATCTACGGAGTGACGATGTTTCCACCTCTCCTCTCAAAATGTGTACCTACAACCCGTTAATTGATTCACCCCATTAAAGAATATTCTTAATCTACAATTCATAAATACACCTACATGATACCAAAAATACCCTGAATTATAATTTTTATTTAATAAAAAGTTAACCCATTAATAATAAATCCTTGTAATTATTCATTAGCAAAAACAAATGACGGTTTCATTCTGCAAATCTTTTTTGAGGAAATGAGAAAAAAGTTAAATTAGCAAGATTTTTGTCCATGCTTGTTGTGGGGCTTTTTATGCTTTATTGGCATTAATCTTCTCTTCAACCTTCTCTATTATTCTTGCAGATCCTTCTCCAAATTCTAAACGGAAAAGTTTGATAAATTTGGGGATTACTGTTATTAAATTAAAGAAAATGATTGAATTGGCAATATAAAGATTAAAGTTGATATCTGGGTATCATTTTTCTTGGGGGGGAGGGGGGCTGCGGAAGTGATGATTAAAAAAAAAAGTTGTATCTTAAAAGTTTCAATTATTTGAATTTTTTGATTTGTTCTTGTTCTTATTCACCGTAAATTTTCATATCTATAAAAGTTTGTAAGTTTTTTTTTTTTTTTAAAAAAAAAAAAACTGTGAACCAAAGGGGGAAAAAAAATCCTCTCAAACGATATCATTAACTAATGAAATTACAAATTTAGCAAGGAAATGTAACACAGAAATTGAAGATTTATAAAATGAAGCCGCCATGCCTAGAAATTGAAAGTTTTTAAGTGGTAATACTTTTGTTTTTGCTACTGAAAAATTATAAGAATTTATTATTAATGGGTTAACTTTTTATTTAAAAAAAAATTATAATTGAGGGTATTTTTGGCATGATGTAGGTGTATTTACAAATTGTAGATTATGAATATTCTTTAATGGAGTGAGCTAATAAATGGGGTGTAAATACAGGTTTTGAGGGGTGGGAATATCATTTGCCGGCCCAAACAAACACCCAAAAAACCGTTACGGTTGCACAGATGCCAGGTCCCCACATTTGGCACATTCCAGGATGTGATGTGACAAGAAGCACTAAGAAAACCCTAATCTCAGTGGCACACTTGCGCTTGGACTTTTTGGAGACTACAATGTCCAGACAAAATCACTAAAGTTGGCTAAATAATAACAAATGTTAATTAAAATAACAAGATTTCTGCGGCTCATCGACGCTCCAAAACCCTAGTTCGATTTCCCAAACAAAACCCTCCTCCTCCTTGTCATCGTCACTCACTAACTCAGCTGTTGTCGTGAAACACAAACGAAGAGAGACACAAACAAAACAAAAGAAAAACATGAGTGGTTGTTTGAATCGCTGTCAAAATCTCTCTTCTAGCTCCTTGTTGTCTTCTAAGCCGTCGTTTTCTTTATTAAAACACAATAATTTCCGGTTCTTTTTCTACAATACTAATAAAAGAACTGGAAGAAGTAGCAAATTATCCTCCTCCTCCTTCAACTTCCGGTCACGGCAGCGGCAGCAGCTGACTCGATGCTCGGTGCGGGAGGAGTCGGAAAATTTAGCGGTGGCGGCGGCGAGGGTGGGGAAGAGGACGGATTTGAAGAAGATAATGATTCTTGGCGCGGGGCCGATCGTGATTGGACAAGCGTGCGAGTTCGATTACTCAGGCACGCAAGCGTGCAAAGCGCTGAAAGAGGAAGGATACGACGTCGTTTTGATAAATTCGAACCCGGCCACCATCATGACCGACCCGGACTTGGCGGACCGGACTTACATTACTCCGATGACACCCGATTTAGTCGAGCAGATCCTTGCGACGGAGCGGCCCGACGCTCTCCTCCCCACCATGGGCGGCCAGACGGCTCTCAACCTCGCCGTTGCCCTCGCCGAGAGCGGCGCGCTTGAGAAGTACGGCGTCGAGCTGATCGGAGCCAAGCTGGACGCCATCAAAAAAGCCGAAGACAGAGACCTCTTCAAGCGAGCAATGAAGAACATTGGGGTCCAAACGCCGCCGTCTGGGATCGCTAACACACTCGACGAATGCATAGCCATCGCCGCCGAAATCGGGGAGTTCCCATTGATTATTAGACCCGCATTCACGCTTGGTGGCACCGGAGGAGGTATCGCGTACAATAAAGAAGAGTTCGAGGCCATTTGCAAAGCTGGTTTGGCTGCCAGCTTGACTTCACAAGTGTTGGTTGAGAAATCGCTGCTGGGTTGGAAGGAGTACGAGCTCGAAGTGATGCGTGATTTGGCTGACAATGTGGTTATCATTTGTTCGATCGAGAACATTGATCCCATGGGGGTGCATACAGGGGATTCGATCACTGTCGCCCCTGCACAGACCCTCACTGATAAGGAGTATCAGAGGTTGAGGGATTATTCGGTGGCGATTATTAGAGAGATTGGAGTGGAGTGTGGAGGTTCCAATGTGCAGTTCGCGGTGAACCCTGTTGATGGGGAGGTTATGGTTATCGAAATGAATCCTAGGGTGTCGAGGTCGTCTGCTTTGGCTTCGAAGGCCACGGGGTTCCCTATAGCCAAGATGGCTGCCAAATTGTCTGTTGGCTACTCCTTGGACCAGATTCCTAATGATATTACGAAGAAAACGCCAGCTAGTTTTGAGCCTTCTATTGATTATGTGGTCACCAAGGTCGGTAAATAAATGTCCTTGCATTCTGCATTTTTAGTTATGCGTTACAAGTTACTCTATGTGTTGGTATAGATAGTAAGTTTTAACATTTGTTTTGCTTTCGTGGGTTAGTTCATTTGTCTCGTTAGTTTAAGATAATTATTGGGAACTGCTTTTATTTTGTTGTCTATGCTCTTCTTGAAGACTTGTGTGGGATATGTTGTTTGTTGGAAATTAGGAATGATCCTTTAACTGCTGGTGCTTTTACGAAACGCATATTTTTCTAATTGCGTTTGCTTGCTTTTTATTATAGTTTAATATACATTTTAAGTCATCGATAATTCTGATATGACTGAGATAGCAGCTTAATACAAGTGTTGTACTGATGTTATAATTACCATTGCTCTTGTTTTACGCTGGTTTATTTTTTCCTTGGGTGTATAATATCACTATTGATATGTGTCTGCATAAATTGTGCAGATCCCTCGATTTGCATTTGAGAAATTCCCCGGTTCTGAGCCAATACTGACAACTCAAATGAAATCTGTTGGTGAGGCCATGGCTCTAGGGCGCACATTCCAGGAATCGTTTCAGAAAGCTGTGAGATCACTGGAATGTGGCTACTCTGGATGGGGTTGTGCAAAGGTGAAGGAACTTGCATGGGATTGGGAACAATTGAAGTACTGCCTCCGAGTCCCTAATCCTGATCGCATTCATGCCTTATATGCTGCTATGAAGAAGGGGATGAAAGTAGATGATATTTATGAGTTGAGTTACATTGACAAATGGTTCCTCATGCAGCTCAAAGAGCTCATAGATGTAGAACAATTTCTTACAGCTAGAAGCTTGTCTGATCTGACAAAGGATGACTTTTCTGAAGTTAAAAAAAGAGGTTTCAGTGATAAGCAGATAGCCTTTGCAACCAAGTCCACTGAGAAAGAAGTCCGGGCAAAGCGTCTATCTCTTGGAGTTGCTCCAAAATACAAGCGGGTGGATACCTGTGCTGCTGAGTTTGAGGCCAACACCCCTTATATGTACTCATCCTATGATTTTGAGTGTGAATCAGCGCCCACACAAAAGAAGAAGGTTTTGATTTTAGGTGGAGGGCCAAACCGGATTGGTCAGGGGATTGAGTTTGACTACTGCTGTTGCCATACATCTTTTTCCCTTCAGGTTTGTGCATGTTTTCTTTACCACCTGTGACTTATTTTCTTTTATATAATTAAAGATAAAATGGAAAAAATTCAGGCATGTTTAAAGACTAGGATCCTGAAAGGTAACTGTAATTTAGCTGCTAGTCGATCAGATTTTTACTTTGAGGGGTAGTTGATTTCTATAGAAGCTGAGACTGGTCATCACTGGGGAAATCCAAGTAGCTTGTGTGCCTAGTCAATCGAAATCTTCGTTTTTAGTACCCATTAACTTAACAAAGCATAGTTTTGATAAAGGTGGTTATGGATATTAAATATACATGATTCATTATAATGAATCATAATTTTTTAAATTATAGGTAATGTGTATGCTATGGGGTTGATAATTGGATCACAATAAGGATTATCTGAATGTAATAATTTTGTAATCATTCTTTAATTGAGTTTAAAATATGGTTTCAATGTTCCAAGTCTTTGATCTTACCTGTATCAGTCTTCACTGGATTTTATTTGGATCCTTTTCTATTTCGTTATTTGCACCTGTTTAAATGATGTAATTATAATACCAGTGTACAAGGAGCCTGATGGTGATGTTAATATGGTGCACATAGGTGTGGAAATCTGCTTTTATATGGCATTGTTACTGTGGCATGGTTGCTATTAGTTATATCATTTCTTACCTTTTCCTTTTCCCCCTATTGCAGAAAGCGGGATATGAGACAATCATGATGAATTCAAATCCTGAAACAGTGTCCACAGATTATGACACTAGTGACCGTCTCTATTTCGAACCCCTTACAGTTGAAGATGTTCTAAACGTTATTGATTTGGAACGACCTGATGGCATCATTGTGCAGTTTGGAGGTCAAACGCCCCTGAAGCTTGCTCTCCCCATCCAGCAGTACTTAGATGAACACAAGCCTGTATCTGCCAGTGGGGCTGGGAGTGTACGCATCTGGGGCACATCCCCAGACTCAATAGACGCAGCTGAGGATAGAGAGAGGTTCAATGCTATCCTCAAGGAGTTAGGGATTGAACAACCAAAAGGAGGCATTGCCAAGAGTGAAGCTGATGCTCTTGCCATAGCAAAGGACATAGGTTACCCAGTTGTTGTTCGACCTTCTTATGTACTTGGTGGCAGGGCAATGGAAATTGTATATACTGATGAGAAGTTGGTGACTTACTTGGAAAATGCTGTCAAGGTAGACCCAGAGCTTCCAGTCTTGATTGACAAGTATTTATCCGATGCTATTGAGATTGATGTTGATTCACTTGCTGACTCACATGGTAATGTGGTAATTGGTGGCATAATGGAGCACATTGAGCAGGCTGGGGTCCATTCTGGTGACTCCGCTTGTATGATTCCCACGAAAACCATTTCTTCTTCTTGCTTGGAAACTATAAGGTCATGGACTACAAAATTAGCCAAGAGGCTAAATGTATGTGGACTCATGAATTGTCAGTATGCGATTACAGCTTCGGGTGATGTTTACTTGCTCGAGGCAAATCCTCGCGCTTCCCGTACTGTCCCATTTGTCTCCAAAGCAATCGGCCACCCTTTAGCCAAATATGCTGCACTTGTCATGTCTGGGCAGTCCCTTCATGACATAGACTTTACAAAAGAGGTGATCCCCAAACATATCTCGGTAAAGGAAGCTGTTCTGCCATTTGAGAAGTTCCAAGGTTGTGATGTGCTGTTAGGGCCTGAGATGAGAAGTACTGGTGAGGTGATGGGTATTGATTTGAATTTTGCTATTGCATTCGCCAAGGCCCAAATTGCTGCAGGGCAGAAGCTACCCCAATCTGGCACTGTTTTCCTCAGCTTAAATGACTTGACAAAACCTCATCTGGAGAGAATTGCAAAGGCATTCTCTGAGCTAGGATTCAAAATAGTGTCAACTTCTGGGACAGCACATTTTCTGGAACTAAAAGGCATCGCGGTTGAAAGAGTGCTGAAGATGCATGAGGGCAGACCACATGCCGGTGATATGGTTGCTAATGGGCAAATACAGATGATGGTGATAACAAGTTCTGGTGATGCACTTGATCAGATTGATGGCCTGAAGCTGAGGAGGATGGCTCTTGCTTACAAGGTTCCTGTAATAACAACAATTTCTGGAGCTTTAGCCAACGCAGAAGCCATAAGAAGCTTGAAGTCCAATACAGTTAAAATGATTGCTCTTCAAGATTACTTCGACACTGAAATTACAATAGGGATTAGTGAAAACTTGCAGTCAGCGTCCTCCTCTATGTGATTTCAGTAGGCATTTCCAGTAAGCGCATGTACTTTTCTTTATTATTTTTTGTTTTCCGTACGTGTGCTCTATCTCTGTTTGGGAACTGTTTTCTTAACGTTATCTGTTTTCATCAATTGTTTTTTCTGTTTCCTTCATCTCCCCACATTTTTATTTGTGTGAGCTGATAAAGTCTAACTACAAAGAATGTAAATGTCGGGAATTTTTGATCCTTCAGGAATGTAATGTATATATTTCAGTATGATGATGCAATGCACATTGCCTAACAATTTCGCCATATGTTTTCTTACTACAGAAATCATAGGCGAATTGCTTTGTAACGGAATTTAATTATCATAAGTACAAGTAAAGCAAATAATTTATTATAGATTTCAAATTTCTGTGATCATTTTACCCTATTCCTGATGTTCAAATCATTCACTTATCTTTCTCTGTACTTATCATCTGTGAATGGAACATAAATTAGTGTTGTTCACTTCTTGGTTATGACCTGCTGTGGTTGTTGATGTAGTTTGGTGTTTTCTCATTGACTATATGTTCCGCATTTACCCTTTTCTTGATGTTCAAATCATTCACTTTTCCTTCTTCATACTTGCCATCTGTGAAGGGAACATAAATTAGTGTTGTTCACTTCTTGGTTATGACCTACTGGAGTTGTTAATGTAATTTGGTGTTTTATGATTGACTATATGTTCCACATTTTCTTTGATAAATAATAGAGAAGGTAGAGCATTTTCTGATAGCTAGCTTGAATATAAATTATACTAAACATATAGACTAAATTATATAAAGTAGAATAGACTGCTTCCACTATAAAACCTTTTACTTGTTTGCATATCATATTCTACAGAAATTGGTCAAACCGAACCTAACTCAACTAGGGAATCAAGACTTTCTAGTGACCAAGCAGGACAAATGAGTCATCTTTGTCACACTGCAACACAATTGACCTTGTCCAAGTTGATCTGTTTATAATAAAAGCATAATCTATATATAAAACTAATGATGCCATGTTTCGTGTTAAATTATGATGGTATGAAGAGTAGTTCTTTGAACATATTGTCTCGATATGTTTCTATATTCCACTTAGCCTTGCAATTTAAGTTAAAATGGAACTTGGTCGAAAATTGTGCCCTTTTTTGGGGATTTGTTTATGTGATTGGAAAATACGAGTCAGTTCATAAATATTACCCTTCTTCTCGTAGTTAAAGAGAAAATGATATCTCATTTCGGAGAGAATTTCATGTTCATCCAATCAAAATACATTATGGAATGTATGTTCATCTAATCATAACACGTCAAGTGATAGGAGAATTATATACGATTGAATAAAAAAAAAAAAAAAAGAGTTATCAACTTTTAATTGGGTAGTCACAATGAAACAATTTTCTCCCTCTTTTGATAGATGGACCAAAGTGCAAATGAAAATGAGACCTCCAAAAAGTCTGAAGTATGACTTCTCTGCGCTTGTTCTTCTAGACCTTGCAAGATATTTTCTTAAATGAATTATTGTTCCTTATAGGATGATATGGTTCCAATCAACTTTGGCCAATTGGTGCCATGGCAATTGGAGCACTAGAATTTTAACAAATTATTGTCAATACCTTAAAACACAATCTTTACCTACTTGCCATCAAAAACATATTTTTTAGTGATAAAAGCATTTTATATTCAGGAACCAGAACCCAACTTCTACATGTTCAGATTTAGACCCCATAAAGAAATGCATCATGATGATTTTTTGGAGTAAACTTTATAGACTTCCATTGTCCTTGGATAAAAATACTTGTAAATTTGAACTGATTTCAGAATCCATCAAAAGTTATCAATAATATTTTGAAAAATGTTAGCAACCTCTTTTAAAGTTTATTAGAAACCGCTGATGTATTTTGGATTTATCCCCTTTTAAAATATATTAGTGAGTAGTGACAGGACAATAGTTGCAGTCTTATAGTACCTTTTTTTCTTCGGGGAGAATTGTCTTGTAGTACTCTTTGAATATTCTTGCAATGGCGATATTGGCAAAGTATAGTTCCATTGGGACAATTAGGTTTCAATGCGAGGGACATACAGTTTTACATAAAGTCCATCCATATATGCACTTTTTTCTTTATTAAAACTGTTGATTATAATGGTGATTGCGATAATTTAAAAAACGATTTTTTAATCTAAATTAATACACTACAGGATCTTATTGATCGAATAAACTAATGACTTGATATATCTATTTCACTTTTTCGCCTTGTATAGTACATGTTTTACTGACATAACCGTGTGGGTTCAATGTTCCACTTATGAGTATCATTTTGCCGTGTCAGACAATATGGCAGCCACAAGTTCAAGTCATGGATGGAGAAAAATAAAAAGGAATTCTATGATCTGGACTTCACTTTCATTAGCTGTAGTCATTGTATTTGTTTCTTCTTCTTCGTCTTCTACTTCTATTTTTGTTAGCGGTCTGAGTGGGAAACTAAGTGGCACAAAGCACATCTTCTCCCAAAAACGTGTGGACCTTTTCCTAGTTTAAGACTTATCAATATAACGTTTTTGCTCGGTGAGGCTCCTAGAAGCTCGACAACTTGCAAATACTTGTCACATGACTGATAAAATTCTTCGACAGGCAAACAAAATTTTGGAAGTTGCAATTGTTCTAGTTCCACAAGAGAGTTTTAGTCAATTGGTATTGTATTGGAATTCGCATTTTTCAAATTATTCTATTCTTATCCCATCCACATTTATTTGGTTCACAATTTAGGTTATTGCATCATAATTCATAAATCTAGAAGGGCCAATTTGGAAGGGTTTTGGTCAGGACTAATCAAGAATATTGGTCATGGTCTTTGACACTAACTTGACATTAATGTTATAATTTGGGGAGCTTTGCCCTGATGACCATGGCAACTTAGAGTCTATTGGACAATGTTGTATAGTAAATATTATTTTTTAAGGATTTTTCGTTCTAGCACTATACCAAACACCAGTTTTCCAACTATAAAGAAGTACTAATATGATTTTTGTAGCATATCAATGTTTTTGAATTATAATTAACGGACAAAAACAATAGTTCACAAACAAATAATAGAAAAAGATCACAATTCACAATTTTCATTCGCAAACTCTGAAAATGTTAAAAATATTTCAGTTCTTATGCATATATATATGACCAAAATGAGTCTTTAGGAAAATATCTACTGAAACACTTGTCTGAGAAACTTTTTATATGCGGTTGAAACGCAAAGAAATGCAGAGTATTTTCAAAGAAGCTATTAAGTGTTTGACCATTGCACATTATACAAGAAAATAAGTCTTAATCATTTGATACACATAACTTATAGACGAAAAATCAAAAATTAATTTTGGGTTTGCAAGCTTTTTTCATTGGAGTAATGCTGCCTATAATGACATTTATGTGGTGGGCAACCTACTTTTTTGGCCGATTTATTTCCAGATATCGAGGACTAGTCTAAATATATATGCTCAAAGTACCAATGCCGTATAACACATGCGCACTTAGGAAAGAAAATAATAAGAAGACGACGATAACGAGGATAGCGAGGAGGACGACATAACTTAAATCTTATGATGATATTTCTTAGTTTGGTGTACAAGACAATAATGTTCAAAACTCTTTTTCAATTTATTACCTAAAATGACTTTTGAATATTCTTGACCGGTTTTGTTATTGGCTGAGTAGGAGAGCTTAATTTCAATCCATTTCTCGGAGATCAAATATATGACAAAACGATTATCATGTGGACGGTGGACCAAATCTAAATCGATTCGAAAGCATTACATCAATTGATATTATAGAAAAACTTCACTAGAATGCAACTTTGTACTTGTCTCCAAATTTGAAGGAATACGAAGTTTTTCGTTGCATATTTCATGGTGTATGAAACAAGTTAATTGTTTATATGAGTTTGACTATCTTACTGATTAGGTAAAGGCACTCATCAATGACAATCATTGAATTAGTTAAAAGAGTAATTATTGAATAATACCCAAATGAATTTTTGTTGATAGATGATCTTACTCAACCAATAAATTAATAAAACTCTATTTACTAATTTATAAATAAATAACAGTAGCCTCATCAACTGTCCCTTTTTAGGCAATATATATTACTCTATGAGTTTTAAAATACAAGTGGTGTTTGTATTTTAGTCAATATATATGTATAGATATAATGTTTTTATAATTAGGTATACCTTATAATAAAATGTAACGATCAATCAATCAAATTCATTTATTATATTTGAATTAAATAGAAAAAATAATGTAATGAATAAATTTAATTAATTCCTAACTTTTAAAGTTAGGACATGCCGATTATAAAAATACTGTATATACATATAGAGAGAGAGAGGTTAATACAAGTTTTGTTTCTGATATATAGCACGTCTCTAAAAGGATAGTTTAATTGGTATAAATGTATAATCCTTTGCAGCACACTAGAAAATTGCAGGAAACATTGACTTCAGACTGCTGCTAATAAAGATCATTAATTTAATATTTGGTTGTGTGAATTGAGATGGAGCAACGGAGTGGGGTCGTGCGTGGTGTGCTCGTGCGTGGAGTGCATGGATAAAAAAATAAGGAAAAACGAGGCATAGTTATACCACAACATGACGTACACATAGCATAAACTATCACTGCCCTTGTTTGAAAATCACTTCAAATAATTGAATCATATTCCCACCCAAAATACAATTTCAAGCAGGCTACACGCCTCCAATCTTAACATTGTTAATGCCAAGTATTCTTGTTCCATCCTTGTCACCTTTTGGCGGCAATGGAAGCTGCTATCTTTGATTTTTTGTTTACATTGTTACCTACTGAAATAATAAAATTTCATTTTACTAAAAAATGCTGTGGCGCATTGACCACAGCTGCACAGCTTGATCTCAATGCAATGTAAGTTTGAGTGAAGCTGGTCTAGGATGGACAATTTACGTATAACCCTAACCTATAAGAGATCAAATTACACGATGGTGTCAATAATTAGGGGATCAGTTTTTCTTTTTAGTGTGAGGTTTTTTTCTCTCTGCTATTATAGAGAGTAAAGTTTAATAAAGTATTGTATTCTGGGCTGTTCCATAAAAGTTAGTATCTAGAGAGTCCGGTAATTATAATTTGTATTTGTAATATAAATAAATAAATAAAGTAACAATTCATTCTACATTACAATATTATCACTATAATTATTAAGATGAGATTGATGTAGCAATATGTTTTCCATAACCATATCAATGAGATTATATATTTAAATCATATTCCTCTTTCATATAAGTTACAAAAAAATGTTATAAAAAATACAAGGGTTGAAATTTTGTACATTATAATTATTTTAGAATAGTAGAATCGTAAAATTATGTTTTATTATAAGGTCATTGTAAATATTTACATTAGGATTGAAACTTTAAACATTAGAAACGAAATTTACGCATCAATATAAGAATTTTCAATATTGACTATGTAGCAATTTCATGAACAATATGAACTGAGAATTGAGTTGTTTCTAAAAATAACATTATGTTAATAGAAAAAAAAAAAAAAACATAAAAAATGGACAGAATTACCTTATCTTTAAAACTAAAGTCCACACGCAAAAGACTCTTGTTAGTGGAATGTTGCTAGTCCACCCACTTCCACCGCAAAGTTAACCCTTAGATTTTTCTACCTGGTAGAACTTTTTGGTCTTTTTAGATTGCAATATAATTGTTTTTAAATCAAAGGATCAACTAATAATAAAAAAAGACTTTATTATTATTTTTTTTTATATTTTTAGTGGATCAATAAACTTGTATTTTCTTGATAAAGACACAACTGTTAAATACTAAAATGATGTGCTCTCGTCTAGCTCCATGCATATATAATAAATTTATTTATTTTATTTATGATTATTAATAAAAAGGGTCGCCATTTTTAATTGCAGCTTAATTGAGACTGACTAGTGACTAGCAGACTTTTCTGGCTACATGCGCTTAACGAGATAACCGGCTGCTCACCAACCTTGTCCCACCTCTTCCTCTCTCTCCTCTTCTTTTGTTTTTTTGTTTTCAAAACTTTTTTTGATCTTATCTTAGATGGATTCTAATTTCTAGGCAAATTTTATACTTTAATATTCTCTGAGACATATAGATTAGTGGAATTCCAATATTATCTTCCTTTTTTTTTTTTTTTTTAAAAAAAAAGAACTAGTTCACCACTTGAAATATGAGTGATAACTCTTTTGAGAAATGAAAGCAAACCTCTTGGTACAAAGGAAAACTGCTTTATCACTTCTCTCGATTCTTTCTTTCTTCTTCTTCTTTTTATTTTATTTGAGGAAAAAAATCATTTTAGTCTTTAACTTTTTAAAAAATATCAAATTTTTAACTATGTTTCAAAAAAGGACAAAATGGACCCTAATTTTTCAAAAAAGTATCAAATTAGTCATTCTCGTTAGTCAACTAACGGTCAAACTTAACGGATGACATGATATACAAGGATAATTTTATCATTTTAGGGATTAAAATGATATGATCCCTTAAACTTTTTTCTTAATTTTTTTTCAAATCATTTTAATCCCTAAAATGACAAAATTACCCTTGTACATTATGTCATCCGTTAAGTTTGACCGTTAGTTGACTAACGAGAAGGACTAATTTGACACTTTTTCGAAAAGTTATGATCCATTTTGTCCTTTTTTGAAACATAGTTAAAAATTTGATCATTTCCCAAAAGTTAGGGACTAAAATGATTTTTCCTCTTTATTTTATTTTATTTTATTTATTATAATTTATATATAAGTACAAATTTTGAAAAACAAAAAATATATATACATACATGCATACATACATATATATATACATATATATACATACACATTATTTACGAACTATCTATACATATTTTCAGGTGTAACCCAACAAGAACTCTATTTAGAAGTATTTGCTAAACATCATATAATATAAAAGTAGAATTGATTTATATTCTAAATCATATAAAAGTTCATAGTAAAGAATGTAATATATAGAAAAAAATCTCGTCTTAATTATTAATGTATACAATAAAATTTTTACATATATATAAAAATTATCAGATTCAAGATACATATATTTTTTTCATATAACATTTTAAAATTTTATGACATTGTAAAATATTTAATTATATTTGTTACTCGATATCATAATACTATATAATTACAATTTCATATAAAAAATATGTGGAATCATATACTATTGAGATTTTTTTTTTTAAATTGATTATTTTACTGATTGAATAATTTTATTTAACAATTATAATAATTATATTAATTTTAATAATCATCCTTATAACTAATTTATTGGATGTAATTGGTTGATAAGATTGTCAAACTAATAAGGTTTTTATATGTAAATAAACTGTGAAGGTGTGTTTTGCATGGGTCGTTCTCAGAGGAAGGCCAGGTCATGAGGAGTTAGTTAAGAGAGTAGAAAGATAGCACTGTCTCAGCGGTGGCAGCAAGTCATTAACTGATATATCAATCTTTCATTCTTCAAATTGAAAGCCTTTTCATTTCTCTAATCTCCCTCCACGTGTCCTTTTGGCTAAGGCTATAGGACATTTGGTGGTTATGCCAGCGGACCACCTCCTTCTTCCTTTTGTTTGTATTTTTTACACTAATTTGTTCTTCCTATTTAGGTTACTGTGGAACATTTAAGATTCATTTATTTTATTTTGATTTCGATTTCTTTTTATATTGTAAATAGTTAGAGTTTGTTTGATGTTGTTCTGAGAAGTTAGTTTTAGAAAATAAATTTGTAAGATAAAAAGCTATCACTTGAAAAAATATTATATATTAGATTTCATTAGCTGTCTTAATTTAGTCAACACGTTGTAATTTTGTCAAAATGAAATTCTTTCGTTTGTAGTCATTTAATGTATCTAATAATTCAAAAATATTTGTCTTCATCTAATAATTCTACGTGAAATTGATTTGTATAGAATTTATACTATACAACACAAGTCAAGTTATTAATTAAAATGAACGGGATGATACCGATATAATAAAATTCAATATCTTAATATATAAACTATGATTTCAAAGTAACGCGTTTTTTAGAAAATAAGTTAAGATCATATCAAATGAAAGCTGCGTATCTTATTCATACCAAAAATCTTGTTAAGATTATAGCATATTCACACCAAATATGGTAATTACAGTGCGACTTTTTCTGTTATATTGTTGAAATTGTACAATGACTAGAGTCCAAGAAAGTTGGAGAGAGAGAGTGTGTGACAGGGAGACAACTAAGGCCAATAAGGTTCCTCACTAGAAAAGTTAGGCAACCCACAAAGAATTTAGACATCTAGAAACAAAATTTTTCATTGAACAATTTCGACTAATTCTCCTACTATGTATATGTAACTTAAATACAAAGCAACACATGTTTTAAATGAACTTAATTAGATCATTCTTCGAATGTTAGCGGATTTTGTCACTTAGGAATTGTTTTTTAGTCCAATTTGTATGTATCCTCCAACAAAATTGACTAGTAGTAATCCACAAATAAAATTGTAAAAGCTCTTCGTATAATCTAAGTTCTAATCTTATAGAACATGGAAATAAATAATTAAAATTGCTGTAATTATTGAAAATGGTTTAGGAGATATAATATAGTCATAAAACTATTTTGGATAAAAGGAAACTGTTCAAAATTCATTTTGATGATCAATTTAGTTAATACCTTAATAAATAATAAATTCTAACACAAGCATCATATTGTATAACATTGAATTTTGGCTTAATGTGAAACTAAATTACACCTAATCTATCACTTAATATATTCTATATCTAACTCATTCAATTATAAAAACTTATTATTAACTACTATTAATATAACAAATATATTAAAAATATTAAAGAGCACACTAGTAATTAAAAAAAAAATTAAATATTTTCAAAGCAGACGGATTTTTTTCACACAATAAAGCCAAATGCAAGGCCTAACGGTGATAGAGAAAAACGGTGTAAACACAGCAGCCACGCAACTTTAAGTCTTCGAAACAAGTTTTCAACTCGCATGACGTCCAATTTTACACTATGTTGACGCTCTTGTATGCCTTCTTGCTCTATATATACACCATATTTATCCTGCAAAATCCACCTCACCTCACCTCACCTCTCTCTCTCTCTCTCTCTCACTTTTTCTCTCTTTCATCTGATCATATCTAGTCATCTAATTAAGCTAGCTCCTGAAAATGGAGGCCACTGACACCGTGACTGCTACAAACTCTACTGTTACTGGTGGTGGAAGTGCTTCTGATTCATGTTCTCCTCCATCATCTTCTTCTCCTTCTCCTCCTCCGCACCCACCAGTCATTATAAGCCCGTGTGCTGCATGCAAGATTCTTAGACGAAGATGTGCTGAGAAGTGTGTTTTGGCACCTTATTTCCCTCCCACTGAACCTTCCAAGTTCACCATTGCCCACCGCGTCTTCGGCGCTAGCAATATCATCAAGTTCCTTCAGGTACTTAAACAGTATTTAGTTTGGCAGATAACATCTCCTGCAGTTACATAAGAGATATTGTTTTTGAGAAATTAGTTATTGTCAAGTTCATGTGTCGTCACTTGCTTTCTTCGATTTAATTCTAATCATATTGAAAAAAAAATACTAAAAAAATAAAAGCGTCAGTTTGAAAATATGGAGAGGATAGCACTAACATGCATGTGCTGGACAGCTTGGAGTGGGCTTGAAGATAAGTGGGGACTGACATTATCAGCTGATTGATCGATGTCACCGAAATTATTGATTTGATCAAAGAACAGGATTAGTCTTTAATGAGTTTCATTTGTATATATAGACGTGGAATGGTATATCAGAACATTATCTTGATAGGAGTGGGGGGGTGTCGTGGGCTGCTGGGAAACCCAAGAAAATGACTACGCAAAATGTGTACAATCAGCACAGGACTCACACTGTGTGTAGAATGGCTGCAATGGTCTGATTGTTTCCAGTTTTGAAAAGTAACCTATAAAATTGTTCACACAAGAGTGGCTTAATTTATAAGCAACTTTTCAAGTCCGCAAACAGCCACTAAGATGAATCTCTGAGTCTAGCTAAATAAGAACCTTGTTCACACTAAATCCATCTCGTTTTCTCTGGTTTAGATTTGAAATTGGGTTCTGTGATACCTGTCCTCTCGACCTTTCACTTTCACTTTCATTTTTATATTACTTGTTGTTACTGGTACTCCATAAACATTCCATAGCACAATGCTATATGGTCAAAAGCCTTTTTTTTTTACCTTTCTTTTTATTAAAGAAGATCACGTTAAATTAATCAAAGGCTAAAAGGAGATGTGCTTAATGGACTTTATATTACAGGAGCTTCCAGAATCTCAAAGGGCAGATGCAGTGAGCAGCATGGTTTATGAGGCGAGTGCTAGGATCCGGGACCCAGTCTACGGCTGCGCCGGGGCCATTTGCCAGCTCCAGAAGCAAGTCAGCGACCTGCAAGCACAACTAGCCAAAGCACAGGCTGAGCTTGTCAACATGCAATTGCAACAAGCCAATCTTGCAGCCTTGCTCTGCATGGAAATGACCAAGTCCCAGCAGCAACCAAACAGCCCACAATCAGTTGACAATTTCATTACCAGCCCACAAAGCTCACAGGAAAATCCAAACTGCTATTTTGATGACAACAACTTGTGGGAGCCAGCTCTCTGGACATGATCATCAAATTATATGAAATATATATTATTATACAATATATATGTTAAAATATGCGTTAGAATATTGTAACTCTAATGAAATTCTCCTAACTCAAAGCCGACAATGGCAAGAATGAGAAGGAGAAATTGAAGGAAATCTTTAGTACTAGCTAGCTAGCTACATATATTAATAAATTTTGACTTATGATGGAGGAAAATTAGTGTAATTTAGGATCTAATTAATCTCTTTGTTAAATCTCTATAGGCGAAGTAGATTATTAGAGGTCTTTTTCTAATTTCCTCCTAGAAAATCTCTGCATGCGCTGTTTGTAGAGAAAGAGATAGGTTTCTTTTATTTAATGTCAGTAATTGTGTAAGTCCAATTTGTAAGCTTGTTATTGAATCTCGAATTAAATTAGCTACTTTTTGGTCACCTACTATCATTACTTACAATTGATGTTTCATGATAGCAAAAGAATTCCATGTCAAAAGCACTTTTGACCAACTTCTGCTTTTGGTTTTGCCATGGAGACCATGAACATTTAGAATCTCCATCAAAATAGTAATTAAACAGAGATTTGATTATATTAACAGCCAGACAGAAGTAGTTTTATTTACTCACAAAATAAATAAGAAAAATAAATAAGAAAAGAGCCAAATTAATTTTGGTTTGATGGTTTCTAAAGACAGTAGAATGGAGCAATGTCATGTCCCCGAACATTGCACGTGCATATGTTTATCTTTTAATTATCTTATTCTTCCAAAATAATCATGATGTTAAATTGATAATTGTGCCATTTAAACGCGTTTTTTGGGTTATAACAATTCAGGTCCTTTTTTTAACATATATATTAAAAATAAATAAAAACACAAAACAAAAACTCAAGTCATTTCACGCGCTTCTCACGTGACGCGAGTGTGAAAGACAAAATCTTCATCGCTCAACAAACATGCCATTATTTTCCATGCTTGAAAACACATTGTGTATTTTTTTGACTCATGTTGCGTTGATATATAATTCTCTACTTCAACCAAACCCAATTAAAATACAAGGTTTCCAAGTCAATGGTACATAATCTTTATTGATTTTGGAAAAATTTCACTCTCCCCCTCTAAGATTTAACTAAAAACATTGTAAATGTCATAGTTAGTTTAGCGAAAGTCCAAGTAAATAGTTAAAAAAAATTGTTAATGTTGTGAAACTAAAATAAAAAAGAGCTACAATTTTTTAACATCATTACTTTATGGGCGAACCTTTTATTTATTCACGAAAGAAACAATAATTCGTAAAAATGGAAATCATGTGCAAGCTAACTAATAGTATTAAAAAAATCTATTTTTTACCTTTAAAAAAACTTATTTTTTTAATGTTAGTTTCAAAACTTAATATTAGAACAAAAAAAAAAACCTTATTAGTTTATTAGTATACAAACAAATTCTTGTTATTATAAATTGTTTCCCAATTGTATCAAATTTTTGTCAAAGTTTTACATAATTTATCAATTTTTTTAAAAAGATTTTCTTTTAAAATTAAAACTACTATAATTTAATGTTTAAGAGACAACAATATAATTCGAACTCATAATTTTATTAATAAACGTATGAGTGATGCATCATCCTCATTAATTTCAAAGAATTTTCAATTTTTAAGACAAATTTTGTCTAATTTTCAAAATCCGTCAGCAATTAGAAAATATTTCAAGTCAGGTGAATAAAGTTTCTCAATTAAATTTCTGTGCCCATACCAAAGCTGCAGTGTAGAAATAGTGAACCCTAACGAACCCAATAATGGTTATTGGATGATAGGCAAAGCAAGTGAAAATCACGTGGATTGTGAAAATTGCTGCAGGAAGACTAGGCAGCAGAGTAAAAGATAGTGAGAAAATGAATTAATTATGTTTTTTTCCGCAATTGATGATGTGTGTGTTTGAAATAGTCGTAAGTGTTTGGAAGATGTAATGTGATGTACATATAACTAGACAGACAATGAATGATAACTGATTTTCTTTTAGTCAAAAGAAATAATTAAGAGATGAGAGAAACATCATTTGTGCTATGCTCTTATAGTAACATATCTACCATGAGAAATTATAAGATTCTGTCTTGATCATAATGTTAATTATAGGTGCATTCTACAGTATCTTCACTATTTGGTGCAGTGAAAAACATTTCAAATGGTTTAAAAACACTTCCATCATTAATTATAATATTTAATTATAACAAATAAATCCCTTTTTTTCTTTTTCAATGATTGGAATCAGTTTAGAGTATAACTAGGACTAATAACGATAAGTGATATGACACGACTTGGGGATCAACTTTTAAGAACAGGATGGGCCAATCCACAAGAGAGGTGGGGGGGTGGGCGTAGCCCATAAATAGTGGGAGAGAATTGCCACACACTTTGGTGGTTGCTGAGCTCGAACTTGATACATATAAACATACCAAGCAGGATTGTCATTACTGAGGTAACCAATCATAATAATACGAAATAGTTATTCAAATCTTCATAAGACAAAAAAAAAAAAATGGTCATTCAAACCATTTTTAGTGCATCCTTATTACTATCAAAATGCAATTTGTGCTATTTCAAAAGAAAAAAAAAATGTAATTTGTGCTACAATATTGTATTTCTATATAACTTGTTAGGTGTGTAGAAGAAATCATCTCTTCTAGTTTCGTTTTCGTTCACTTAAACGTAATTGTATTATTAAATGTTAAAAAATATTTTACGACTGTGACTCACCATTAGTGTGTATGTATATACGCACATATGTACATATGTATCTATTTATATATATGTGTATATATATAGATGTATTTATATGTGTATCTATAGATATATACATATATAAATGTATCTATATATTCGTATATATACAAATATATATATGTGTGTGTATATATATAAATGTATATGTATATATACATGTGTATATAGATATATATACACATATATATAATATATATGTATGTATGTAGGTGTATATATAAATGTGTATACATATATATATATACGAACATGATCATACATCTTGTCTTGTTACTTCGTTGTGGAAAAATTTTATACAGTTTTTATATATATATATATATATATATATATATAGTTTCCATCAATTTGTAAATTCAATGTAAACTCAATTTTTGTCCTTGACAAGTACCATACTTAATTAATTGAGTTATGACCGCAATCATAATTTATTAAATTCATTTTATGTAAAAAAAAATTATTTTTCTAGGTCATGTTTGCATTCATTTAACTAATCAAATCAAAATTTATAATTCTACTTCATTATTGTCTGTCACTTCATTTTATTGTCGCGATTGTGGATTATAGAAAAATTGACCATGGTAGGTTATATGAATTTACAGATCATGTAAACTCATTTAACTTCTGAATGTTCTGGACAAATATGGAACTTGAAAAGATCAACGTTTGGCCTCTGTTCTCCTTCTAGAAAGAAACAAAATTTCATCTTCCATCTCAAAGACTCAAACCGATGAGCCCCCACATACGATGCCCAAAAAATCCCTTTCACTTTCCTGGAAATTTTCCAATTAAAAATAACACATAACATGAAAAAATCGTCCTTTAGTATGAAACTCTTTAACTACAAGTTATCAACAAATCAAACTTTTCCTACTAAATAATTACAAAAAAAAAAACTAATCAAAGATTAGACCGGTACACGCAAGCAAAGATGTCCACCATCTATATCCAGTTTCTTCTGCTAAATGATGGAAATGTCAATTAATTTTTAGTTAATCCGATCATAATCGTGAAATTTAATTTAATGGTACATACTTAGTCAAGATAAACAATATTAAACCATCTAAATAATGGAAGGAAGTACTGGACCATACATACATAATTAGGACACATCAGGTTATGTGGGATCTCCTATATTATTGGCTGTAATTAACTACGTACTGTTAGGTTGATTGAACTTAAAATTAATTATAAGAGGTTTACCTAACTAAAATTATTAGTGTAAAATTTGATAAGATACCAGTAGGTGTGATGGAAAACATGTTTGGATGGAAGAGAATGAAAAGACATGTTGAACATTATCATATTTCCTGCTTGATTAAAAAGTATATTTTAAATAATGGATGGAATTTATTTATGTGGTTTATAATTCTTGTCCATGATTATATAAAAATCTGACTTGATTGATTAGGAAAACAGGCAGAGAAATTGCACTGACATTAGGTAAGGGTAAGGGGCACATTAATCAAAAAATCAAAATGACAAGATATATAGTAATTAGGGAACCCATAACTTATTTTTAAAATATTAAATAAGTCTGTTTGCAAACTTTAAAAAGTTATTAGTTTTGAAATTATTATAGAATATTAAAATGACTTTTTTAGTATCATGTTGTTTGTAAAGAACGCAACTATGACCGTTTTCATACTTTGTTCATCAAACTAAAGTTTTTACACATTAATAGTGCTAAAATTTTTTTTATTTAATTTTAATTCTAATGGCAATGTAAAATTTTTGGGATTAAATAATGTCATTTACACAAGCATTTGAATGATTTAAGCAAATCCAGTAATCATGAAAGAAATGATAAAACGCGTGAAATGTTCAATATGCTTCAATATTTCATTGAAATTCATGGACTAAACGGGTTAAATAATAAATTAGGCTTCATTTTCAATATTTCATTTTCACTCAATCTAAAACCATTGAGTTAATTAACTCCGCGCCTATTGTTTCGATTTCTCTAATACTTTTTTTTAATCTGAAATGGCCAAGCCAACAAGTCAACCATCAAATTTAGCTGAAGCAAGTCAAGAACCACGATTACCATGTGTAATAACTATATTAAGGTGCCCATTCGAACGAATAAAGACTTGTTTTTGGATTCAAATGCATATATGAAAGCAAACCGTCTTAGTAGAGGAAAATCAGTTATTTCAACAAGAGTGTGGTCTCTATTCTCTTTGCAACTTTACATGTGTTCAACCATTTTTAACACTTGCTTGTACAAATTCCCACTTGCATGCGCTTGTACTGCTATCTTTTGAACTTACAATTCAATTTCCTCTTTCTCACTACTGCACTCAACGCGTGTACAAATACACAATATAGAAGAGATAGAAGGTGGATGAAGCTACACGTCATCTCTTAATATATATGGTTGTGTATTATCTTCACATTCATTGATGTAATGAGAATTCAATTCTCATTGAATATATTTTATGAGTTTATCTTAATAACTTTTTCCTCTTATTATTGGAGTTCGATGAAATTTATCTCAATATATTTTGACACACCTTTGATCTGTTTATGACCTTATGTCCACCAAAAAAAAGTTGCATGAAACTGGTCTTATCTTATGTATGGCAGAGTGGCCAAAAAAGGAAATGTTGTTGGTTACAGCTTTTGATTAAAGAGAAGTAGAGGTCGCGTGTGTATGTGAGTGGTGATCATCGGTTGGCAGCCAATTTGAGGGACATGCATGATCTCTAAAGTTGACGAAGTGGGCATGCTTTTATGGACACACGAACGCGGAAATATCATCATGAGTAGTTTTTTATTGTTTGTTGTCTGGTTATACTGGAACTCACGTCATGGATTTGTGATTGTAAGAGTTTGCTTTATTTAAGGTTTGAAATGTTGCTTTATAAAGGTGATACTTTTTGATACCCGTGGTAAGAATTAGATAATGGGGTCATGTGTAAAGAAGATCGAGGTGGGAAGTGTTAGTCAAAGGATTGGTGGAGCTTTTGTCACCTTTAGTAAGCTTTTAATCAGAATTTATGCCATGTTAGTTTCAATCACAATGTAGCTTTTAATAATAGATTTAATGCCATGTTAGTTTTTCAATCACTATTTATAACTTCTTAAGTTATTAAAAGTAAATGGTAACCCGACATAATAACACTATATTCCGTGTAAGTTTCAAAAGCAGCTAGCAAAGAAATATGCAAGTATTGTTTTTAGTATCATAGTAGATGAGATATCCATTATACTCTTCATTAAACCTAGCAACATACATATTATGCTCTTTTTTAGTATTAGTTCAAAGAAAATAGTTTTCATATAAATTAGTTCATAAAGAAAGAATACTTCATCAACAAATTCAATAGTTCACAAGTAAAGAAAATAATTCTCGAAGAAATTATTTCACTGACAAATATAATAGCTTATAACAAAAAATAATTTTCGAAAATAAAACAATAAAATGCATATTTTGAAAACAGGAGCATGTGTTAAACATATTTAATTAATTAAGGGTATAGTAAGCAATTGTTATGCCAATTTTCTCGTTCTTTGCCTAAACGGGCCAGTATAAGCCCTAGATGCTTGGATAGGAGCGGGGGCTCAGAAGGCCCAAGATCGGGACCAGCAGTTGGAAGCCCAGCTCGTGAGGCCGTCCAGGTCGTGAGCTCACAACAGCTTCCAGACCTCCCAAGCATGCATCCTGCCCGCGTCGCCAGCTCGTCAAGCTCGCGAGACCGTTCAGGTCGCGAGATCGCAGGAATCCCTAGACCGTCTAACCTCCTCTCCTGGCCACGTCGACATATCTCCAGTATGCATCACCTGACTGACCAGAGAGCTTATTTAGAGGATGTTGTATGCAGCAAGTCATCAGATTCACTAACTCTCATGATTTCCCGTCGAAAGTTGCCTGCACAATTACCCAGAAGCATTCAATGCGGCAAGATACAATTAATGAAGTGAAAGCCTCTCCTGGTGTATTAAATGCAGACGTGTGCAAGAAGAGAACAATGATTACCTTTGTAATTAATGCAACATGACCATGTCAGGATTAGTTGTAACTAGTCGTTGCCTGTAGCGTGTATAACACTCTTTTGTATTTTTTTTTTGTCATCTCCCCATCTCTATAAATATGGGAGATCATTTACTGTATAAACAAGCTGGATATACTTGAGTATCGTCACTCTGCCGGAATTACTTTAGAGTGACCGTGGATGTAGGTGCAGTCACCGAACCATGTAAAAATTCTTGTGTTTTGTATTCCCCTCTCTCTCTTTCTCTCTTATCTTTCATTGATCATCTCATTAAATTCAATCAACCTCCACGACCGACATTCATTCACCTAAATTAATCACCACCAATCTTGAACCTTATTAATTACTCATTCATCATACCCTCGTCAGTACTATCCCCCTTTAATTACCAAGCTCGCAGTCTAGGCCCCATAATCGCTGGGTTGATCGTTTCCGAACGTCAACATCTTTTGGCGCTAGAAGAAGGGCCAAACAGCGACCTGGTAATCTCTCTCCAGTTACTACTTCACATCTACTTACATTTGTCTGTCATGGCTAGAATCAAGGCGACGAGGAGTGTCGGAATGGCAGATGAGCGACATGAAATTCGAGAAGATCAGCAGAGCGCCTCGCCTTCCAGAAACGAGGTCGCTCAGGAATGGCAGCAGCGCCAGCGAGCTCTGGAAGATACAGTAAGGGAGTTAATGACGACAGTCAGGGCGTTGGTAGAAGTCCAAGCCTGTACGGTGCAAAGACAGGTGGAGGTCACCGCCAGGTAGAGCTCGCCATCAGCCTTCAGAAGAGATCCCAACTCCAGAGGGAGTAGCCGCTAGGGAAAGGTCGCTGACGGAAGGATCAGCTCGCTCCTCAAACCTACACCCAAGGAGAGCTAGGGGGCGGAACCAGGAGCGGGAAATCTCACCTCGCCGGGCGAGATAAGGGCAAGGGTGAGCAATCGAGGGCGCCAGGCGCGAAGAGGGTAGTCATGGGCTAGAGCGAGTTCGCAAGCGCCATGCAGGTTATGAGCCCGAGCCACGGAGGGCCGCCAGACGTGTAGAAGCTTTCAGCGAGGAGGGTAGATCGCAGAACCGTCACTTGGGGGGCAGGAGAGCACCAGTAGATGGAACCCCAGTCGGCGATCCTTGACCCAAGACCCGGTGGTAGAGGAGTTGTTACAGAGGGTCCAGTAGTTGGAGGCTCGACCTGGAGGTCAGAACAGGGAAGAGTGAGAGGAACGCAAGGTACCATTCACCCTAGAGATCGAGACAGTACCCCTGCTAGCGAAGTTTAAACTCCTCAATATCCCCCCATACAGCGGCAGGACGGATCCTTACGACCATCTGGACGCCTTCAATGTGCAGATGGATCTTCAGACAGATGACCCGCTGGTAAAGTATCGAATATTCCCAGCTACTCTAGGGGATACTCCGCAAGCTTGGTTTAAAAGCTTTCCAGCCCATAGCATCGAAAGCTGGAGAGAATGTCAGAAGAGGTTCTTGGATCAATATAAGACCTTGAGGAAGTAGCTCGCGCCAATTTGTCACCTCGCTACCATCTTCTAGAGGCAAAACGAATCCCTGAAGAATTACATCACTCGATTCAGAGAGGAGGTGAGTAATGTGGAGACGCCCTCTGACGAGAGTATTCTAACAGTCATTTCTGCAGGGCTCAGGAAGGATAAGAAGCTATACGTGAGCATTTACAAATCCCCGGTAAAGGATCTGGGAGAGTTTTATGAAAGGGCTGTCAAGGAGATCAGGTGGGAAAAAGCCTTCGAGCCAAGAAACCTAGCGGTCAGCGGGGTGAAGTGAGCGGTCCCCACCACAAGAAGAGGAAGAACCATGGTGGTGATAGGCCAGGGGAGCAGAGACATCAGACCGCCAATGTTGTGGCGAAGCGGGCTAGGCCAGGGCCAAGGGGGGAGCGACCTCGGCGCCTGAATCGATATGAGAACTATAGTGTACTGTCGGATAGGCAAGACAGGATCTTTGCCGCAGAGAGAAACAGAGAGAATTTCGAGAAGCCACCCCCGACTGCAAACCCCAACCTACGTCTGGACCCGAGAAAGTACTGTGCCTACCATAATGAGAACGGGCACAACACGTCAGACTACTGGCAGTTGAAAGATGCCATTAAAGAGCTCATAAGACGAGGCCGCCTAGGAGAGTATATTGTACAGCCTGCTGGTAGACGACCTCAACACCAACGATCTCAGGGACAAGACCAGCAGCCCGAGCAACAGCAGCCTCAGCGAACTCAGGAGCACGAGCGTGAGCCCGCTATAAGAACAATTTTTACTATTTATGGTGGACCCCATATGGCAGGTACTTCAAACAGGTCACACCAGAGGTACGTGCGGGAAGCCAACCATACCCTGCTGGTAGAATATGGAGGAGTTGAGGGACCCACCAAAAAGGCAAAGACGTCCTCAGATAGCATTGTGTTCACGGAGGAGGACGAGAGGGGAGTACGCTGGCTCCACAATGATATAATTGTGATCCGGGCCCAAATCAGTAATGTCGAGGTGCGAAGGATAATGATCGACACTGGTAGCTCGGTCAACGTCATGTATAAAGACTGCTATGATCAGATGGGACTAGGAGCTGGGCAGTTAACACCCTCACCAGGACCCCTCTATGGCTTCACCGGAGATGCAGTGATACCGGTGGGCCAGATCAAACTACCTCTCACCCTCGGAGAACCGGGCAGGCAAGCTACAGCCCTTACAGACTTTTTGATTATCAACAGCCCGTCAGCATACAATGTGGTCTTGGGGCGACCTTCGATGAACGAGCTGGATATGGTCACCTCCACCAGGACACTGACGGTCAAGTTCCCAACCCCCAACGGAATAGGCTGTGTCAAGGGAGAACAGCAGTTGGCCAGGCGATGCTATGAAGATGTGGTGAAAATGGGGGTTCGAGGAAAGAAAGTAAATGTGGTTTCCGGTGGCCAACCACAAGCTATCTCTGAAGCAGGGGTGAGCGACGACCTTGATCCTCGCGAGGTGGATGCAGATAGGGCCGCGGGACCTATTGAAGAGCTAGAGGATGTGCAGGTTAGCGAGGTAGACCCGGAGAGATGTGTGAAGGTGGGAAGAGACCTGCTATCAGAAGTGAAGACTCAGCTCGCAGAATTCCTGAAGATGAACCTTGATGTCTTCGTTTGGAATCACGAAAACATGGTGGGGATAGACCCTGGTGTTATGTGCCACAAACTGCATATAGATCCCCAGCATAGGCCAGTTCGCCAGAAGAGGAGGCCGATGACCCCGAACGCTATACAGCTCTGAAGGAGGAGGTCGAGAAGCTATTGGCTAACAGGTTCATCAGGGAGGCCCGTTATCTTGTTTGGGTCGCAAATCCAGTCCCCGTGAAGAAGAAGAACGAGAAGTGGAGGACTTGCATTGACTTCACCGACCTAAACAAGGCTTGCCCAAAAGATAGCTTCCCATTACCTAGGATTGATCAGCTGGTAGATGCGACAGCAGGGTACCAACTCTTGAGTTTCATGGATGCCTACTTAGGATACAACCAAATCCCCATGAACCCTGAGGACGAGGAACACACCTCTTTTGTCACTGATAGGGGGCTGTACTGTTACAGGGTGATGCCCTTCGGTTGAAGAATGCAGGAGCGACTTACCAGCGAGTGGTCAACACCATGTTCCAGGAGCAGATTGGGAAGACCATGGAGGTGTATGTAGATGACATCTAGTAAAGTCCCAGAAAGCAGCAGATCATGTCCGCGACCTGGATGAGACGTTCAGAGTCCTCAGAAAGTATCGGATGAAATTAAACCCCCTGAAGTGTGCCTTTGGGGTAGCATCTGGTAAGTTCCTTGGATTTATGGTGAATAGCAGGGGAATAGAGGTCAATCCGGAGAAAATCAGGGCGCTTGTGGAGATGAGGTCCCCTTTCAGAATCAAGGATGTGCAGATTCTTAATGGCCAGGTCGCGGCTCTCAGCCGGTTCATCTCGAAGGCTACTGACAAGTGCGTGCCTTTCTTCGAAGCAATAAAGAAGGCCAAGAACTTTGAATGGACTGAGCATTGTGAAGAGGCATTCCAGAGGTTGAAGGAATATATGGGTCAGGCTCCCCTTCTGTCCAAGCCAAAGGATGTGGAGAAGCTATTCTTATACTTGGGTGTATCTGAACATGCTCTAAGCGCAGCCTTGGTGAGAGAAGAAGAGAAGATGCAGCTGCCTGTGTACTACATCAGTAAAAGGCTGGTTGATGCGGAAGCCCGATATTCACAAATGGAGAAGCTCGTATACTGTCTGGTGACCGCCTCGAGGAAGCTGTGTCCTTACTTCCAAGCTCATCAGATAGAGGTCCTCACGCAGTACCCTCTCAGGCAAGTCCTCCAGAAAGCAGATACTTCAGGCAGGTTCCTCAAGTGGGCCGTCAAGCTTGCTCAGTTCGTCATAAAGTACAGGTCTAGGACGGCATTCAAGGCCCAAACACGCGCAGATTTTATTGTGGAGTTTACAAGGCTAGTACCAGAGCAGGAGGAGCTAGTAGGTGGTTAGACTTGGGAACTTTATGTCGATGGGTCCTCTAACGAGCACAGCTCAAGGGCTGAAATAATGCTGGTCAACCCAGAAGGCCACAAGATCTTGAGTGCCTTAATGTTCGGATTCCGGGTAACCAACAATAAGGCCGAGTATGAGGTGTTGCTTGCCGGACTCCGTCTGGCAAAGGAAGTGAGAGCTAAGCAGGTAAAGGTCTTCAGTGACTCTCAACTTGTTGTTTGCCATGTCAGGGGAGAGTATTAGACCAAGGGACAGAAGATGTCAGAATACCTCTAAAAAGTTAAGGAGTTACTGGGGGCTTTCAAGGGGTTTGAAGTGAATTAGATCCCCAGGGCTCAGAACTTTAATGCAGACGCCCTGGCCCGCTTAGCGACCTCTCAGGATGCTGATCTCCTGGAGTCTATCCCTGTGGAATTCCTGTCGACTCCGAGCATTAAGGATAAGGAGGTAATGATGTTCATGTAAGTTCGGCCTAACTCCTGGATGAGCTCGTTATTAGGCTACCTGTAGGAAGGGAAGCTGCCTGAGGACAAGCTAGAAGCTCGCCGCTTACGAGCTAGAGCAGCCCGATACTGCATTTATGATGACAGACTGTACAAGAAGGGATTCTCGACCCCGCTACTACGATGTATAGATGATGAGGGCTGCGAGATAGTGCTGAGTGATATTCATGCAGGTCATTGTGGGAACCACGCAGGAGCATTATCCTTAGCTCAGAAAGCCCTTAGACAGGGGTTCTATTGGCCGACTATGAAGCAAGATGCCATAAATCTTGTGAGGAAGTGTGATAAGTGCCAGAGGTTCGCCAAAGTCCCACGAGCTCCACCAGCCTACTTCCAGCAGATGGTGAGTCTATGACCTTTCGCAATCTGGGGAATGGATCTCATCGGACCCTTGCCCACAGCTCGAGGAAGTTGTAAGCATGCCGTGGTTGTTGTGGATTACTTCACCAAATGGGCTGAAGCTAAGGAGCTAGCAGAGATCTCCACCACGAAGATAGAGAAGTTTGTGTGGGACAACATCATTTGCAGGTTTGGAATCCCTCAGCAGCTCGTGACAGACAATGGAACTCAGTTCACCAGCGAGCAATTCATGAACTTCTGCAACGAGCTCGGAATCGTGAAAAGCTTCTCAGCTGTAGACCACCCTCAGGCCAACGGTCAAGTCGAAGCTGTGAACAAGATCATCAAGCAGACTTTGAAGACCAAGTTAGAGGCAAGGAAGGGGGCTTAGGTGGACGAATTGCAGAAAGTCCTTTGAGCATATAGGACCACAACTCGTAGCTCAACAGGTGAAACCCCATTTTCCATGGTCTACAGAACAGAGGCCATGATCCCAGCAGAATTTGAAGTCACTAGCCAGCGAAGGGCCTCATTCTGACCTGAGGACAATGACCAATTGCTCGCTGCCAGTATAGACTTAGCCAAGGAAGCGAGAGAAATAGCTCGCATTAGGATAGTCGTGTACCAACAGAAAGTTGCCAGGTATTATAACAAGAAGGTACGAGCTCGAAGCTACAAGGCAGGGGACCTCGTTCTCAGATTAGTCCTCCCCGGAGCTCGCAAGGCAAGTGATGGAGCGCTCGGACCTAACTGGGAGGGACCGTACCTCGTCAAGCAGAGTCTGAAGAATAGAGCCTATCACTTGGCCAACATGGATGGATAAGAACTACCTCGAGCCTGGAATGCTAAGCACCTGCGACCCTATTACACATAAGAACTGACAGCCCGCTCTAACTTTGTACATGATTTCTTTTGATGATTGTCTGTAAACATGCTTTCACTTGTTTTCTGTTGTATGTGTCATATTTGATGCAGAAAGCAAACTGGTTGAACAAGCAAATGTACATGTTAAAAAGAGCAAAGCTAATGAAATCTCTTTCTCAAGAAAATGAGCTGCAGTTTATCATCATATATATATGTATATATAATTCCTTGAAGATATTTGTGCAAACATCCAAGGAACCATTTGCAACTAAAACACTTGCATAAAAATACTTGCCAAAGTTACGTACATGTTTTGGCAAGAAGTGCCTATAAACCTTATTCAAGGACTCCTCATCAGTCGATCATCGGCTTACTCATGTTATCCTCACTGGGAAGGTTTACATCAGCAAGTGTTAAGCTCGTTTCTTAGCTCGCAGCCGCTATATCCTGCGATCGAATCATTGCCTCACGACCTCGCAGGAGAGGGTAAGGCCACGCCTCTAATATATAAAACTGCCCGCGGACTCGCAAAACTTTGCCCCGCGATCTCATGGGAGGGGGTAAGGCCATGCCTCTAATATATAAAGTTGTCCGCGGACTCGCGAAACTTTGCCCCGCAACCTCACGAGAGAGGGTAAGGTCACGCCTCTAATATATAAAGCTGCCCGCGGACTCACGAAATTTTATCCCACGACCTCGCGGGAGGGGGTAAGGTCACGCCTCTAATATATAAAGCTGCCCGCGGACTCGTGAAACTTTGCCTCTCAACCTCACGGGAGGGGGTAAGGCCACGTCTCTAATATATAAAGCTGCCCGCGAACTCGCGAATTATTGCCCCGCGACCTCGCGAGAGGGGGTAAGGCCACGCCTCTCAAATATAAAGTTGCCTCGCTACCTTGCAGAAGAATGGTCACCCCCGATGGGGACTCGCCCTTGAACTGCAAGTACTGCCACAGGCTGGAATCTCAAAATTCGGGAAAATGCCACTCTCAAATGCACTCAACGTCAGTGCAACATATAGGTTAAGGGAATTCCGAGCCCCCCACTGACTGTAAGTTCATGCCTATTCTTTAAGGGTCGCCCAACTATGTTACTTGCAGGATCAGATACTTTGCTTGATTGAGCTATCTGCGAATTCAAACTCTTACGAGCTAACACACCGTTATTATTATAACTGACTGCAGTTAGCGAACTCGTAAGTTAACATTATTTTCACGATTGTGATTTACTTAGCAAATTTTAGAGTACTTATTATGATGTGTCTATTATTTAAACCTGCTGATTACTCATCATATAAATGAGCCATGCATATCTACACTTTCCATACTTGGACAAAATATTGAAATCTGTAGGGAATCCAATACTATAATTTCGAGCTACAAGCTCGCTGTTCAATTTTCAACAGAACAAAAATAATAACAATGAATGAAACAAGTAAATGAAGCTGAAGTGTTCTAGGCACCAGCTGGTGTGTCCGATGAAGCAGCAGGATCAACATGGGCTACTACTAGGGGCTCTGGCGTAGGGACGTGCCCAGGAGTTGGGAGATCAGGAGGGGCTTCCACTGGGGGCTCAAGCACTGGAAGATCCTCGGAAGCTGAAGGTCCCTCGAGGATTTATTCTGGTGAAGGGACTGGGACAGCAGATGGATCAGCTGGAGGAACAGAGGAAGTATCAGCATGTTGCGTGCCTTGAGCGCTGGCAGCAAGTTCCACGAACTCCTGGATCGTTTCGACACCGACTGGCCCAAAGAAGGAGTAGTCCAAGTCCGGGTAGCGCTCCCACATACTGAACAGGAACGCCCTCTCGATCTCTTCGCCGACCCTGTTCCGCTCCTGAGCTAGCTGGGTTTCAATGTCAGCCTCAGTCTGGCCAGCTCCCCTCTACTGCAGCCAGCTTCTCCTCGACCCCTGCGAGCTTCTCTTTGGTTGAAGCTAAGTCCTGCTGTTGCTGTTTTATTTTACTCTCAGCAACCTCTGCCTTTTTTTGTGCAGCACTTAGCTCGCCCTTTACCTGCTTCAGTTCGCTATGAGCCTTACTGACTTCAGAGGTAGCAGCCTCCCTACGGGCAGTCTCTTGTGACAAGGCTGCGTCAGCATCTCAGAGCTTAACCGTGAGCTTTTCTTGCTCCTTCTGGAGGAAGTTGATTTCGTCTTGTATTATTTTTCTCTCCTCCTAGAACTGTACCTCGGACACCCTAAAGACCTCTTTCTCACCGAGCTGATCGTCTATCTCCTTCATCAGCTTCACCGTCGCCATGCCCAACTGAAAGAGTAAAGAGATGTTAAAATTTGAATAGAGAAAGATCAAAGTATAGAAGGGTTTAAGCTTTACCAGCACAACGTGACGAGCTGCATAACCCACGAGGTTCCGGCCTGAGAGCTCAGGTTTCTGCAGCTTCGGGTTGTGCCTCTCCATTACTCTAGGAACGAGCTCGACGAAGCTGTTGAAATGCTCCATCTCCTTCGCCGCATCAGGGTGTAACTCAGAGTCTCCTTACGACTCCCCTACAGGCCTCGCAGGTCGCCCAGGTGCCTCAGTGCCCGACTCCCTACCAATAACAATTGTCCCGGGCCTACGGACCTCGATGACACCCTTCTGCTTTGGGGCCGGGGGCTCAGCTATGGCCTTCCCCTTTCTTTTCCTAACAAGGGCCTCAGACTCTTACTCTACAGGTGAACCCCTCTCGACAGAGACCTCAGCCCTCTTTGCTGGGGAAGGACTTTGCCCTCCAGATGGGGCAGCCCGCTTTTGAGGAGTCACAGTTGGCATGACCGGAGAAAAAGCGACTGCAACAGGTTGAGAGGGCGCTCTTTGCGAGCGGTCTAAGGAAGTGTCATCCACTTCGACGACCTCGGGCGCCCTGGCAGATGGAACCGACCTGAGGGGGGAAACAGACATCGTGAGCCTTCCATATTGTCCGAAGATGTGCTGGTAGAAAAGCTCGTGCTCGGGGACCTTTGTGTTAAGGGCTGCGGATCTAACTCAGATTGTTCAGGGGCAGCAAAGACAGAACGGACCTTGGACCTTTCCCTTCGTATCCCCAGGTGCTGGATTATGTCTAAAAGAGGACCTGTGGCAGATGGCGCGAGGCCCCGTTCTACCAGCTCGCTATTAGAAGGGAAGAAATCGTCGTTTGGTCTCTTGGCCGCCGCGTAAGCATCCAAGATAGCGAGCTCGTCCTCTCTAAACTTGTACTTAGGGGCAGCGACGCCTGCAAAACAAAAGCAAACCCATACAAAAAAAAAAAAAAAAAAACAACTAAAAAAACTATTATTCTAGTGCTTGTATCACTATTTCTATATGCTACAGGTCTCTAACTACCGGTTCCCGCACAAAGCTTCTATTGGACAGACCCCCAAGCGAAGTACACGTGACCAGGGTCCAGTTAGACTTATATTCCCCCACATTGGACTTGATGCAGTCCTGGGGTAAATATGCCCTGTATGGCGAAGACTGACGAGGCGTGACGTAGTAGAGCCCGTCCTTTCCAGAGATCCCCTTGAAGCTGAAAACGCTGCGGAGGATGCGAGGCGTAGAGGGCCCGAGCCCGTGCTTGATGAACGCTGCTGCTAAAGTGGTTAAGTAGGCATACGAGTTCAGGGTCAGTTGAAATGGGGCGAGCTTCAAGTCGTTCAGAAGGTTCTTAAGATAGTTGGGGACTGGGAACCTAAATCCAAGCTCCATATGCTCGCGACTGGTCGCCACAAAGCCCACAGGGGGATAAGCAGCTCGATCACTGGCCTTGGGGACGTTAGCTCGACACCCCAAAGGGAAGCTGAAGTCTCGAGCCCAAGCCTCCAGCATCGAGAGGGAAATGTTCGAAGGCGTATGAGTGAAAGGATATGGGTCTTCCCTCTCAGCGACCTCATCCCTTCCTGCGACCTCCCCGGTAGACCAGCTAGCTCGCGAGGTCGTTGCCTCGGCTTCACTAGTCTGGCGCCCTGCCTGCCTTCTAGAAACAGAAGCCTTGCCTCGACCAGTACGTGAGCGACCTGACATCTACAACACAGAAAGAACGACATCAGAACGCTTACAGCATGCTGAGCCTAGCAAGCCACAGAAAAGGGTTCCTGGAGCTATTGTCCTATGCGTCAGGTCGCACACTTGGCCACCAAAGGCAACGGAGGCCCAGGAACGTGGGCCCGTCAGGTACTATGTCCCCCTAAATATTTGTGTTGCTAACCCTATGTCTACAGGTACCCTATCAGGCAGTACAGAGGCATTCTCACCAAAATCCCAAGCAACGTCAACAAATGACAAAGACCCTAAATGGACCAGCAATATACAGTCCACAAAGTGCGATTCCTAGCAAGAAAAGTCCAGAAACGGACTTTACGAGTTCATCAACAACGATATGGGACACTCAGGCTGACAGTCAGGTCGCCCCTAGTGAACACAAATACTCAAGCAACAAATACAACAAATTTTTAAAAAATGCAAGGCCGGCATGCAGTGACTCACAGACATGGTACGAGGACAGAAACTGACCTTACAAACCAGAAAAATTGAAGTCAGGAAAAAATTACCTTGTTCGAGTTGTAAACGGCTTGCTGGAAATAACGGTTGATCCCTGAAGCAGCGGAGTCTGAAGAAGTTGTCAAGTAGTGAAGGAAGAAGCAGAGAAGAAAAATGGTGAGAAGAGGGTATTAGTGTCGTATCAGAAAAGCAAAAAATGGGAATGAAAAAGACCTCTGAATTATATAGGCCAGGACATCCATCCCCAGCCGTCCGATCTAACATAAAGGCATAACCGTCAAGAATCCAACGACCCAGCACCAATCCCGATCATGTGCCATCATGCATGTCAGTTACAAGACGTGCGCATTAAATGCATACGGTTCCAAGGCACGTTTGTGGCTCCAATACCTGTATAAACGCCACGTGTCAACGGTTACAGTACAGAAGTTGAAACGACACTAGAAAGTTCAAAAATGGGCACCAATCATATGTTTGAATCAGCTCCCAGTTCGCAGAACGCACAGAGAGCTGAGAGGCTTGATTTTATGTCCATTTTCTCGTTCTTTGCCTAAACGGGCCAGTATAAGCCCTAGATACTTGGACAGGAGCCGGGGCTCAGAAGGCCCAAGATTGAGACCAACAGTTGGAAGCCTAGCTCGTGAGGTCGTCCAAGTCGTGAGCTCGCAACAGCTTCCAGACCTCCCAAGCATGCGTCCTGCCCGCGTCGCTAGCTCGTCAAGCTCGTGAGACCGTCCAGGTCACGAGATCGCAGGAATCCCCAGACCGTCTAACCTCCTCTCCTGGCCACGTCGACATATCTCCAGTATGCATCACCTGACTAACCAGAGAGCTTATTTAGGGGATATCGTATGCAGCAAGTCATCAAATTCACCAACTCTCATGATTTTCCGCCGGAAGCTGCCTGCACAATTACCCAAAAGCATTCAATGCGACAAGATGCAATTAATGAAGTGAAAGCCTCTCCTGGTGTATTAAATGCAGACGTGTGCAAGAAGAGAACAATGATTACCTTTGCAATTAATGCAGCATGACTATGTTAGGATTAGTTATAACTAGTCGTTGCCTGTAATGTTTATAACACTCTTTTGTATTTTCTTTTTGTCATCTCTCCCTCTTTATAAATATGAGAGATCATTTACTGTACAAACAAGCTGGATACACTTGAGTATCGTCACTCTGTTGGAATTACTTCAGAGTGGCCGTGGATGTAGGTGCAGTCACCGAACCACGTAAAAATCTTTGTGTCTTGTATTCCCCTCTCTCTCTTTCTCTCTTATCTTTCATTGATCATCTCATTGAATTCAACCAACCTCCACGACCGACATTCATTCACCTAAATTAATCACCACCAACCTTGAACCTTATTAATTACTCATTCATCACACCCTCGTCAGTACTATCCCCCTTTAATTACCAAGCTCGCAGTTTGGGCTCCAGAATCTCTGGGTTGACCGTTTCCGAACGTCAACAGCAATTTACCTATTTTTGTGCTAAAAAACTTCATTCTCACAGTTAAATGTCGATTATATAACTCCCACTAATTTAGTGCTGTATAACAAGAACTCTATGTAAATTATATTGAAATTTAAATAATGAATTTTCAGCTACTAACTTAAAATTAATTAAATATTAAAAAAAAAGAACTTAAAATTACTTAAAAACTAAAATAGGGTCATATTGATCAAATAGTTGTTATTATACTGGTAATAACAATTGATGGTGAAGGGCAACAAAATACACAATCATGTCGTAGGCTTGCAGTACGTAAGTGGCTAGTAACCACTTATGAGTAGCTAGTGTAATAACCCATGAGTGGTTAGATCTTGTGGTTTGTTGTCTCAATTAAGGTCTAAAGATTTAAGTCCCTATGGATATCTATATAGTAAAAGGCTAGAGTTTATTGTTTCCTAAATATTGTAAACAGTTTTGGGAACTTCTAGATTATTTTTTTAAAAAAAAAAAAAAAAAAAAAAAAAAAAGAACATATATAGGTAACAAAACACATGCGATATAACGAGTTTCATGCAGAATGTTGCATTTGTGAAATAAGCTAATAATTAATTGCAGGGCAAAAGCTTCAAAACTGGCTCACAAATAAAATAAAATTAACCTGTCGACAAATCCTCGCTTTCTTTCTCTAAGAATGGGATCGAATGCGGACTTCCCTCTATCTAGAAAGTTTGTAGAATGGTGTGGTTGATTGAAAAACTCTTTCATGCAAGGGTATTATGATGTTTGCAATTGAAATGGACTAAAAACGAATGACGTTTCGTTTAGAGTTGAAAATGAATCTTCAAATTTTGCTTGCGGTCATGTTTAGTAATTTCCAAACAATTCCACACGTCATAACAAATTTATGCAGGTAACATGTGTAGAACAGTAGGTAACAAATGTGATAAAGTTCAACCAAAATAACAATACTGAACCCGAAAGATAATGTGCACAATGGATTCTCTTTCACATTACACCAAATTAATCTTTTGAAAACGTTTAATGTACTTTGATGATGGGTTAAGGAAAATCAATCAGGAGGTGGAAGTTTGCATTTGTGCACGGATTCCTATATATTAACATTAGAAAGTGTGAAATGTAAATAAGCATTATAATTTATTATATAAGGCAACTATATGTATAAATTGCGAAACATGACAATTTGTAATTTTTAATTCGTTTTTGGATAATTCAACTTCAATTAGTCGTAGACTATAATCAATTTCCAAACTGCTTTAATAGGCGGCACCATATATGGACCGAAATCATCTTTGGCATCAACCTTCTTTTGGCATTTTTTGAGTCCGAGCCGTTGCATTTGAAAGTAAAATTCATAAAGTTAGCTATGCATTTTGGACAATTAATTTGAGTATTAGAAGAATTTTCAAAACAAAGATTAGTAATAAGCTTACTTTTCTTTCTAATTATTTTATATTAATTTAAGTTTAATTTAGGAGACCAAAGGGATAAGCATTGGTTTTTGTCCCATTTAAAGCGAATATGCGTTTCTCTAATTTCTGCCATGTACTTTTTTCTTCTTTTTATCTTCCTTTGTACTACGAGTTCTAGAACACCAAAGCATTTTCGCTAGTCAAGTAAGGCAGTGTCAAACTCAAACCTACATAGAAAATAAATAGGTTGAAAGGAAAAAAATATTCACCCAAAAATATGAATTATAAAAGTGAAATCCCACATAAATTTTACTAATTTTTAAAAATTTATCCATAAAAATTAAACTGATAACAATCTTCGTTAGAAATATCCCACTTAAGAAAAATCAAATATCTGTAGATAATATATATATATATGCACACATGAAAGTATCCTATAATTATTCTCCTCTCAAATGTAAACACATAATAGATATCGACCATTTAAAAACTTAAAAACAAAACATTAGCCACTAAAATCAACTTTATTGAAACCTAACGGTATGAGAATCGTCAAAATAGTCAACTAGTCTAAGTAAAATTTGTCAATGGTTTTTTTTTTTTTATATTAATTCCGGTTTGTTAGGTGATGGAAGTTGGAAAACAAGCACGTTGATTTGGAGAAATATGAACTGACAATTTGATGTTTATCTTCAATTTAAGACTTTCCAATCCAACCATCGTTTTCTTCATTTCAAATAGTTGTGGTGTGATCGGTTGCTATTTGAAGGGATTGTGTTTGAATTTGTTCTTGTGATGAGGATTTTTCAAACATAAATACTTTTATATCTGATTTAATTTTGTAGATTTTGAAATTGTCTTTCTTTGTTTTTAGTGAAGGGGTATACTTGAATATCGAAAAGGATCTGAAACACACTTCAAAGGATAAGCTAAAGATAATGTAAACAATTTTTTTTTTTTTTGAACTATGTAAACAATTTTTTTAGAATAATATGTATTTCATTCTTTAGTAATAAAAAAATTAAAGAAAAAAAAATATGTAATGAATTTATGAAAGTTTCTGAAATGATAATTTAATTTAATGGAGTTGTACTATTGTATAAGATCTGTACATGATTTATTGAAATTTGTAATAACAAAACCAACGTTTTTAAAAGTATTCAACTCTCATATAATTCTCCACCTTTTTTTTTTGTTTTTTTTATGGCTAGGACAAGCCCGGATAGGGGTGGACATCTCTCACCCAATCTAACCCGACATACGTCCATTCTAAGTTCTAAATTCAAAATTTTCTCTTTTTTTTTTTAATAATAACACTTACTAAGGATGACGATCAAGTATAACTTTTATGGTAAACTGTATCTTTTATTTTGAATAATTGAATTTTTTTTTATACTCGTTTTATTTATAAGTAAATTACTAAGACTATGAGGTTGTCAACTAAATCTTTTATGTATTTGTGGTAGATTAAATCCAACTCGATCAACCTAATCCAACTCAACCTGACTATTATTAAGGGATCGTTTGTTTTTTTATCTGAAGATTGAACAGTACTGCTAAATACTGAAGATTAAATAGTGACTGAAATCTGAAATATAATAAACATGTTTGTTTTTTTTTTTTTTTTTACCTCTAAATGCATAATAATCTTGTTTGTTTTTTAAAGTTAAAATTGTTTAAATACTAGCAATTTGACATTTATATCCTTTTACTATTAGTTGTTAAGTAATTTTATTTAATATGATACAAACAATTACAATAAATTATTTAACAAATAATTTATTTAAACTTTGAGATAAAAAAAAAAAAAAAAAAAAAAAAAGAAGAAACAAGATGAGAAACTTTAAAGTTATGTTATATACAAACAAATTATCATCAATATACGTAAACCAAAAACATCAATAATAAGTGAAACTTTAACAAATAAATATAATATGAGCTATACCACAAGTAGATTAATTTTTTAAAAAAATAAATAAAAATTTTTACCATAATTTGATTGGAGAAATATAGTAATCTAGCTATAGAAAAATTTGATGTTGAGATGTTGAAGATTTTTATTTGTCAATGTTGTTTGTTAAAACATTAAAAGAAATTTGTATAATGTAAAACTATGATAAATTTGGAAATATATTATTTTGGGAAGGATAAACTTAGAATAATATATTTATAAAATCATTCAGAGATTTTGTATTAAGTGAAAAGTAAAAAAAATGTAACTTTTTTATTTAAGTGGTTTTTGGGTTGTTTTAAGTGGTTTGACCACTTAAAAAAACAAACAAAAATTTCTTAATTGACCTAATTCAGTATTATTAAATGTTAAGTGCAAAAAACAAACAACCCCTAAATTGAGTTGGATTGAGTTAAAAAATTTATTAGATTGGGTTAAAAAATTTTCAACCTAACCCATGTTGGGTTTAAATATTTTTAATTCAACTCAATTCAAACCTGAAAAACACTCATCTTTACACCCAAAGATCAATCAGGACCACATGTGGTTTGACTTCAATATGCAATCTGAAAAACAACTTCCATACAGAATAAATCAACTCACACAAAATAGGAAATAACCCACATTTTTATATGGTGAGAGAGATTTTTTTTGCCGTTGGTGAGAGTTAAAACAAGAACCCAAGGCATTAAGTCAGTAGCATTACCACCATGCCACTAACCAACTCCCAACTATTAGATAATTCTTGTACAGCTAAATCTTCCGTGATACTATATTTCGAAGACAAGTAGGAATCTTGAGCATCAAGAATTTCCATCGCCACATTAAATGAACATGATGTAAGTGACCATGGGCATGGGCTGATATTCAGATGGGCCCGAATCCAACTCACTTTTATCACACCCCCGAAGTAACATTACTTGTCTAATGCCAAATTCATTATTTAATATTGTACTTTATAAACCAAAAGCAGTTTAATATTGTACTTGAAGAGAGTCAGTTCACTTGGGCCAGCCCAACCATCACCTCCCTATGTCGGGCAAGCCTTGTCAAGGGCTTAATGGGACGATAATTTTAAGCTTGTTTGGTTTTATGGGCCAGTCAATTAAGGACCCATGTTGAAAAATATGGAGGCCATTCCATGTGTACTACAAGAGTACTATTCTACACCCTCCAAAAATCGTACGTCCACCCCTTTAGTAGTACACACCATTAAATTTTGTTTAAATAATGAGATTTATTTATAACTTTATAATATAATAAAATTAAATAAGAAATATTTTTTATATTAAGATTTCGTTTGGTATAACTTATTCCAGTAAATCTTTTGAAAATAGATCTTTTAGAAAAAGTTATTAGTTTTAAATTAAAGATTGTTTGATTAAATTATTTTTAAAACACTTTTAGATTATTAATTTACTAAAAATGTATGAGAGAGGAGTAGTATATTCATTATAAGAATATAATGACTTCAACCTCAATCATAAAAAATTAATCAATCAAATAACCAATAATTATTTGATGTAAGTATATATCAATGAACTAATAACAAAACCAGTTGCATTATATATATATATATATAGCAAATATGATATATAATATTCATGACAATAAAGATAAAAGAAATTACAATAAAAAAATATAAAATATAAAAAACTTATTAGTTGAAGAAAATTACTCAAATGTTTTTATAAAATAAGAAGAGAATGAAAGTGGAGACTATGTATTTATATTTATTAAAAAAAAGTGTAATAATGTTATAAAGATATTAACAAAATAAAATAGGAATATAGTAGACATTTTAATCTTTTAAAAAATACTTAAAAATATCTACTTGGAGAAGCTTTAATTTTAAACTTCTTCAAGTAGACTTTTTTTAGTTTTTTTAATTTTTTAAAAGTTTTACTAGGATGTTAAGCAAACGACGTAAAAAAAATCAAATAGAGTTTTTGATATTAAAAAAATATTTTTTGTGAGTAGATAAGCTGTACCAAACGTACACTAAATGAGTTTTAAGCATTTATTAAGATTTTCTTAAAACAATGATGAGTGGGATGTATTTACAAAAGAAGCATACAAATAATTTTAATGGCCGACGAATAGGAGCACTCACATTACAAACAGGAGTTTCTAAACGGATATGAATTAAACCCATGGCTCAAGATATGGGTGCAAAAATATGCAATTAAGTCATCCAAATTTTAATAGATTATATCCCTTTAACAGGATTTAATTGAGTTTTTTTTTTTTTAATTAACTCTTAATAGTTTAGAGCCCTCTCAAGACTTTTTCCGAACAATCACTACTAAAATGTATTTGGCAATATTAAATCCTCACCAATAAGATAATAATAAGTTAGACAAAAAAATTGGTAATCACGTATGTTAGGAAGCTACGGACTGCGTTTAACCATTAATCGTGTCCATCCACTCTTTATCTATATATATTATGACTATATGTTGATACAGTAAAGTTGATTGTTGGGAATCATTTTCCTTATAAAAAAAAAAAAAGATTGTTAGAAGAACAATTGTCTTTTTAGGAGAGAGAAAAATGACATCTAAAAACGCAAGTAGCAAAACATATCTCCAAATAAAAGGCTAAGATTTTGGTTTCCCACCAATTATGTGGGTCGTTCTCCCACTCAAGTGTGGGTCTCTCCCCCACCTTCGTGTGGATGGTTCCCTCTCCAATGGGAGTAGTCCCCCGAACCGTACTCATATTTCGATTAAAGGTCCCGGATGTTCCCTGAATTTATCTCAGATACAGTTGTTGCATTCAAAAATATATATATAAAAGGCTAAGATTTTGGTTTGATATTGATTTTATTTTATACAATTTAGATCTTTCATTCCCATTCTAATTCAACTTCCATTTTTTTCTTTTTTTTAAAAAAAAATTATATTTTTCAAAAAATTATCACATTGAAAAAAAAAAAATCATCGCTATTTATTTTAAAAGATAATTAAAATAAATATGCACAGTTCAATCTTTCGATATATCATATCATCGAATAATATAATTACTTCCACAAACTCGGCGAAAACTTGGAGCATAAAGAAACGTACGGTTTTTTCGCTCATCGAAAATCCAATACCAGATTAGTCGAATAACTTTCGCGGTACGCTACGTTTATCAGTCACCAGTCACCACCATCACTTCGTCTATTTGTCTCCCCAATTCCATCGCCACTTCACTCTCTCGTTATCGTATAATGGCGAGCACCGTCACTCTCGACGCTGACTCAGCCGACGACCTAAACTCCCTCCTCGCCGAGCAGCGCGTCGAGCTCACCGCCGCACAGTCCCTACAATCCGATCTTGATTTCGCCTTCCGTCTCCAGTTCGAAGAAGCAATATCCGCTTCTCTCGCCAACCTCCCTTCCTCGTCATCCGCCATGTCATCACAACAATATAATCAACAACAACCGCCACCGCAAAGCGAGACCGTGGTCACCTCCCTATCGGTCCTCCAGGAAGAGCTGACGAAGACGGAGCGGGAGCTGGCCGACGGCGTCCAGGCCAGGCTCGAGATGCGCAAGACGAGGGAGGACCTCGACCGTCGGGTCCACGATCAGCTGTTCGTGAAGGAGCTCTCCACCATCCCCGACGACGAGTGGTCGGAGTGGGGCGACGAGTTCGAGAATCCGTACGGGCAGGGCAGGTCGACGACCGTCTTCAACGACGACAATTGCGAGTTCAGGCTATATTTCAAGGGGCTGGTGAGCCAGGAGAAGGTCAGAGGCAAAATGGCGTCATTTTCGGGAATCGGCGTCACGATTTGCGGGCCGACGGATAATGTGGTGTTCGAGTTGAAGAAGCCGTTGATAGGTGATCGGATGAGCAAGAATGCTGTGGAAATCAAGGCTTTGATCGAAGGATTGAATGCTGCTCTCGCTTTGGAGCTCAAGCGTCTCCGTTTTTTCACTGATTATTATCCTCTTTATCAATTTGTGAGTAATTCAATTCCTCATTGAATTTTATCGTTTGTTTGATTGATTTCTTGAATTTCAAGTCCAGTCTTTGACTCTTTGTTTAGTTTGCAGAATCAATTTGTCAGTAATTCAAGTCCTCATTGAATTTTATTGCTTGTTTAATTGATTTCTTCAATTGCAAATTCTGCAGATGAAACATGAATTGGAATTTGATGCATTTGAATGAATAAACATGAATAAATGGATTTATGGCATTTGTCAGAATTCTTTAATAGTCGTATATTGAGCAATGTATCTTATTAGGGTTTTATTCAATCTGGAGCTTGGTGAATTTTATTTTTATTTTTTAAAATAAAAGATTCTGGTAGGGTCCATGGAATTTATAGATTCGATATAGATTTTATTAGAGTTTGGTGGGTTATTTATTTTAAATAATCGATTTTGGTAGAGTTCACAAATTTGGTAGATTTAAACTAAGAATTTGAACTATGAATTGAAATATTGAATAAACCATCTTCAAAAGACTTTTTAAAAGTTGAAAATACCCAGATTTTAATGAAATTTTGATCTGTATTGAATATACCCAGACTTTGCCCAAAACTTTCAAAATTTTTTAAATTCTACACCCCCTAAAAATTTCTAATGTTACTGCAGTTGATTTCTTTATTAATCGAGTTGTGGCACTATGTAATGATTGAATTCAGTCATCCTGCTAGAGATAGATGTGGTTATGAGGTTGAGACTTTAAATGGGTTTGCAGATTACGGGGAGGTGGCCGCCGAAGCAACGCAAGATTGCTGTGTTGGTTAATCAGGTGTATCTTCTTCGAAGAAAATTTCAGAGTTGTAACCCGGTTCTTGTGGCACGCAATGACTTGAAGTATGGATTGCAACTTGCAAGAGATGCAATAGTTTGTCAAGCCACAAAGGCTGCAGAATCTAGTCATGGGAAAACTGTGATGGAAACTTGTGTTATTTGTTTAGAAGATACTGATGTTGAGAATATGTTTGAGGTTGATGGTTGTCTGCACCGATATTGCTTTTCTTGCATGAAACGGCTTGTGGAAAACAAATTGCTTCAAGCCTTGGTTCCTAAATGTCCTCATGAAGGCTGTAAGTCTGAACTTAAAGTTGACAGCTGCAGAACATTCTTAACACCCAAACTACTTGAAACATATGAGCAACGCATAAGAGAAGCTTCAATTCCTGTCATGGAGAAAGTTTATTGCCCCTATCCCAAGTGCTCAGCATTAATGACTCGAAGTGAGGTTTTAAAATATGCTGTTAAAAATGGGCTTTTTGGTGGTAACTCTGGAACTCGGAAATGTTTGAAATGTCAGCACCTTTTCTGTGTAAATTGCAAGGTTCCTTGGCATGAAAACATGTCCTGTTATGAATACAAACGGTTGAATCCAAATCCCCCAACAGAGGATGTGAAGCTGAAGTCGCTTGCATCAAAGAATCTATGGCGTCAGTGTGTAAAGTGCAACCATATGATAGAACTTTCTGAAGGTTGTTTCCACATGACTTGCAGGTACTTTCTCTACCCTTCTAAATTAATCTTTTTCTTATTAATTTTGTTAAAAATGATTTGTGTGTTATGTGGGAAGGATTGGGATGGAGACAAGGATATAAGGTGAAGATATTTCCAGCTTAGCTTAAAGCAATGTACATAATGTTATTGAGGGGATTTTCATATGTGGTTTTATTTTCTTTGCTTGTTCTGTTTAATTTTTCTTAACTGAACATATGGAAGAAGAAGTTAAAGAGTATTTTACTGGAGGTGATCAAGTAGAGGAGGAAAATTTTGAGGGCTGTCTAATAATTGCATATCATTGTATAAAAGGCAAAGTAAACGGGATGTATATTGATCTTGGCAATTAACGCACATGTCCATAAAATCAATAGCTCAAATCATGAATACACAATTTGAGATTTAAAGTATGTTTAGACAAAGGCAATAAGGTTTCTTTTTGTCATTTTATATGGAAAACCAAATTTAAAGGTAATTTAAGAAGATGACCAAAAAGAACGTTGGTTGAGTTGAAAAAGGTTTGATTTCCTTGATTTTGATTGGAGGGGAACTGAATGGCAAAGTGGTGGCATTTAGCCATTTTATAGTGTTTCTTTTTTACACTTTTTGATCGGAATAGATGGCATTAGGTGCTTTGTATGTCGGTTATGTCATTTGCACATGAAAGTAAATTAAGGATCTTGTTTGTCTTTAAATTTGACTGTCTGTCAGTTTCACATTGATTTGATGGCAAGTGTAAATCATAAAGTTACTTGCATTGAAAATACTATCATCTGTTTGCTTTGTTTTGCAGGTGCGGGTATGAGTTTTGCTACAATTGTGGAGCTGAGTGGAAGAATAAAAAGGCAACTTGTTCTTGTCCACTATGGGATGAGGATAATATTTGGTTTGATGATAGAGATATCGACTCTGATGAAGAAGAAGTGGTTGGGGTTGAACTGTATGAGTCTGATTCCGATGAGGATTGGTATTAAACCGATATTACCCTTTTGTCCCCTCTCTCATTCTTGCTTCATTACATCATCTCTTTTTTCTTTATACAACTTTTAGGATCAAATTATTTAGAATGAAACTTTGTGAATGCATTAGCTGGCATTTACTGCAAGACAATTAGCTTCTTTAAGCAAATACTAAATTTGGCTAGTTTATCTGGATATTTGATCGCAATAAGTGCATACCATCTTTAGAATGAGAGCAAGTTGGGATTGAGAAAGATTTTATTTAGTGAAATACTGAAATCATATTTTGCAAATAAATAGTATAATTATAAAATTTCTCTGTTCTGCCAAGGTAAAAATCAATTGTGCATGACAAAGTTGGTGATAACTGTGACATTCTACACTATGCTAATACATAAATTAATGTTAAGTTATTAACAGGCCAACAACGTAATTCCCTTTGTACAAAATGCCCTAGACGTCATGGTATATTAAGTAAGAAATTTTAGGGTGCATGTGGTATCCTCTCTCAATTGTTGTTAGTAAAATAATATATAAAAAGGAGAAATAATGTTTTTGTATTTTGTTTTCAAGATCTGAAATTATGTAATGAAATTGATAAAAACCTATTTGGTAGTAATAAATGAAAATATATAAACCATCATTAAACATAGATTATTATATTAAACAATCTAAAATATAATTGAATATTAATTTTACTAAATAATTTAATTATTAGGCATCCTGTGGGAGAAGAAGGAGAAGGTCAAGATCTGTGGGTAAAAGAATGAGACGATCAAGATTTGAGGGAGGAGGAAGGAGACGAAGATATGAGCCAAGAAGATGATAGTGATTTTCCTCAAGATGTTGATGAAAAAGTTGATTATGATGATTATGATGATGATTTGGGTGGAGAGGAAGGAGGAAATCAAGATCTGGACGAAGAAGAAGACCAAGATCTAGATGAGGAAGAAGATGATAATGATCATGATCAAGATCTAGATTTTAGTGAGGAAGATGATAATGATTTTCCTCAAGATGTAGATGTTGGTGAAAAAGCTGATTACGATGAAAATGATTCTGATGATTATGATGGTGATTTGGATGGAAGGGAAGGAAAAAATCAAGATCTGGATGAAGAAGAAGACCGAGATCTAGATGAGGAAGAAGATGAGAATGATCATGATCAAGGTCTAGATTTTAGTGAGGAAGATGATTATGATGATTATGATGATGATTTGGATGGAGATTATGATGATGAATATTGGTAATTTGAATTGGAAAATGGTAAAATAGACAGTAAAGGTAGAAAACCTTATCGATCATGTGTTTGGACACTACTAGTTTTGGTCATTTAATTTATCAATGTAATTATTTCAGTTTTTTTTTTCTTTTGTGGGGGGTGGAGAAGAAGAACAACAACGTATTTTTCGCTTTAACCTGTTGGTGCTAGTCTTTGCCTGTTGAGCGACAATGAAAGCTTGTAATGTCTTTGCCTTTTGAGAAATGATGAAAGTTTGTAATTTAGCAATTGTTATATCCGCTGTCATCTTTGTTACTTACTAGTAGCCAGTTGAATGTAGAAAAGTGTTCAACCTTAAAAACATATGTGTCCTCATGATTAAGCCAATTAAGGTCTTCTAATATTGTACTGAAAAATTCATTTCATAGTCGGATAACAAAAACTAAATGAGTGATTATTATTATTATAGTATAGGTTGATGGTATATACATGATACATCAATAGAATCCTTAGGCTTCGATTTTGCTTGTGGTACTCCTCTCCTTGTTTCTTCCCATCAACTTTATTATAGGTTCTGGGCGAATAATTATAATTGATTATAAAGTATCATTGCATTTATTTTGATGAACCATTCTCAAGATTTTGATATTTTTTAAGCTAGCATCGAATAGTTTAAAGTATATTGAGAGTTATCGAGATTAATTACTACTTAAGCATATGTTCTGAATATTTACTCATAGAATTTCTAAAATATATTTATCGAAAGTCAAACCTCCACTAATTCAATAGATGGGAAGGTGTATAACTATCAATATTAAAAATGTATCATATGATTATCAGATGTCTCTGAAGAGACAGTATCACGCCATTAACTATTTGATTGATGTGGAAATTTTTATGCATGAAATAACACTAGCCATCGCTTGTGCTTGAGATGCTGGAATAATCTTTGTCACCAACTTGCAGAATCAAAATCAACATAAATACAAAAGGATGTTGTTCTATATGTGAGTCGGAGAATCTTTAGTCGTGATTCATTGATTCTACCATTCTGTGCCAGTCATCAATTATATGTTGCACTAGGACCACCATTATCATTCTGGTGTAAGTTAGGCTGATACGAATCTCATATATAAAGATATGACACCCACAATTAAATTAAAATACAACCCAAGAAAAATTAAAACATGTTTAGAAAAATGAATTTTGACATGTTGATTATATGTTAATTAATAACTAAGTTATAAAGAACTTTGACCCAATGATTAGAATTCAATCAAGAACTAAAATTATCAAAAAAGAAAAATATTGATGTCATTCCTGAGATATAAATTAGAAGATGAGAGATAAGTCATAATTTCAATTACTTGATAAGATCACATGTTCAACAATGAACAAAAGAGAAATAAATCACTGTTCTTTCAATTAAGAAGTCGGCTACATCATCATTGTTATTTTTGCCTAGGCTTACAAGTTTTTTTATAGGCAAACTAATCAAACCCTAACATGAAACCTTAACCCCCTAACAATTGGGCCTAACTAAACACACTCATGGATTTAAAATAATTAAACATGTGCTTAAGTTAATTAAATATTTCAGCTCAATATATAAATTAAGAGCCAACATGAAATTAAATGAACTAACTTAATTTAAAAACTCATTATAATTAAAATAAATTCAGTCAGAATTATTTAAAGTTCAATTAACTTTAGTTTGCCTCCAATTATTTTCAATTAGCACCCAAAACTTTCAAGATTAAGCCCAATTATTTGAAATTACCTCATTATCCAATTGTCTCGTTGACTTCCATAATTGTTATATTGGTTTTCATGATGAGCCCTAACTTGCACCTCTATAAAAAAAGTCGTGCTATTTTTGGGATCTCGAACTTACTTGGAGGTCATCTACTACATCTTTAACCTTTATTAAAATGATAGGTTCTTACACTAATAGAAGCCACATAAGTTAGAATTGCTGGGACCTGTAATCACGATCTACTAGTAATATTTCAAAAACTTGTTTCCATATCCATATATAACCATATCTAGGGCTTTGCTACAATCCGATGGGGTTTCATTCCTGTACATAGACTCATGAGGGTTCAACTTAAGATTTATGATATTTAAATTTATATTTATATATATAAAATATAATACGAATGTATCGTGGTTGACGCGTTTTCTATTTTAAAATATGCATTGAACAAGTTAAATGTCTATTAATAATGTCAAGATAAATCATTATTTTACAGTTTGAAATCGTGAGATAATTACTTTCTCAATAAGAACAAAATTTACTCTTATAAATTTATAAAATATACTTGATAGAAATTAATTTCACCACTTTGATGAATAAAGAGGTGCATGATAATCTCTATTGAGAGGTGATTGACTGACTGCAAAATTTATGTCCTAAAGTGACTTTTCAAAAGATGTTTTGGCAAGAGCAATTCTCATAAATGATATGATTAGTTGGTTGAAACTTCAAAGACCTATAAGAGAAGTAACAGTGGTTTCCTTTCCATGAATGATATTTGTTGACTATGGTCCATGGATTCAAAGAATTAACATTATCTACGACAGCAGAGGAAATTCACAGGTTGTATGTAGTGCTTATCAAATAGCCACCAATATTTTAATCGATAGTGGTACCCACAAAAAAAACAAAGAGTCGATAGTTCGTCACTGTCATTGCTTTGCAGTTGCACTAACATTCAACTAATATTATCTGTCTGCTAACGCAGCAATTAAATGTGCTTGCATTATTTTGTCTAGACCACTCGTTAAGTCATCGTTATACCACCCTGTAACAACCTGATAATATCTCTATTAATTAGCCTATAACCATTCAATTAGAACAACCTGATAATTTGAGACGAAGATGTAGGGATGAAATTTGCCTATGGTGAAAGAATTTGTTTTAATTATTTTATAACTTTACTTATTTGAATATACTCAATTATGTTTTTGAGACTTCAATTATTTTTCTCAAATTTTATATATTTAAAAACTTAGAAAGTATTGTAAAAATGGTAGTCTTTCACTCAGGAAAAAGGCAAATTCCAAATTTAATTTATCAAAATATCAAGTTGATTACTTATGTAATAATCAATTTGTCAAGTTACCAAATCCATGTTTGCAAGTTGTATGTAGCATTTAATTAGATATATTTGTTAGTAAGATTTGGTTGGTTGATCAAAGCTAACATTTACTTATAAATAGGTATTAACTTTATGTAAATTGTATTTTATTTTTATGATAAAAACTACTTTCTTTACACTATTCCATAATCTCTTCTCTCTATATTTATCCATAGACTCTTCTTTCTTTACATTTATAAAATTCTCTACATAAATATTCATAGTCCTTTTTTACTTTTTTGTTTCAAATCTAAAGTATACAATATAAAGAAAATTATTACTTGAACTTATAATTTCATTGATTAAGAGCAATAAGTTTACTATCAAAATACTTCCATGGCCTTTGAGAGACTTGATTTTTACTATTATCTTAAAATATTATAATTAATTCATGGTTTGAAAGTAGTAACGTGATTTAAATTCACAACTTTAATTTTATAGCTTTAATCAAATCTTACATTATAATCTTATTTATTTGTTTTAACCAACTTGAAAGTAAAATCATTTTGCTTCAATCTCTAGAGGAATAAGTAATAAAACCATTTAAAAGAACGTTTTCTTTTTTTGAAAATTGATATTAAGAGAATTATCGGTATTGATCGAGATAGATCACTTTAAAAACTGTCCAAGTGATTATTCCTACCAAGAGGAGGATAGAGGAATATTCCTCACACTTTTTAGATGTCTGTCACTTAAAAAGACATGGCAGGATAATAATGTGATTTGGCTCCAATCCAAGTAAATCCCAACATTGAACAATAATATAGACACAACGTTGGTGTCACGGTGACTAGTGGAGCATGAACTGTGTCATGATGCCTTTATGACTTAGATGTTGCAATATAATACCATTAGCAAACAACATATCAATCAATCTATCATGTATATTCATATTTACGTGGCATCATCTCCTTTAAGGATGTAATATCAGACAACAACACACACTATTGTAGTCCATATTTTACCAAAATGTCCAAATGGTGCCACCTACGAAGCATCCTCACAAGTCACAACTTTCTACAATCAACCCCCAAAACTGGATATTCACCTCCACCTTGAATCAGCTAAAAACAAGCACAGAATTTGTCATAAAGCCTCCTTAACAAAATATATATTTTTTCTTTCGATCCATTCAAATCCCATGGGTTAAAGTCACTCATATAATGTCATATAAATCAAAATTTTTAGATAACTAGCTACTTACTTCACATAATGATAAAATTAAATTTTTTTTATATAACTTGACACTCATATTACATGATGGGTAGCAGTAAAAGTGATGACATTCTAGTAAGAACATGTCTGTAAATGTGTATCATAAGTAGTCTCATTTGTGGGCATTTTTTTTCCTATCTATTATGGATTGTTCCTCTCATTCTAAGAGTAGATCTCTTGATTGCACTCCAAAATCAAATCGTAACTAATCGTAGTTGCACCCTGAGCAAAGAAGCAGCAGTAAAAAAAAAAAACGCATATCATATGTGTGGTTGTTTATTTCTCTATCGTTTTCAACTTTGAGATTAATCAGAAATAATTGTTTCTTAAGATAGATATTTAAGTGTATAAATAGTTATTGATGCAAATAGGTAAAGATTGTATAAATAATCGAATCCATTTTAACTTAAAAATAGGAAAAAAAAAAAAGTATGCAAGTGTACCTATAGTGAAGACCTATATTGAAGACAACCGCCACCCACAACGCCTGTTCACTGTTTGTGTGTTGGCTGTGCTCGTCACTGCCTCTCCACTTCACACTGTACTCTGTACCTACCAGAACAAGACCCGGACCAATTGCCCAAGTCACCCACCAACCAACCCTTCTTTCACTCCACCACGACCACAGCACCACACCACAAGCAATATAAACCAATACCACCACAATCCAGATTAAAAAAACCAAAAAAAAAAAAAAAAAACCAACAAGCGTTTCACAGTCCTGAAAATTATAATCACATACATCCAAGTTCAAAAAAGCCACCACGTTTTTTCCAACCAAACCTTTTTTCTTCTTTTCTGGTTCACATTCCCACAAAAAATTCTCAACCTCTTGTCAAACCTTTTGCGTTACAATCAAGTCAAGTCATCGCATAAAAAGAAGGAACAAACTTTTTTTGTTCTACATAGAGATCGTAACTGTAATACACAGTGTCCGAGAATTTGTATGAATTCAAGGTGACGAGACATGGGGACTAATGGGGATGAATATCCAAGCTTTGCTAGAAACAGAGGTGGGTATGGGATGGCACATAGAGGTGGGTATGGCCCTTGGATGGCACATAGAGGTGGGTATGGCCCTTGGATGGCACATAGAGGCGGTGCTGCATGGGGAGGCTATGGTGGGCATGCCAATGAAGTGGAGAGCTTTTGGGATCAAGTGAAGGAGTTTGTGAAGGCGGCTATGGAGATGGGTGTGGAGTTTGGTAGAGGGTGTAGAGATGTAGTGTGGCAGACTCTAGGGAGAGAGGACTCTTATGTTGGTAGCAGAATCAAGAGACTCAGAGGCCCTTGTGAGAGATTTTTGGCCAAGTTTGGGTTTTTCAAGAAGTATTTCCCTGAAGATAAAGATCCCCTCCATGTGTTGTCTGTTATTTGCTTTGTCTTCGTTATTGCTTTTGCTGGTAAATGATTTTTTTTTTCTTTGGTTGATGAGAGATTGTGGGAAGTGGAATTGGATATCTTTTGTTTGTTTGTTTGTTTTTCGGTTCTTTTGGTTTTTAGTTTGTTATGATGTGTTTTGGTTGCCAAGAAAAGTGAAGTGAATGTTTGAATTCTGGGGTTTTTGAATGGAATATGTTCTGTTTGGTTGCTGAGAAAATGTTGGGAAAGGGGAACATTTTGGTTTTTTGGCATTTGCTGGAGAGCATTTCATATCTAACGTGCAAATAAATTTATGTGCTTTGTAGCTTAAAGTGTCAATTTTCTAAATTTATTTTTGTGAATTGAGATAGATCTGCTGCAAGTTTGTTGTAACTAGTGTTTTCACTGCAATATCTGTTGAATTTGCTATGTTTTCCTGTAGAATTATTGCTGTGAAAGCAAATATTTATTATAGAGTGTAATGGATTCTGTTGTATTCTTTCAGTGCTACTGAATTATCTTATGATGGTTTACTAACTTGCAGTCTTGAGTGTCAGTATCAAGAGTGAAACCTCAACTGCATTGATAAAGAAAGTCTCAATGCATCCTCCAAGTGCTCATCGAATATTGCTTCCGGATGGTAGATACCTGGCATATAGGGAGCAAGGTGTTCCGGCCGACAGAGCTAGATATTCGATAATTGTTCCACATGCTTTTCTTTCCTCCAGACTTGCAGGTTGGATAATTTTCTTTGTATAAAAGCTTAGAGGAAACCAATTCTACTACCTTTCGTTATACTTACTTAATTTGAATTGGGTTTAGTTTTTGGAAGTTTACCTATCTTTTTTGTTATTTAGGTATACCTGGACTAAAGGTTTCACTATTGGAAGAGTTTGGCATTCGCTTGTTGACATATGATCTTCCTGGCTTTGGTGAGAGTGATCCCCACCCCAGTAGAAATCTTGAGTCATCAGCATCAGATATGTCATTCTTGGCACAGTCTATGGGTCTTAATGATAAGTTCTGGGTGTTGGGATACTCAACCGGAAGCCTGCATGCTTGGGCTGCACTCAGATACATCCCCGATAGGCTTGCAGGTATTGAAATATTTTTGTTATTATTTTTGTAAATTTATCATGTATAAGTCTCATGGAATAAGCTCAGTTAGCCGTCTTATATCAGCTGAAAGCTCTGAGTATAGCAGAGGCGGGAAAAGAACTGAAGCTTTGTATTTTATCCCACTATTTCCCTGTGAGGGAAGGAGGGGAAAATATTTTTGCTAGAACCTCTCCTCCCTTTGTCAGGGAATCAAGTCCTTATTTTTGATATTGATGGCAATGATCCAAAGTTACTGCTGTAGCAGGAAGGAGACTAATAACTGCATAATCCAGGGGCTAGGGTGTTAATAAGTTCTTAATATTGTTGTTGACATGCGATAGTCGTATATGACATAGCTTTACTTGTATTAAGAGGCCATGAGGTGGATTTGTTGTAAATCCAAGGTTTCCTCTACTAGTAAATGAATTTTTATTCGCATGATTTCACTGTAACTATGATGTTCTTGTTCACCAAGATTTATAAGAGCAACATGTATTTCTACTATATTCAACCAAAAGCAATTGCCTCTGAACCTGGTCTAATTTGCAGGTGCTGCTATGTTTGCTCCTATGGTTAATCCATATGATGCGATGATGACGAGGGATGAGAGGTATGGAACTTGGGAGAAATGGACTCAGAGAAGGAAATTTATGTACACTTTAGCTCGGAGGTTTCCTAGGCTTCTTGCGTACTTATATCGCCGAACCTTCCTCTCTGGAAAACATGAGCAGATTGACAAGTGGTTATCTTTGTCATTAGGAAGAAGGGTGAGTTATATTTATTTTAATAACTTCTTAGTCTATCAATAAGCTTTTGATTTCTTCTGTTGGTTGCCGATTAGGAAGAAACCTTAATGTAGGAATTGGCGGTTCAACTTGAAGTGGGGGCTAGTTAGAAATCCTATGTAATTATTTTGTAAATCGACTTTTTTTCTTTGCGTTGTATGATGAATTCTTTAAAATGCCACACAGAGGCCAAAAAGCTTGGTTACTTATATGACTTCTTGCGTGTAATATTGCTTACCTTTCTAGGATAAAGCTCTGATTGAGGACCCAATCTATGAAGAATTCTGGCAAAGGGATGTGGAAGAATCAATTCGACAGGGAAAAGCAAAACCCTTTGTGGAGGAAGCTGTGCTGCAGGTGTCAAACTGGGGTTTCAGACTTGCGGATCTCAAAATGCAGAAGAAACCACGAGGTAGAGGCATCCTCAATTTGCTTAAGTCTGTGCTCAGTAGGGGTCAGGAGGAATACACAGGTTTTCTTGGCCCAATTCACATGTGGCAGGTCAGTAATGTCTCTGTAGTCTGTTCTTTTACATGCTTCCAGCTGTTAACGAATTAACATACTCAATTAGTCTACTTATCGATCCTCTAGACCCCCTCTGCTTTGAGAGAGATTTGGTGGCTGCATTTACCATCCATCTTCTTGATCATATTTAGGTGACACCGTGATAGCATCTGATCAACAATGTCAAGCAAATAACAGTATTAACTTAAATCACAGGACTATTTACGGTAGTTTCTTGCAAACTAGGTATTTAAGAAAGGGGTTTTGGCTTTTGGGCCTAATTAAATTAAACAGAAAGTGGTTATGTTAATTTGGATTTTCTTTATATTTGAAGTGATTATCATGTTATCATCTGCAAATTGTTAGTAAAATAATAATAATAATAATAATAATGTTGTTTTCTGATTTTTCCAATGACATAGGGAATGGATGATCGAGTGGTTCCTCCATCAATGATTGATTTTGTGCATCGAGTTCTACCAGGGGCGGCAGTGCATAAGCTACCATACGAAGGTCATTTCACTTATTTCTACTTCTGTGATGAATGTCATAGACAGATATTTACTACACTTTTTGGAACCCCACAAGGCCCTCTCAACATTACTGTAGAAGTAGATCAAACCTCAATTGAAAGCGGCAATGAAGAGCCGGAAGAGACTACACTTGGTGATGCTACAATAAACTGAGAAGCACAGTTTATCCTATATGATAGAAAATATGTGATATGTATATACGATAGGTCTGCCCTGTTACTCATCAAACAGAAACACTAAATAGACAGTTTTCTTTCTGTTTGTCTTTTCGGTTCATATTAGGAGCATTTGGTGTAGAGTTTGCTGATACTTATGCAGGGAAACAATATCCAAAAGTAAAAATATACAACAAAAGTTGGTTGTTTTTCATTCCCAGTTATGTCCACTCAAGTTAGCTTGAAGCTGCATTTTCTTTCCTTTGACACTATTCCCCCACAATCTACTGCTTATTGATCTTCTTGTCACTTGAAAATCCTCATTTAGGAATCCTCTATAAATGCCTGAAAAATGTGATATAACTATAAGGATGATTAGAACAAAGGCTTCCATTTTATTTTAGTCAAGATTATGGTCTTTTCAACACAGATGCTGCTGTCAGGTTTTTTACTTGTTACAGTTTGTGTTTGTCTCTTTATTTGATACAAATCTACATGTGAAGATAATGCTTGGATTGAAAACGAATTGAAGAAGATAAACAGGAAAACTGCTACATGACAACTAGTTCGAACGAAACTGAATTCCACTCTTTGGTTTAGCGCAACCATTTTCCTAATTGCTTTGAACTGAAATTTCAGTGCCTGTTTTTTTCATCCATCCTCCTCCAGTTGCCCATTTTGCCCATTTCTCTACTTGACCCAACAACCCAAGAAACAGGAGTGTCTGACAAGATAGCAAAAATAGCACCATGTACCATTTTATCATTGGTCATGGGGGCAGGCCTTTCAATGTCCTGAAAGAGATGCAACATTCAATTTCTTACATGAGTTTTTTCGCTTTAAAGTGCATTGGTACAGTGATATTAATCCATCTATCCAGTTTTTGAACAAAATAAGGGGTGCGGTTTGAGCGGCCATAAAATCTTATTTCAATTAGGTTCCGACAGTTATCTGACTTAGTGTTAGAAGGCCAAAACAAAAAAAAATACACGAGTTTGTCACATCGTAAGTTGAAAAAATTGTCTGATTTCCCTACCAAAGCGAGTGCCCCTAAAATATATCTATAGCAAGCTAAGTTATACCATAGGTTTACATTTTTCTGGCCCGAATTTGAAACCAAAGATTAGGCCCAGCTTAAAAGCCCAACAAATGCGAAGGCCCAACAAATACCACGTCATCCCATCCGACAGTTTCAAAATAATAACACGCGGCAGACCCCTAAACCACCAAGCAAAACGATCCAAGAAACCGCCACGCACCAAAACCCAGTCTGTGGCAACCTGTTAGCTCGGCTCGTTTCTGGTTTCTAGTTTTAGCGGTCATGCTATATTTATGTTCTATTACTCTCTGTGCGTACTGTATCCAACGCTAACATAAAAGACAGATCAGACACACAGCTCCATCCCCAGCTGCCTCGTGTTTGTGCGTTTTTCGTTTTTTTCCTCCTGTTTTATACAATCATCATTAACGGTCTCTTGGCAAAACAGTGGAGTCAGTGAATGTCGGCGTCGCAGAGGATCTTCTGCGCTCTCTCTCTTCGTCATCACGGTCACTCTTTTTTTAACATTCAATCCAAAACCGGACCTTTCCTCCTCTCGCTTCGCTCTTATCGAACCCTAGCTCGCTCTCTCACTCTCGCTCCTCCTCCGCTAACCATGCCTAACCATCAGGTCCTCCTTTTTTTAAAAAAAAAAATAAATTCTACTTGTTTTTCTTCAGTTTGTGCTAATTTCATTTGTTTCTTCTTGTTTGGTTATTTATATGAGCAAATGTTGTCAGACTCTGTGTGTTATCATTATTTTGTAAATTATACTTGTTTTTGTTGGATTTCTGTGAAGTTAGATGTATCTAGACTTGTGTTATTGAGAATTTTGAGTTTCTTGTATTTCATTTTTTTGAAGTGCTTTAATAATGTGTTCATTTCTTGTTTTTTAGTCATTTATGTGAGCAAATGTTGTTAGAATGTGAGTTGTTAAGGTGACAAACTTTTGAATTGATATAGTTTGATTTAAAATTGGTGCTTTTCAATGTTATCAACCTTTTCTAGGAGGTTTTTTTTTTTTTTTTTGGTTGTTGTTGTTGGTGGTTTATTTTATTTTATTATATTATTATAAATTTACGTCTTTGAATTTGTAATGTCGGTATGTATGGGAGGTTCTTCCTACATTTGTTTGGTTTGTCAATGAGGAATGTCGGCTTTGGTAACATTTGGTTTTTCATTTCGTTGTATTGATGATATCATGAAGTTTGAAGTTCTTTTAATTGTGATTTGAAGTGCATAAATTAATTTAAATTTGATAATTGTGGTCTCCTTTTGTCTAGGCTTAGATGTTGAGTTGACAAATTGGGTATGTTGGTTGTATGCAGAGAAGAGGTAGGGATAGAAAACACGTTTGGAAACAAAAGACGAATGCGCCATCTTCAGCCATGGAGGGTGCAGCATCCTCTGCTGTTGCTGAAGCTGTTAGCAACAGACTTAGTGGATTGAGTATTGCTGAAAACAGTGGGCAGGTTCATTCTTTGGTTCCATCTACTGAATTTGGGAGCATCCAACTAGAAAAGTATGGTCCCGTGCAAGGTCAGAAGGAAATTTGGAAACCTAAGTCATATGGAACAGTGAGTGAAGCTGCTACTGCTGAAGTTGGAAGTACATCTGATGCAGCGACTGCTGGAAAAAGCAGCATGAGTTTGAGTAAATTGTTTAGTGGTAATCTTTTGAACAATTTTACCGTGGACAACTCAACGTATTCACTTGCTGAAATAAGAGCCACTTTCTACCCCAAATTCGAAAATGAGAAGTCTGATCAAGAGGTTTGTTGTTGTTGTTGTTTTTTTTATTTTTATTTTTTTTTCTTTCCTCGTGTGTGTGATGACTTAAACATACTTAAAACGTTATAATTTTATTCATCGTTTGTACTATATTATCATTGAGCACTTTAACTAGGATATATTAGCTTTTATCTGTTGACTTTTGGCCAAAAGGGAATCAGGGATATGCTACTGACAGGTAGTTGATGTGGCTCTTGAATAGCTTCCTTTTTGGATCGTAAAATTTTGTATTATTTACTTACCTTGTAGATCGATTATCATTCTGGTATGTTTTTTTCACTTGTTTCAACATGTTCAGATTAGGACAAGGATGATAGAGGTGGTGTCTAAAGGCCTGGCTACTTTGGAGGTAAGGATTTTTCACAAGTTCTTGTTATACTGGGAGATATTTCATACTATCAACACAATTTTCTCTGCATCTGGTGTCTGAGATCTCAATCTTCATTTTTCTTTGTTGCTGCCTATTTTTAGTGGTTTGGTTCCAACTTGTTTATTATTATTATTATTATTATTTTTTTTTACCACAACTTGTTTTATTATTATTATTATTATTATTATTATTATTATGTTATCTTAGTTTAGTGAGAATTCATTTGCACTTTCAATCTTGATTAGTTGGTTTCAATGGCAATGACACATTCAACAGGTTTCACTTAAGCACTCTGGTTCTCTTTTTATGTATGCTGGTCACAACGGTGGAGCATATGCCAAGAACAGCTTCGGAAATATGTATGTTCATTTTGCAAGATCCTTTGCTTATTGTGTTTTCTCATTCCTAACTTATGTTCTTTATATGTGCTTGTTTTTCTAATTGTTCCTGGTTTTGGTGGATTTCCCCCTTATCATATCATTTATTGTATTAAAATGGGGGGAAAGGCCCATGCAATGCACGTGACTCAGTATCTTCTGCATTTTTTTACAAGAGCTACTTGTGATGATCGTATCATTATCAAATGGGTATAAGACATGTCAATATTGTTAAATGTGGACATCCACTGGAACTTAAATGCCTTACCTGAGATAGTACAGCTTATTTCTAGCCTTGTTGTTTGTCATGAAATAGTGACTGAAATACAGACTTTACTTCCCTCTCTCTGTTCCTTGTTCTCTGGCTCTTTGGTTCCCTCTTTTCTCTATATTTTGTTGAATGCAAATATTTTTATGCAGATATACTGCTGTTGGCGTTTTTGTCCTTGGACGGATGTTTTGTGAGGCATGGGGTGCTGAAGCTGGAAAAAAGCAAGCTGCATTCAATGATATGCTTGAGGTAATGTTCAAATATTTAATTTCTACAAATAGGATTAATGGAAATCTTGGAGACTGTCAGATAAGCTCATTTATAGATATTTGTACTTTGTACTAGGACTTGATACATTTTTTGGTGACTTAAGAGATCCACAGGTAGAATTATGCCTGATTAGACATGGTGTGTGAAATGTGATTTTTAAGTTGTCGGCTTCTGACTTAACAGAAAAAATATTATCATTAGATCTTTCTGTGTATGATGGGAATACAGTTACACATTCTAAATGGCATAGAAGTTCTCAAGCTGAGGATTTGTGATTGATTTTATGTGGCTGACTAGCAAGGTTATATGTCATTTGAACATAGGTTGTGTTTTCTAAATGAATTTAGTGGATTCGATGAATAATGAACCCACCTAGCAGTGGGTCCTAGAAATGTGGGTGATTTCACTGGAGTAATAGGAGACATTTTGAAGAAAAAAAAGAGGATAATGTAAATTGTTTGGAAGATTGATCTCACCTTTTCGTTTCTCTTTTGGCTCTGCATAAAAGGAATTTGAAGAGTCTCTCTCTCTCTCTCTCTTTTTTTTTTTTATAAATATATAGAAAAAGAGTCTCTTTCTTTTTTATTCATCTAAATTGAAATATGGTTTTGAGACCTTGTATTCTTGGGATTTTCTTTTGGACTGTACATGTCGTTTCTTAGGATTTATACTGGAGCAGAAATAGGCTATTATTCTTATGAGTTATAAACAGTCAGTAGTAAATTTTTTTTGTTAGTCTCAGTGGACAACTAGTGCCCTTTTCTATCCTCTTTTCATTTTCTATATTCCAGTTTCATTTCCTGTGGTGTAGTGCCATCTAAAATTCATATATTAATATAGTCCTCATCTGCCCTTCATTCAGGTATTATTTAAATTTACTAAAATGTACCAGTCTGGCAATGGATATAAATATGTTTATATCTTGTGTATTTCATGCATCTGCTTGCTATATGGCATCATTGCATGCAATGTGTGTAGGACATACATGGGTTGCTATGATTTTGATAATTATATTGGTGGTTGAATTATGTTCTAAATTTTGTTAACTATTGATCATTATTTCAGAAAAACCACATGTGCATATCAATGGAACTGGTAACTGCTGTTTTAGGAGACCATGGACAGCGTCCTCGAGACGATTATGGTAAATGCATCTATTTCTCTCTTTTCAACTAAAAGATTTGATGCAAGTAGTAATCTATAGACCTTGAGATCATGCATTTTGAGGCAAATTGTTTGTAACATGTGAAACTTAGACTGAGGATATGTTAGTTTGTAACTTTGTATTAGCCAAAAGTACTCATCTTTAAACTAGTCCTTACATTTTGATGCTCAAGTTCCATTTTTTCATTTATAATGTGTCTTGTTGATGCTTATGGATGAATTTTGCTTTATCTTAGGTTGATAGTGATCTAAAACTTAGCTCCTTACAATAATTTTATGTGTTTATAGTTGTATTGTTGTATATGTTTCATTTTTATAAAAATTTTTCTTGGGTTATTAGCATGACAATGTTTCTTCTATGGCCATTTGTTTTGTATTTTCCTTTTTGTTGCGATTTGACTTTCTTAGTTTTATAGATTTAAGGCAACGTTTTTACTCATTATTCACACACCATAACCATTGCCTTTTTGCTTCAAGCAGTGGTGGTGACGGCAGTCACAGAATTTGGCAATGGGAAGCCGAAGTTTTACTCAACTCCTGAAATTATTGCTTTTTGTCGGAAATGGCGCTTACCAACTAATCATGTGTGGTTGTTCTCAACTAGGTGATGATTCAATATCTTCATTACTTGGCATAGAGAATTTCCATTCTTTAGTTGCTTATTTGCTCATTTTTTGTATTGCTGATATTAATGGTGAATATTTCTACTTGCATTATAGATTTTTAATCATTTATGCTTAGACTGCAAAAACATTTTTCTTAATGCAGTTGTTTATTCTTTATCTGCTGAAGGAAATGCGAGAATTTTCTGACTTTTGTGACTTTTGTAACTTTTGTGCAACTTGAAACTATTTCTTTTTGAATAGAAACTAAAACTTGTATTGGAAACAAAAAGATGTACTAGTAACCATGCTGTTCACCACAAGGAAAAAGCAAGGTGTAGCTCCAAACAAAAAGTCAAATAGAAGAAGCCTTTACAAACCTCTAAACATATATAACCTATTGCAGCCTCCCAATTGAGATTATTAAAAGAAAAAAAGAATATCTCAAAGAGCTTTAGTAATGGAAGCACAAAAGTAATGAATCTTTTTGTATATTTTGCTTCTGTTTTGGGGCCCCTTCGAGGATGAGGTTGTCACTAACTGTCGTGTTGAGCTGATTTAGTCCAAGACACTTTTTGTGTGTGTGTGTGTATTTGTGTAAAGCTTGTTCACCATTTGTATCTACATTTTTCTTATAATAAATATAAAGTTCTTGTATCGATAGTATATATATATATATATATATATATAGATCTAGTGATTTTACCATCAGTGTCTCCTAATTTTTAAGACAAACTAATCAAATTTATCCATTTTATTTAAATTAAATAGGAGAGAGAAATTGTTTTAGGAGAGAGAATGTAATGAATATATTTGATTGGTTCGTGTTAACTTTTTAAAATTAAGAGACAATGATGGTAAAATCACTATATATATATATTTAATGTTTTGTTTCTGAGCACTGAAAAAGGAAAATAATTGGGGTAAGTCTAAGTCAACCGGATGCATTTGTCATGGGAGTTTGATACTATTCCTTGATTTCTTCGTTTGTTTGGTTGTAGTGAGTGTTGAACTTCATTGGCTGTTAAAACTATTTTCTTTTCAAGTGGTTGATCTTTTCCATTTGATTATTTCTTTTTGTTAGATGGAAATGTGGTGATGGGATGTTGATTCCTGGACAATCACAGAAGTGTGCATCTGTTTGAGTTGATATATATATTCTATTTCTTTGCTTTCAATTTGTGCAACTGTGCTGAAATTATAATGATAATGTGAGGGCAATAGAAAGTTCTAGTGAATAAAAATAAAAATAATGATGCATTGGAATTTAAGTTTCAACTTATTTCACATATCCCATTATTGTTGAATTTTTTGAGCACTTTTAATCTCTCTCTCTCTACCTCACTTTCCTAAGGGAGAACAAACTCGGCTTGCTTCAGTGTGGACAATGACGTGATAATAGACAATATACAATTTTTTAAATGCTCAAAGGAAGTTTGTAACGCTTTTCATTCAACCTTATTCTTGAGAAAACCAAAGATTAGAATTAGTTTGTCTTACAATTTACTGTATGTTGTTGGATATGTATCATGCAATTAAACACTAAAAGTATTTGTACAATATATTGTAGGATGTGAAGACTACAGAGTGTTATTTCAACTTGAAATATGATATTTATGTTGCATCTTATAAGAAGCCTATGTGGCAACTTTTGTTTATCTGCTTAATTGGTTATGTCAATTGTTTTTAGTATTTGTAATTGGAAAGTTCATTTATCTTGTTTTCTTAGATGATACTGCTTTTTTTGTAGTCTTTGCTTGTTGTTTCTTCTCCTTTTTTGAAGCCATACTATGATGTTGATATTTGTATCTTATTTAAACTATAATTCTTAATATTTTTTAATGTAAGTATATGTTATACCGCTATGCACCTTCCTTATCGGGAGGATTTTTTCAGGAGAAATTTTGCATCAAGGAAATTATAACGTTAAGTTGATTTTTTACTAATCTTTTCTTTTGATGAAGGAAATCAGTGACGTCATTTTTTGTGGCTTATGATGCACTCTGTGAAGAAGGAACTGCAACTTCTGTCTGTAGGGCTCTCGATGAAGTTGCAGATATATCTGTGCCAGGTTAGGTTTTCAAGTGCATTGTCATGTTAGATTTGGTGAACTGCTGAACTGCTGTCCACATTATTTGTAGTATTGTTTTCATCTAAAAGAAACACCCCCAACCCCAACCCCACCCCCCACCCCCCACCCCCTCTTTTTCTTTTCCGCAGAAAAATGCAATGCATTTCAATTAGCTAAAGCTTTATTCCCTTCTTAGGTTCATTGGATTGTTTGTTCTTTTCTTTTTTTTTTTTCATTTTTTTAAAAGAAAAAGGTGAAAATGCCATTTGTTCCCAGTTACCAACATGCATACAAGAGATGTTGCAAAAGTAAGAATGCCTCATGAAACCAAAATTAAATAAATAGACAAAGGTTGTATAGTGATTGTCGCTATATTATCTCCATTTAACACCATCTACTCTACTGTGATATGTTCCTCAGAGGTACTGCAATTATTGTCATGGCAATTTCCACTTTAAACATAGCATCACTTGCTGGCCAAGTCTGCAATTCATGCATAACAGAGCATGCTGAAAACCAATATTACTGAAATTAAATTACCAGCAACTCTACTTTTGCTAAGCTATTCTGATTAGCATCAAATCAATTATGTCTATACCAGTTACATATTTGGTCTCTGTACCTTTTCTTGCGCATCACTTTGAGATCAATGTTTTAGACTCTTCTTTCTATATTCCCCAAATAAGCTGTTTGTTTCTAGAAAAAGATTTGGAAGATAATAAAAGCCAATGGTTGCTCTTCTAATATTGTTTGCTGTTGTGCATCATTTCAGTTTCTCACATTATTGTTTAGTGTTCTTGTTGTCATCTTCAGGGTTGATCTGTAAAAGTAGATTCTTTTGTTTCTGTTTTTTTTTTCTTTTCTGTTACTTCTACTGTCAGTGTAATTTACATCAGTTTGCATGTTTCTCTTAAATGACTTTGCAGTTGTAGCATTTTAAATCAATTTGGTATATACATACAGGTTCAAAAGATCATGTTGAAGTTCAAGGCGAAATATTGGAGGGTCTTGTGGCTCGTATTGTAAGTCATGAGAGCTCAAAGCATTTGCAGGAGGTTTTAAAAGATTTTCCTCCACCACCGGTTGACAGCGGTATGCTACATTATTTCCTATATAATGTCTGAAATGTTTGGTTCAAGCTTTAGAATCTTGATTTGTCGTCTACCTATAAGTTTTTGTGCTTTACTTTGATATTTTACAATCCTTCTGCCGTGATGTCCTTTCTCCAAAACTGTTATCCTCATCCACGTCTCTTCTTTTTTTTTTTTTTTTTTTTTTCCTTTTTTGAAAAGTCATTTGGACAAAAGTGGCAATCTTATTGTTGGAAATCGAGAATAAAATGTCATGATTGTGGGAATATTAGTTGTATTTTTTTCTTTCTTATTTCTAGATTAGCTTGAATTGTGGGTTTACTAGTTTAGTTCCCTCATCTTTAGGATTTCCTTTAATAGGTGATTAGTTACCAAGAGTAGAGATTATAGTTTCTGTATATAATGTTGTACTCCCAATGTTGTATGATAAGAAAGAAATTATTTCTTCCTTCATTTCTGGTTTTACTTATCAATACTGAGCTGTCTAGGAATGGCAGTTGTAATTTCTAGCTTCAGGGAATTAATATGTTACTCCAAAGTCCAAAGACTGAGAGTAAGTCAGAACAAGTGGAGATGAAATTGTTCTGGAAGCTAACAGAATTTTTTTTGTTCAAAATCATTAAAAGAAGTTTGCTTCTTTTTTTTTTTTTTTTTTTAAATAAATAATTTATAAAATAATAATAACAATAAAAGAAGAAGTATGCTTAACTTTTATAGATATAGCTAAGATGCAGGATCAGCAACATCTCTTTTACACAAATTACAAAAGTTTTGAATTGTTAGATCAAGGCACTTGGTGCTGTTGAAATGAAATCTGATGTGCATGATTAATGCATGTTGGAAATAACACATTTATAATCTAATCTTGGCCTTCAAAGTGATTAGGTTTATGGTCCATCACTTGTATTATAAAATGTGTGTAACAGAAGGGGCTTCTTGGTTAATCACCGCATTTGGAGTAATATACTGATTTAGGGAAGGTAAGGGTGGCTATGGGTGGAAATCTCATTTTAATTCTGAAAGTAAGGGCACAATCCCATCCTAGCTCCAACCTTAAATTTTGGCTGGTTCAGGTATAGGTACACTTTTGGCTCTATTTGATGTTTATGTCTACAAGTGCCCCTTCCTTTTATGCACCTAAGCCAGGTTCTGCTTCTGCTCAAGTCAATTAGGTTTATTTACATTTCAGTATCATGGTGCTAGAGTTATATTTATGGATAAAGATCTTCTGTCATTTCATCTTTGCCTCATTTTCAAGCTTGTGATACTCATTTTTTGGCCAAGAATATAAATACATTGAAAGGAGGGGTTGAATTTTTTTTTTTATTTTTTAATTTTTTTTTTAAATAAAAGAATTTTGTAAAGGAATCCAATGCTAACCCATTATTAACAATAAATGCTGATATGTCATAACATACTTAGAGGTAGAAATGAGAAGATTTAAATTCAATATTGTACCTAGCATCATTTACTTTTAGCCATTTATGTTTGCTGATGTCTTGGGAAACTCAGCTGATAGATAGTATATTTATAAGCTTAGCTCATATGGTGGTATGGGTCCAAGCATGTCATCACTTAGTAGGTTGAAGTTTCTTATTTACTTGTCTGTCTGTGTGTGATTGTGATTTTAATCTACTTTGTTTACCCTTTGACCCACTGTTTAATCAACTTGTTTTTAAGTATTGAACTTGATTATTGAATTTTGCAATAACACCAAATTTGCTTTGTTAAGATGGCATTGATTTGGGACCAAGCCTGAGGGAAATTTGTGCTGCAAATAGGTCTGATGAAAAGCAGGTAATGTAGGGTGTTGCTCAACATGAAATTCCGAATTTTAATTTGGAATCTTATGCTCTACATTTTGTTAAGTAATTAGTTTACTAGGGAACTTCAATGTTTAAATTCGTTTGAAAACCATGCTGCAGCAAATAAAAGCACTCCTTCAGAATGTTGGCTCATCCTTTTGCCCTGACAATTCGGACTGGGTTGGAATTGAAACTGGTGAACCTCATTTAAGAAATGCAGACAGCTCTGTTCTTACTAAGTTCCTGCAAGCTCATCCTGCTGATTTTGTGACCACCAAGTTGCAGGTCAGGCCAATTTTTGTTAGCAACTTTTTTCTATAACAATAATAATAAATTTTTAGTTGAATATACAAAATTTTATCTCTTTAATTACTTTAATAATTGCTGATGCTCTTCTACAGTGTCAGTGCCTTCACTGCTTTTTAATGTGTTTACTTCCTGATTTTTCCAGCTTATGGAAGTAACTTATTTCTTATATTTTAACTTTCAACTTAAAAATTATGCATTGCTTCTTGGTTCAATGGTTGCATTGGCCTCTTTCTTTAAACTGTTATACATCATACAGCTGTTTGCTTTGTGATGTAGGACCTTTTGATTGTCCTCTGATGATGATTTATATACTTATTTTAACCAGGAAATGATTCGTTTGATGAGAGATAAGCGTTACCGAGCTGCCTTTAAATGTTATCATAACTTCCACAAGATTGATTCTGTTTCAAATGACAACCTCTTTTATAAAATGGTCATTCATGTCCACAGTGACTCAGTTTTTCGCAGATACCAGAAAGAGATGAGGTCTTGTTTGGACTCATGCTTTATATTGTTGACATGATCATCTTCTCTTTGTTTTCTTCAGAACATTGTTTAGGTGATTAATTTGATTCCTTGTTGAATATCCATTTGAATTCTCTAAGAAAATTGACAATGTTTCAGGCACAAGCCAGGACTGTGGCCACTATATCGAGGTAAATATTTCCTATGCTTCTAACCTAGAAATTTAAATAAGAGCTTTACATAGCAATTGAGATCTCCCGACAAACTAGGAAACAATATTATATAGATCTTTTTACGAAACAATTAAATAAAAATTATGTTTTGTCCTCCCAAGAACATTATTTTGTCAGTTAAATGTGTGTAGGGATTGTCTCTGATTTATCTCTTCATATGTTTCCTTACATATTTATCTTGCGACAATGTTAGCTGTGTTTCAGAGAGAAAGATTGTTGAGTGAAAACTACATAGTGTATGATAAGATTTGTGAAGTGGTGAAGAGTAGAACTTTTCCAATGAATGAGAGAAATTCTGAAGCTTGTTTGAATATATGACAAGCAAGTGGCACGTTGAAGTGTCAATGAAACAGAGCTTCTGTGGTCACACTGAAATTATAATAGTGAATAGTGATGCAACTTTAATACTATGCTGAGGTGAACATCGTAACACCATAGGCAATAAAATAATGATGTCAAACAATCTCTATATTTGTACTCTCCATGGTGTAATGAAGTTCAGTGATATTAAACTATCTTAGCTTCACATGGTGAGAAAGAAAATGATGAGGAGGATGAAGGATTAAAATGGTGCCTATGGTACTGGGAACTTTTTGAGGTTATATGTGGGATATACATTCCTATATATAAGCCTACATTATGTTGGAACTGCTGGGTGAGCTTTTAAGATCTGTGGCCACAACTCTGTAATGGATTTAGATATTTATTTATGTGTGTGCTTCATTTAGATCTAGTGAAAGGTAAAGAAAATTATTTTATGTGAAAAAATGCTTAAAAAACAAACCATTTTTTCGTGCAAGCCAGCTGTTTCTACTTTCTTTCTCCATTCTTTTAGAGATCCATGTGAAAGGGAAATCCATTTTATGAAAAGGTATGATTCAGCGTTTTACGTGGTTCAGCAATAATAAGCCTACGTCCACGACTCTCTCTTAATCTCTGCAGAGTGACAATATATTATTCAATATTCTATATCGATTACAATGATTTTAATCCATATTTATAGGGGAAGAGGCGTTACAATTCTGGTTGCAGTAAAAATACATACAACATTGATTACTCGTCGACAACTTTGTAATGGATTTAGATATTTATTTATGTGTGTGCTTCATTTAGATCTAGTGAAAGGTAAAGAAAATTATTTTATGTGAAAAAATGCTTAAAAAACAAACCATTTTTTCGTGCAAGCCAGCTGTTTCTACTTTCTTTCTCCATTCTTTTAGAGATCCATGTGAAAGGGAAATCCATTTTATGAAAAGGTATGATTCAGATATCAAGAATATGTTCCTTCTCCATGTGCCGCTGAATTTCTTTTAAAATTGGGGTTGCAATATTAAGTTAAATAAGATGTTGTAATAGATTATAGTTGCTGTGTCAAGCTCCCTTTCCCTTCCCCCCCTTTTTCCCCCTACCTTTCTAATCTCGATGACTTGTATAGTAGAGTTGTGTAAATAATTTGCCGACACTTTTTATGTATGCCCAGGGTTTTTTGTTGATATCAATCTATTCAAGGCTAACAAGGAGAGAGCTGCTGAAATTGCCAAAAGTAATCATGTGGGAGGAAATGCTGATGGTAATGGTGGCATATCTAGAATGGATGGTCTGGCTGATGAGGATGCAAATTTAATGATTAAACTTAAGTTTCTCACTTATAAGGTATGTGTACTTACACAAATCTTCCATGAACCAATTGCGTGCAATCACTACTAATAAAGTAAATGTATGCTAGGTGATAATGTTGTTTTCTTGCTTAATGGAAATGCACTACGGTTTTTGGAATTTAAGCATGTTGCAAACTAGTTTGTCTATCCTCCAAAAGATTCATCTATTCATATTTTTACCTTATATTTGCTTGTATTTTGCTAGCACACCCAGGATGGATGTACTGATAACACCTTTTAATTATAGTTTTTTGGTTTTAATACACGTCCACTATGATAAGTTGTAATCATATTTTCTCTTATTTAAGGAATGTTAGGTTATGATAGGAACTATTGGACTTTTTCATAAATAAACTTTCCACCCTTAATAAAATTGTGTTTGATGTAATGACATATAGAGGTTAAAATCGTGGTATAAGCAATGGGCTTTTCTTTTTTTTAATCTTACAGACGCATATGTGCAAAAGCAATGCTCATGTTTTTTGGATGTGTATGTACATGTGATTGTATAAATGTGCATATTGGGCAAATCACCTTAAGGAATTTGCCCTTAAGTATTTTATTCTAATATTTCATAGGTATTTCACAACAATTTCCCTTCAACTTAGTTAATGCAGGACATTGTTTAGACGTCACCTCTAGGAAATTGAACATGTAACAAGGAGTTGCACTTGTATCTAAAGTTTTTCCCTATTCATTTTGGGAATACTCTTTAATAGGAAACAAAACCAAATTGATCATAAATTCAAAAGAAATAAAATTATCTTTGGGAACTTTGTTCTGTAAGACAAGAAAGGTGTTATATGCGAGCTAAGTAGTCGCTAGACCCAAAAACTCAAGCTATCATGTAAACCAAATAATGACATTAAGCTCTCAAACACTCACCTTCACACGCAAAACCAAACACTCACCTTCACACGCAAAACTGATGATCTGTTATGTGTGAACCAAATCCAAGAACAATCATTAAATAAATTTAAACAATGGATAACAAAAACAAATGTAATCATGTGGGAGGTTAAGAAACCATGTGCTCCTAGTAAAATCTAGCTTTGATATCATATTAAGTAACCATTAGACTCAAAAGTTAAAAATATTAAGTAAGGATTAGAACAATGATATTAAATTCTCAAAAAATATGAAAAGATCAATTGGTAATAAAATTTGTAATACTTTTTTTTTTTTTTTTTTTTTTTTTTTTAATAGAAACAGAAAATTTATTGAAAAAGAAAAAAGATACAAAAGTGAGCCAGAAATCTACCAGAAGAACAAACAAAAATGAAAACAAAAAAGCAAGATTGGAATAAACAATCAATGGACAGCAGTCTTCCAATCAAACATAATGAAAAATAACGATATATCTTTAAAATCTTCACTAGAAGAAGTCCAAAGGGAAGCCAAATAAAATGTTTTATCTCTTAGAAAATTCTCCACCTCTTCCACTTTTTCAAAAATTCTCCTGTTTCATTTCTCCCAAATCACCTATAGGTTAGCGAAAACTCCACAATTCCAAAGAATACTAGCTCTTTTATCTACTCTTAGGACTTTAAACTCTTCCAATAGAAAAGAACATAAAGAATTTGGAGCAGTCCGCTTCAAACCAACTAAGGAAAACATCTTGTTCCATAACAAACTAGCCACCGGTCAATGAAAAAAGAGATGATATAGGGTTTCCCCACTACTTTTACACATAATGCACCGAGAAGGATAGATACAAGTACTAGAATATCTTTTTTGAAGAATATTTCAAGTACTTAATTTTCCGTGCGCAATAATCTAGACCAAAAGCTTGATTTTGTTCGAGGCCTTTGACTTCCAGATGGGATTAGCATAATCAAACCAAGGAATAGAATCATTTTGAACCAACTTCTCGAAAAAGGAAGCAATACTGCTGTTGGAGAGGCTTGTTGCCCAAGGGTCAAAGATGAATTACAAAGAACTTAGCTTTTTTTTTAGTAGATCTGTTTTTAATCATGTTAGAAGATGTGGTTTGGTGATTGGGTTGTGAAAAAAAAATTTGCCATGTAGTCATTGATAATTTTCTTTTGCTGGGTGGTCGAACAATGTTAACTCTCATGATGCTTTGCCTATTCTTATCTACAGTTAAGAACATTTCTTATCCGTAATGGCTTGTCAATTCTTTTCAAGGATGGTCCTGCTGCTTACAAGGCCTACTACATGAGGTAAGTTTATCAAGAATAAGGTTTGCATAATGTGTATATGCTATTATCTTTGTTTCTCTATAGTGAAAATGGGTATAGTACAGAATACAGTGCTGTTATGACTGTTTATACTGCTAATACGGTTCAGTTGACCTAAATACTTGTGGTTGAAATGTGATTTCTGATCCTTAATCACATTATTTAACTTCCTAATCCAGTTAGTTTCAGTTTATATTAAAAGAGCAACTTGTGTGGTGTCTAACTGAGAGATTTAGAGCTTTCTCTGGGTTCCCTTCATGATCTGCTAATTGCTGAATTTATTGACAATATACTGTTTGGCAGGATTGGTTTTTTTCTTAGATGTTCGTATTGACCAAAATCTTAGGTGATTATACTGTAAGGCCACTTTCATAAACGTTGTAGCAGGACCCCTTGTTATGGTGGACTTCTTATCTATATTGATATTACAATTGTACATGAGCAATATGGAACTGTTAAATAATGTGATGGTCACATACATGATCTCATACCTAAAATCTAAATATAATTTTTTGAATTAGACTTATACCATAGTTTTGTTAATTGTTACTGAAAACTTGTGAGGCATGACAGGCAAATGAATACATGGGGCACTTCTGCAGGAAAGCAAAAGCAACTTAGCAAGATGCTAGATGAATGGTATTGCTGAATTATTCTTTTGCATGTCCTTGCTTAAACGCATTTTGGATCTTAGACTGCAGTTGAAGTAGAATTTTCTTGATACCTTCATGTTTAGGGCTGTGTACATACGGAGAAAGTACGGAAACAGACAACTGTCATCATCAGTATACCTTTCTGAAGCTGAGCCTTTCCTTGAACAATATGCTAGATGCAGCCCTGAGAATCAGAGTCTGATAGGTTCTGCTGGAAACTTAGTGAGTGCTGAAGACTTCCTGGCCATTGTAGAAGGAGGTAGGGATGAAGAAGGTGATCTTGACACTGAGAAGGGGCCCCTGCCATCAAGCCCTAACCCCTCAGTCGAGGACACAGTTCAGAAGGATGAGGGTTTGATTGTGTTCTTTCCAGGTAGAGGTTTCCTTAATTTGCAAGCATTGTCCATTTGGTCGATTTGTTTAGGATGTCATTGCTATTTCTCAATTGTATTATTAAAATAGATTGATGAAACTTGTTTATCAGTATGTTTGAACAACCTTTTGAGAATGAAGTAGTCTATTGTGAGGAATAATCTGTGACAGTTCTGTGGATGGATTGATAAGTATTTAAATGAATTAATACTTTCTTGTTTCAGAAAAAATCTTACATTGAGAAAAAAAAAATCATTGGCTATTAATTTCCCGTAGGCTTGTTAATCAGTGAAATAGGATTGTTTTCAGCAGGAAAAAGGACTAGTCAGTATAAATCTCAATAGAAACTATGAACTTCAGTAGCCTGAATCTATTGACGGAAAGTGCTTCTTGGACCTTTGAGGCGGTATTCAAATACTAGAAGTGCTTTTGGAGCCTTTCAGGCCTCTATGCTAGGGTTTGATATGATTTGAAAAAGGAAAATCAGTGTGTAAATTTGACCACATATCCAATACAATTTTCCATCCACTTTTGAAATGATTATGTATTTTCTTTGAAGTTTGATATTATATTAAATTTCTACATATTTTGAAACGCCAAGCTAGGCCTTAACATTTATTTGTCAATTTTCATTTTCAGGGATACCAGGTTCTGCTAAGTCTGCTCTTTGCAAGGAATTACTGATTGCCCCAGGAAAACTTGAAGATGACAGGCCAGTCCACAGCTTAATGGGTGACCTTATAAAAGGTGTGATAAGATTTCCAAAAGCTTTTTAACAGTCTGGGGGACTAAGGGGGGTCATTGGGGCTGAATATTCACACTGAGATGTTTTATTACCAACTCTAATTTTGCTACGATATGCTTTGCGACATGAAGCAGATTTACTGGAATTATCATGTCATGAGATCAATGGAAAATTTTTCTGGATCTTTTCTTGACTGAAATTATTGAAATTTATTTATTCTTATATATTCACAGGAAGATACTGGCAAAAAGTTGCAGATGAGCGCAAGAAAAAACCATATTCTATAATACTTGCAGACAAGAATGCACCTAATGAAGAAGTCTGGAGACAGGTAACATTCTTAAATTTAGACAAGCAAAAACCAAACTGATGAACAAGACAAAAGATGAGGGTAAATGGAAACACTAATGTAAAGTAAAAGGAATTTGTTTCAACAACAAAACTTGCAAAAGTTTTGCATGAAATCAAAAAAGGGCGTTGAATTGTAAAGATTCCTGCCTTTAATTTATTTGTATGTATGTTTTGTTGGTATTGGATCAATCAGTAAAAATGTAATAACTAAGGTGGTAAAATGTAGAGAGTGACTGTTCCAAGGATACTGAACTTCAATCCAATTAGTCTAGGGTGATTCTCTCCAACAAAACTATTCTTATTCTTGTATTACCTCCACTATGTGTGTATAAAATTGTAAAGCCAAATTACATGAGAATTTTTTTATCTCTAATTAAATAGGAGATCTGATCTTAAATGGTATGTGATTGAACACTCTCCCAATGGGATGATTATTGCAATTTTAGGAATGAGGTCTCTATAGATGCTTGGAACCTAGATGGTGAAAAAACCTATATGTTTAGTTAGTATTATTCACTTTGTCTCTTTTTCTGTGAAAAATTTTTCTTTGACTCATCTAAAAGAGTTAATAATGTTAGCTCTATTCCTCAGGAGGCTGACAAGGCAATAGGTGGTCACAATTTATTCATTGAACTTTTTTAATTGAATGTGTCCCAGTCACAATCTTGGTGGGACTGGGTGGGAATTGGGATTAGGGGTTCTTTTAATCCCCATAACCATGTCAAACAATTTAGTAGCTGCACTGATTTTGTTTAAACCTTGAATAATTGCAACATATTTAAGTAGACGTCATAAAAAATTTCCCACTTTCCACGCAATTTTCTCAATGTATCAAATATGCCTTGTGATGGTTTTCCATTGTTGCAGATTGAAGACATGTGCCGCAGTACCAGAGCCTCTGCAGTTCCTGTTGTAGCTGATTCTGAAGGTTATTATTATTATTATTATTATTATTATTATTTTATTTTATTCATTTTCTTTTCTTTTTCCCCTTTTTTTTGATCTAGTTATTTGGTTTTTATTCTCTTTATTTTGTGTGAATGGTGGTAAATCAATAATGTCTATGTTCTTTGTTTTTCTAATCATTCTGCATTCTGGATAATAACTGGTCTAAAGCTTAATAATTAAAGTACAGAAAGACATAATTATGTATTCAATTAAAATATTCACAATGTTTACATAATCACAGAATCAGAATTGTGTTATACTACTAATTAGATGATTACTAAAGTCTAGTTCAGTCTCTTTTTTATGACGTCCCTTCCTTTTCTATGTCTAGTTTGTGATTGAATCTGTGAGGTAAGCTGTGCAGTGCTCTGGTAGAAAAATTCTGTAGTGAATGCTTTCAAGGAAAAGGGAGTGGGTTGGGCTGGACAGAAAATAATATACTTATCCATTTTTTGTTCCCTAGGGCATCCCACATTGATCGCATTGTAATGCTTGCTTTTATTTTGTAATGCTTCTTATTATGGACATTACTTCTTGTTTGATTGTAGTATGCATTTACTTTCTAGAGTTTCTAGTACTTTATGTATCTTGTTAATATCTTCTTCTGATTGATTCATGCCATTGATAAGTCTGTTTGGTATTTTGCATATCAGATTAGATTGGCTTATACCCAAGCATGCCTGCTGATGGTGCTAGACTGTTAGGGTCTTATATTATTGCGCACACTTGCACAACATAAACACTTTGCAGTAACTGCTTGCTACCTATTGTAAAACTGGAAATTACAATAAATGTTCATTATTGCTTTGTTAATCGGGATCATGTGCAAATATCTCAATTTTGTTTATTATGGTTGCATTTTCTGTAATTTTCCTTGGAATATCTCAGTTTTGTAATGTGTCTTAATTTTTGTTGCATTTCTATCAAATGTTCTATATAGCTTGATAGAATGATTAGCAGTAGCTAACCCCAAGAGTGGATTGAGTGGTAATGGACTTATGGTTCCAATTCCAACCATAGAAATTTGGAGTTCATCCTTGTGGGACCACCTACCTAGGATCTATAATATCCCATGAACTTCCTGATTATGATTATTGTAAGGGGTAAAAGTAATCCTCAGTTTACTACCCAATGAACAAAAGATGTCGAGAAATAACTGGGTAAATAAAAGTGGAAGCTTCAGCCGATGGTGCTTAATATTGATGCTTACATCATTTCATTTTATGGTTTTTGTATTACTCTCAAATTTCTGGTGTTAATAGTTTTTTTATTGTGTCAAATGTACAGGGACGGATTCAAATCCTTTTGCTCTTGATGCATTAGCTGTTTTTATGTTTCGTGTGCTTCAAAGAGTTAATCATCCGGTAGGAATTAATCTTTGCCTATATAATTTATGAGGTGACAGAAACCTATACTTTTAATGTATTGATAACTATTTTCATTAACCCTATTTTATAATGCCTATTGAATATTTGAAGGGGAATCTTGACAAGAACTCTCCAAATGCTGGCTTTGTGCTGCTTATGTTTTATCACCTTTATGAGGGCAAGGTATAATATTTGATACTGCTGGTGCTAACAACATAGATTTACCTATTAAAAACACTTAGTTTACTCTTATGCCATCAATTTTCAGAGTCAAAAAGAATTTGAGGGTGAATTAGTTGAACGTTTTGGTTCTCTTGTTAAGATGCCATTGCTGAATGAAGAAAGGTAAGACTATTTTTCACCTAAGATCCTGAAACATAAAAGTTGTGGCCCCAGTATTTGATTCTTCAGGCTGATATTTTTGATTCTGTGGCTCGTTCATCTCTTAATACATCATAGGCAGTATGTTTATCTTATGATTGTTTTTTTCTCTGTTTTCTTTTTCTTTTCTCTTTTTGTTTTTCCTTCTCATTGCTGTCTCTACAATACCTTTTTGAAATTATGTAATTGTTAAGTTACTAGACATAGTTTTCTAGTTTCCTTCTTTCCCCTCAATCCATTTTCAAACTTTCTGTTTTCATATCTTTTGTGTATGTTACAAGATTATCATATCTTGTTTTGAGAGAGAATGTAACTGAATGTATTGTGATTTCCCTTTATCTTCCTGTTATGTTATGAAGTTCATTTTAGTGGTTAATGATGTGTTAATATGCAGGAGTCCTCTGCCTGATTCTGTGAGGTCTGTTCTGGAGGAGGGTATAAGTCTATACAAGCTTCACACCAACAGACATGGAAGGTTGATAATAATATTTCATGTACTTATGTATGACTAATAGTCTTATTGATTCTGATGCTTCACATCATCAAAAGTTTCACGGTTGCTCCTCCTTGGATGATGTGATATTTGATATATCTTTCTTTGATATCTTTAGAATAATATGGATGGTTCCATTAGCCTCTGATAAAGATAATTCCGAACTTTTCTGTAGCAGTAGCCTTTCAACATTGATTAGTTAAGATTCTGATGCTTCACATCATCAAAAGTTACACAGTTTCTCCTTCTTGGATAATGTGACATTTGATATATCTTTCTTTGATATCTTTGGAATAATATGCGTGGTTCGATTAGCCTATGATAGAGATTATTCCTAACTGTTCTGTAGGAGTTGCCTTTCTATCAAAGTTTGATTAGTTAAGGTCCCAGAAGGCTAGATTTGAGTTCTTTATCATTTATAAATTAGAATGTTCTGACTATAAGTCATTCAGGTCCATGCATAGTTCCAGCTGGAATTGCTATAGTTGTGTTTGTAAAAGTCTCTGTCAGTTGTGCTAAATTTTTTTACCGGATGTTGCAACTCCTTTCCCCTTTTGCCATGGAAGGATGATGATCACTCCCCTACTTCCTTTAGAATTGTGATTTCTGCTTTCAAAATAATAATAATAATAATAATGTGATTTCTAAAATGAAAATAGCTTATTTTTTTTATTATGTTTGTTGTGCTTGTTTTTCCTTTGGGGGTGGGATGGGTGGGTGCGGAGGTACTTGTTCAGGGAGTTCAGGGAGTATCGTGAGAAGTTTGTTATCTGAAATGTGATGTTTCTAAATATTATTCTATGCTTCATATGATTTTTAATTTTTTCATGACTGTAATAACGTTGTGCTGTCATTTATCCTGCTGGATAATTTCTGACTTTAGCCTATATTCTTGGTTTTATTCTACTTTAAAAAAGTTGCTGTTATTATTGATGCTGCTTTATCTTCTCTGGGTGTGTGGCAAATAATTATTGATCATTCCGATGTTCAGATTGGAGTCCACCAAAGGATCATATGCAAAGGAGTGGGCTAAATGGGAAAAGCAGTTGCGGGAGACTTTACTTAGTCATGCTGACTATCTTTGTTCTATTCAGGTGATTATATTTTATTTTTCTTCAAATTTAATATATTATGATGCCTTATTATGATTCCTGTTTGCTCAACTGTCCTCTTCAAAAATTGCTACCATCCATCTGATGCCTTCACTCGCCCTCTGCCCTTGGACCTTTAAGAAACTGTAAAGCTGTTATTACTTGTGATTTTTGTCTTTACATGGAATATTTCCAGGTTCCGTTTGAGTCTGCAGTTAGGCGAGTGTTGGAACAACTAAAGCTTGTCACAAAGGGTGAACGCATAACACCAAGTTATGAAAAGAGGAAGCTTGGAGCCATTGTTTTCGCAGCTGTTAGTTTGCCTGTAAAGCAGATCCAAAATCTCCTTGATAGTGTAAGTGAAAGTTTCTGTTTGACTTTAATGATGTTAGTGCTAGGTCCGACTTTAGGGTTTTTTCTTTTAGGAAATATAATATATATGTTTTCTATTCTTTTAGTTGTAAATTTCCTGTTAATTTTATTTTTTTCACTTCTTTTTGGAGAAACCAATTAAATTGATCCTCCACCCATTGACTATCTCTCCTTTTCTCTCTTAAAAGCAGTTGGCCGGAACAAACCCAGACATTGAACTCTTTTTCAAGGACAAAGGCATGGAGAGCAACCTGAAGAAGGCTCATTGTACTCTTGCTCACAAGAGAAGTCACGGTGTTACAGCTGTAGCTAGTTATGGCATCTTCCTCAATCGAGAGGTACCAGTAAAATTGACGGCTCTGCTCTTCAATGACAAAATGGCTGCATTGGAGGCTCAACTTGGTTCTGTCGACGGTGAAAATGTAATTTCAAAGAACCAGTGGCCTCACATTACCTTATGGACTGGAGCAGGGGTTGCCCCGAAGGAAGCAAATGCATTGCCACAATTGCATTCAGAGGGGAAGGCAACCCGTATTGAAATCAACCCACCGGTCACCATTGTGGGACCTTTAGAATTCTTTTAAGTTTCTCAATTCCGTGTACCATCTTTAATACGAGGAGGCTACTCAGAAGCGGTTTTGTGCAGATTGTATAGTAAAAATTTCCATGCAGAGATTTTAACACCCTGTAGTCAAATGCTGAAAGTGAGGTTAGATTAGGTCTAAAAAAAGTTTGCCAGGTACTTGTAGAATAGATGTACAATGGATTTTCCAAAACTGGAAATTTTTTTTTTCCCATTGGTTACCTGAGAAAGATGTTGTATTCAATACCCCTGAGCAAAAAACATATCTTACTGATATACTCCTTAATAAAATTTTGTTTGTGTTGCCAAATTGTTTATTTATTTGGTTTTCTTTTTCTGGCAACAAGGGCTTGCTGCAATAATGTAGGGGTCGTTTGTTTTTATTATTCACTTAAGATCTAATAGTGTTGAATTGTACTTATTAAGTTGTTTTCGTTTGTTTTTTGAAATGTCAAACCACTTAAAACTACTAAAATACAACTGAAAAAAAATTAAATAAAAATTTTTAACTTTTCATTTAATTACAAATTATTTAATGAATTTAAAATTTTCTATTTCTAATTTATTCTTTCCAAAATAATATAATTTCAAATTTATTTTAATTTTATATTATTCAAAAAAAATTTTTCTTGATGCTTGTAAAAAATATATTAAAAAGTAAAATCTAAATACATCTCAACTTAAATTGTTTTGGAATTGAACTAATATATTTTAATTTACAATATAAACATTTATTTTTTAGTTTTTTTCTTAAATATATTAATAAATTTAAATATAAATATGGTTAATACTACTCTATTTTTTAATCATATTTTAATTATGAGTAAAATATTATTAATATATACATAAAAAATATTTTAAAATTTATTAAATTATTTTTTTAAATATTTGTATTAAATTAATTAAAATTACATAATAACAAATAGCAAAAAAAGTATAAATGTCAGCTTACTAATTTTTAGATTATTTTAAATTTGAAAAATAAATAAGTTTACAACATATTCAAATTTAAAGGTAAGAGAACAAAAAAACAAATATGTTATTTAGATTTTAGATTTCAGTCACTATTTAATATTTAATCTTCAGTAATACTGTTCAATTTTCAGACAAAAAAATAAACGATCCTGTAGTCTCATGTAGATTGATTTCTTGTATATAGATGTTGTAAAATTAAACAAAATGGGTGCCATGATGCTATTTACTATGTGAGAGGTTAATGATGTGTCATTCGTTGGCATTGTTTTACTTGACACACATTTGCACTTATAATTATACAGAGTTTGTTTAATAACTGTTCAAATTCTAATCTTGATTTATTTCTTCAGGAAAAATATCAAACATTTGTCCAATTTCTTGTTATGAATACACAATAACGTTCACTGCATAACCTGATCATTCAACGGTTTTAATTACTCAGACATTGGAAGAATATAAGCTAAGATTTTGCGATTAACACGATTACTGACAAAAGCATTGTTCATAAATTAGACACCAGCAAATGTGAGTGCCAAATCGCCAAATAAAATCGTACATACCTGATCTCATCACAAGCTTAAATGACATGAGTTCTTACATAAATCTAACACATTATCATAAACTCTAGCAACCCTGGAAGGTCTGGTTTGTGTCTTCTATACTATCTCTGCTTGCAAACTCAAAAGAACAGGAAACCGATCAAAATCCATTGCAGCACCCAAATACAATTTGCCTTCTTCTGATCTTGATATGCAGCATGAAATGAGAACTCGTACCTCAGCACTAGGTTCCATCAACTGTAGACGTTACTTGTTCCATGGCAAGAGTTGGTAAGATTGCCATTGCTTCACCATCCAGAACAATAAGCTTGCTATTGTTCTTGACACATTTTGTTGAGAATTTTACTCTGTTATTATCAGACAAATGAAAAACCAATTCAGAAGCCAAAATATCGTTCATGAAAATAGAGTACTTGACCAGGTGCTGTGAGCTTACATATATCTCGTCTTGCTTTCTTTTATATTAATAGCTTCTACTTCACCAAGAATTTCATCTCCAACGTAGACGGGCGACCTGAAATGCAAGCTTTGGGAAACATATACAGCTCCAGGCTATATAAACAATCATGATATTATGAAAGTCAATAATCCTTCAAGGACCTTTGTATCTAAGCCTTGTATATAATACAGGAAAAGAAAGTCTCAAGTAAAATGGTCCAATTACAAGACTTTTACCCACGATACAATACCTGACATAATATAACATATAATTTATTAAATATGTCACAAATCGTTTATGAGACGTCTAACCACAGTACTAATATGTAAACAAAATAATATATGATTAATTAGAGATGTCACGTGTCTCTTCTGAGCAAAATTCTCTCAGCGAAACCATCTCACTCAACATTCTTTAATATATATATAGTGTTAAAATTTTTTACAACCCAATAAATCAATTAATCCGTTTCAAACATAAAAAAAGACCCAATTGTGGTCCTACAAGCTATCATTTTAAGTGTCTTAACATGCTGTTTTTAAAGCAATTACATGAAAGAAAAAATTGTATAATTCTAAATTCTCAAAGTGGAGTTTCGACTTACAAAATGGGAGGAGATGATCCGAGGATATAGTGCAGCAACAAGCATCCCATGAACAAGCCGATCCTCGAAGCCGGCATTTCTAGCAGATTCGGTGTCAAAATGCAGAGGATTCGAGTCATGACTCACCTTAGAATACTCAACAACGTCTTCACTCAAGTAGACCCTTTTTTGTCTCAACACGTCTCCGGTTCTAAGCACCCGCGGCGGTGGTTCCAGGCTCGAAAACCATCTCTGCAAGTGGGGTTTTTTTCTCGAGAGCAAATTCTTTACGAACATTTCTTGTAAAGTTCGGTGGTCTGGTTATGGACGTCGAGTGCTATTTGTGTCTACTTTGGCATTTCATCGAACATGTGGTGTGCAAGAAAAAATCATATGAAATGATAGACCCAACACAAAATGTAGATGAGGGAATGAATTCACAAAGTATACGAACCTGACCTAGTGAAATCAAACATTTAGCTTAAAGGGTAAAAATTTTCCAATTGACTCTCGCCACTTTCTCTGCAACCAAACAAAATCTGTCGTGGTTCGGATCAAACATGGTTCACTGAAGCTTTCTCTGTGGAGAAAATCTTCAAGACAAGCTGACTTGGCGGTTGACACTTCATCACCATAAGCTGACTTTGAGATGACACGTCATCAATATTAGCTGACTATGCACTGACAGATCACGACATGATGCTTGTAAGACTGCAAATGTGATTAGATCGGGCCGACTGGACCGCACAAGTCATCAGTTAATACTGACTCTATTTATCACGTCCAAACCGCAAGCGGGAGCGGATCCTTTTATCAATGAATGGACCCAACGACAAAAGAATCTATATGTCTATTGTCTAATGTATAGATCTAGATAGATCTAAGATCATAATATATGACATGAGGATTTTATATAATTACTTAATCATTCATATAATTAACAATCAGTATTTATATATCATAATTTTAGATGATAAAAATATATGCATCAGCCATATTGTGTACCTGACATAATATGGGATAATTCTGATGGAATAGAACAGGATATTCACTTGCTATTGCTGACTGAATTAAATAGCTCGACTCTCAGTACTAACAGGATTAGAAGAATTTGGGATTTTGCGGAAAAGAGTATAAAATTTCTATCAAGAGCTCAAAAGCGTATAAATTTATTAGTGTGGCTTTAACAGATCCATTGCTCAATATGTGAAAATTGAGAAATTAACTCTTGAATGTATGTGCGTATCCAAGTATGCGATATGCAAAGATTTTATTTATAACATTTTTAAACTTGTGGAAATCAATTAAAAGAAAATCGATTATATGATTTATTTAATGAATTGGTGAATCAAAATCCTGCATATTTTATCAGTTGCAAAGATGCGTTTCACATTGACTTTCTTCAAGTCAAGTCAACCAACACTAACAGCATCTATATGTCAAACTAAATTTTGTATTCAACGAGGAAAATCATAGATCATCTGGACATATTTTTCCAGTTTTCCTCATGTTTACTCCTAAGCAAGCAGTTCAGAATTGTTAGCAGATAAGAACATGGCAACTCCTCATACTGATAAAATAAACAGTACTAAAACAGTAAATAGTCTCTTTTACTACTTATTAAATCATATAAACTCCTGACAGCCCAATAAATCTGTAGAGATCAACATGTCACTAGCACTGAAAGAAGGCAAAGAACTGAAATTATGGTCTCCAGATTGACCTCAATCTATGAAATCGGTAGAAATCAGGATACATCAAGATAAGAAAGAGACAGATACAGCTAGTCTCTCCTCCAAAGACACTCAGCTTTGCATAATAACTACATACTTCAAAAGCATTAATTTCATTTTTACAGAAAATGGTCTTTTTTTGCTACCAATCTTCAATTTATGCAAATAGATCATCCAGCAAAACTACCAAACATCATCTATAATCCACAATAAACAAAACTAACTGCTGCATTTCGCTATCAGAGTATTCACTTGACCGAAAGTTCGTCTTTGGATTAGAAGTGTCGAACTAGTTAAAACATCAATACAAAAAGAAGCTGTCTCAAAGTTGAGGAGTCAATTGTAGAACAAGGACTAAATTAAAACAGCTCATATCCTCTAAGTACAGGAAACATGCTTATCATAAATAACGTTATTAAACAAGAAACTAAAGAAATTTATCTGCTACACTAAACATGCAAACAGACACAAACATAGAGCAGAAGTATTGAATTAATGCTGCCATCACTACGCTGTAGGCCGCCAACTCCTGACCCAATCTGTCAAACCTGCAACATTTCTAGTAATATCCTCAATAGTATCACTCTTCAATGCCACAACAATCTCCTCCGGATAACTTTCTTTGGCCTCCTCCAACAAAACTTGAAATATTTCGCATTCAATATTGTTTGTGAGCTTTGCCCCAGTGTAACCTCTATCAAACAAACACAGTTCATTAAAAATAACCCCAAAAAAAAAAAAAACAAAACTGGAAAACCATTAACAAGAATACAAGAAAAACTACCTCTTGCTCAAGCGATCATACAACACAGAATTTTCAGTTTGAAGCACGACCACACGATCAAACCATCGCTCAGGAAAGAAATCACATCCGTGATAGTCCACAATATTACCCCCTTGTTCCATTAAATCCTCTAGTTCATCACACACCTGTAAAAATTTGCACCACACAATCTAATACTCGTACCCAAAAATAAATAATTTAACAAATCTCAACTCAAAAAACCGAAACAATACATTTCCCTTCTCTGTTTCAAGCACCACAAATCAATCACTATGGCAGATTCCACAAATTAAGATATTAATCAATTAAAATATGCATCAAAAACAGTCAAAATAATAGTCTGACTAATAAAATCAAACCAAAATACCTATATTTATAATGATACAATACAATCAATTAATGAATTCAGTTTTTTTTTTAAAAAAAAATGATAATACTGCAATTCGATAAATAATCAACAAATTAACATGACAAAAGATTTTGAGGAAAATTGAAGTAAAAACAACAAAGATTAGAGCTTTATTTAAATTTAGGCTTTGAAGAAGTTATACTAGGTCTTCGTTGATGATGTGACACTGGAGCTCGTCGTCCCAGCCGTCGTGTAAGTTTTTGTCTCTGACCAAATCTCCGATGTTGATGTGGCGGAGCTGGGTCGATTCCGCCAGAGCCGAGGAGGTGGTGGTTTTCCCGGTCCCCGGAGTTCCGGTGACGAGTATGTTTGGTCGCGTCCTCTTGCTATCCGCCACCATCTTGTCCACCGTGCTCGCCTCTTCCTTAGTTGAAAGCTTTTATAGCTACCACCGCTCATTTAAATGACATTATTGCCCCTATTTTTTATTTTATTTTATTTTTTCAATTAGGGTGCTCTCGGGGACGAGCGTAAGTGTCCCGTAAGTGAACCTGACCTAGGCCACACGGTTGGGCACACCACAACCGCTTTCTCATTTATTATTTTAAATTTGATGTTTGCGAAGATGCTAATGAACATGTAATGTACAAAATTTTTCAGACCAGAACGGCAGGACACGCTCACCAGTCACTAGTCACCATTGCCAAACCCTAACCTCGACCATCGCCGTCACTAGTCAAACTAGTGCCGCGCCGTCACTGGTCCTGGTCAAACAACTAGTTCCTTGGGCTTCTGTTGGGTTGATAAGTGAAATTGATTTCACGGTTTGTAATCTATCAGACCTAACTGTCCAAAATTTCTCGCTGTTCGATTTTTTTTTATTTTATTTTATTTTGCTTTCAGTTAGTTTGAGAATTGTTTGCAGAGTGAAAATGAAGTTCTTAGATTGGTACTTGAAGATTGCTGTTGGGTCTGCTCTAGTTGGAGCTTCCATGGAGCTTTTCATGATCAAAACCGGCTTCTGTGTGAGAACCCTCCTTTTTCGATTCTCTCCATTTAAAAGTGTACCTTTTTGTTTATTTTAACTTTTCTTTAATTGGGTTGTTTCATTTTTGCTCGAAAATGTTTGAAGTTGCAATCTTTTTTCATGTTCAATTGCATTGTTAGTAGTTGGGCTCTTTCAATTTTGCTGTTTTTTTTTTTTTTTAATTATTTTTAGTTTGAAAGAAGAAAGTTGAATGCTTTATGATATGAGATATAGCTACAGATTTATGTGATTAAAGGGAATAGCTAATGGTGTGGACACTGCATTGATTTGTATAGAAAGTAGTAGTTTTGTGTTGGTTGATAGCACAGAAGGAGGTTTTGTTTGGTCACCATGAAATTGAAAGAAAGTGCAGCAAATGCACCTTGGAAAATGTTCTCTCTTTTGTTTTCGTTGAATGTGTTAAGCATCTTTTCTTAATGATTGTCCATTGTGGTTGAGTTATGTTGGTAGACCTTGTTTTAGCAAAAATTAAACATGCGTGACATGTCTAATTTGGAGGGTATGTAGTTTTCTTCTCATCTGTGACATGTTCATGTTTTAACCTTTCATGAGGTGTGTTGTAGGTTGTAGGTGTAGTTTCATATTTTTTTGATGGATTGGTCCACAAAACAACTTCATGTTGCACACTTACAGGTGCATGGACATTCTTTGCTGAATTGTGCTTCAATTTTCAGATGTTACATGTATTAAATTTTGTTATGCGCTGGCCTTTGTAAAGATTTTATGCTCTGTTTAAAAGAGGTTATGGAAGTGTTATTTGTAACCTTTAGCTTTTGATAGAGGATGGTGTATCTAATTTATTAAGTGGTTGTGATAACATATGATTAGAAGAAATTCATTATCATGATTTGGAAAAACCAAGTGTCATGTTGTTGCTAGGTTAAGCCACTTACTTAGCTTCATCATTTGAATTCTGTGGACAGTCTGGCAAACTTTGTTATATCTGTGTAATGGTTAATCATTATTAAAGGTGGTCACCTTGACATTGTAGCTTGGTATGTGAGGATCATTGAACCAATGTGTCTTTAAGATGGATCACAAAGGATTTAGTATGAAACTACCGCTCTTTCCTAATCACTTTTGTTGTTAAAGTGAAAGATTGAATTAGATGAGGTATCCTTAGGAGAGATTTCAGCTCCATGACCTATGATCATTGTAATGCTATGATTATCGCCATCAAATGCTTGTCCATGCTGTTTGGTCTCATTTTCGAGTCACATATTATCTAGAAAATCTGTGCCTTTTTTATTTAATGCCTCCTAATCAAACTCTAGCTTATGTGTTTGTTATTGTTCCCTACAGATGACAAAGTAACTATTCTAGAGTCAGAGAAGAGGGCTTGGGAAGCTTCTCCAGAAGCTCAGGCTGTCAAAGAAGCTCTTAATCCTTGGAGAAAATTGGATTCTGAAGCGAGGAAAAGTTCCTAAGTAATTATGATGTTTGTTTTTCAATCGTTTACTTGTCAAAACCCAAAATTTGTTATAAATAAGATTTTCTAATTTCAATGAGTCACAAGAAACACAATGCAAACTCTTGAATTAGGTTGGTTATTGAATCCTCTAAATGCATATCTTGTTGGTCAATTTAAATAATTGGTAGGATAAATTTTGGATAATGCCCTTATACATAAATCGGTAGTAAGCCGAAGAATCCTGCTTGTTGACTCATACAAGTAAAATTTTCTGTTTTTCAAAAGATTAGATGGATTTTCGGGGCATTCAAAAGCTCAAGAAATTTCCATTTGATGAACTCTGAGTTTCTAAGCTAAGATTAGGTGCTAAATTGACTGCATCAATATGCAATAATGCCTGATGTCATATGTTGAACAGAATTGTGACAAATGCCAAAAAGCTGATCAGCATCTCTGGCTTATTATGCAGGAAGAAGATAATTCACACTCATCAGAGAAGATCATCTTGATAGATAGTGATCCATATGCAGGTCTGAATTTCAGGCAAAAAGAAATATTTTCAGTTAAGACTTTGACATTCTTTGGTGAATAATTGATGCTTATTCAATCAACTTACATAATATGAAATTGGTTCAATTTTCATATCTTACTCTTAAACTTTTCATCATTCGCTGGGACACCTTATACCAATGGGGCACTTTCAATTGGCTATCTCACCCATTTGCATACGTCTCTGATGTAAGTTTGAAAGAAGAAATGAAAAATTTTGAGTTTCATGCTCTATTTCTGATACAGTATGAAGATCTTAGTTTTGAGTTTTAATTGCTGATATGGTATTGTTGGAGCTTATGTTGAAGAATTTTGATTTAGTGATTATGATGAATAAATATATTGTAATCTTAATAGCTGTTGAAAACTTGGAAATGTGATAACACTTAAAAAAGAGAAATATTTAAAATTTGAAAACTTTCAATGATGTCTAGCCATTTATAAGCTCAACAAGGTTACTAGAACAGTGAGTGGCTATTGGATTGTTTTCATAGAATTGAATGCAAGTGTATAGATTTATCAGTACCATTTATGATCTAACTATAGATCATACTAGAAATCATTAGTATGGATATAATTATATTTGAATACAATCAAATTGTTACTAATTATTTTGTTAATAATGTTATATGTAGAATCGTCTAATGTGATTTGATGGTACAGTATATTTATTCAATCGAAACAGAAACAGAGATGATTCTGTTGATCTATAGTTTAGTTGTATCACAAAACAGAAACAGAGTGTCATAAACCAAACAAAACATCCATCACAGATTTAGACAATAAAGATTGTAATGAAAGATGTGTTTTCATTATCTATTAAAAGCACGACAGCAATGGTAGTTCCATTCATGATTCATACATTAAATGAACTAAATTTATAACTTTATAACATCATCTTATAATGAAAATCACCATATAATTAAAAAAAAAAAAAATTGTTATTAATTGTGACAGTGTTAACTTATTTCATTGATAAAATAAACTTGTGACCATGTTCAGATTTCAAAGCCAAAACCCTCTATAATTGGCTCGCTTTATATTCTTTACAAAGAGAAAATATTTAATAATTTTATGATGCTGTTATTGACTCTCAGCAGCCTGATGCTGACTCATATGCAGCCTGCTGTGTGTATATCTATATACACATATGTAAGGAAAGAGATAGACTACAAATGAAGGGGCCTAATTTATTAATTTGTAAGAATATTCATTTTACAACAAGAATGACCAAAGACTACAACAAATGCTTACATACAGAAATGATAAATAGCTATATAGCATAATAGGAACAGACAGGAGAAACATACAACAAAGAAACTAAACTTGTATAAAAATTTTGGGTTCTTTGCAGGAGGTAGCACGTTAGAGCCGTATAGTGTTGATGACCTTATTGAGGAAGTTAATCAGAAACAATTTGAGAAATAAAGTCTGTGCTTTGTCTAGCTTGGTATACTGTCAAACCTGGTCTTTGAGGGGCTTTGAGAGCTCGCAGGTTTCACATTTGCGGGACATTCAGATGCAAACTGACAAGACCTGCATTTCCAGCGCTCTTCGTCTGGAATGTAACTGGCTTTTCGCTCACCCTTCCAGAATCTGATACAACCTTGAATTTGACCCTTTAACCAATCATGGTCATATGTAAATTCTACTTCACCAAGCAATGAATGATCTTTCTGAAACTCGTATCTGTTCAACACAAAGGTATCATGGTAAATTTAGTTTCATCAATAAAAGGCCAAGCGTTTAGGCAAGTGTCGCTACTATATCACGGTACTGGTCGGTAAAATATTCATGGAGAAGTATGTTTCAGAATATATTTCTAGTTTAAAGTCTTTAAAATTACTTTAACTGGAGCAAATCTAGTTGAGCAACTTAGATGATGTGTTTCAGTCCAAGATATATGAACTACTTGTAATTTTATGTTAAAGAATTACTTCTAAAATTATCATGTAGACTTCTAAAACTTCCGCCATCAAAAACTAGAAAACAATAAAAGAAAGTTTTGCCGATAATTCTTATTCTCACCTCAGTAACATCTGGTCATGAGCAGGAAGCAGTGTATTCCATGTATTTATATACAATCTCACTATGTCATCAAGGGTCTGCAGAGCCAAAATAACATAAAAAGCATCTATGAGAGCAAGATTTGAAACAATTAATTATAAGAAATTAATTATCCCTAAATCCATACTACACTATCACCTATCAAAGTCATGAGTTGATAGAGAACATTTAAACGAGTCAATATTCAGGAACCAAAACACAGAATGAAAAGAGGTCAGTTGCTTCGCTGAAAAAGAAGATATTAATTAAAATATTATCATTTCCAACAGAGATATACCCACATTAACATGATACAGCTTCGTGTATTTTTTATTAAAATGAATCCCTTAGTGTACATACATATATATATGTATACATTTGTATATAGATATATATTCATATACATACATATACATATACATATATGAATGTGTATATATGTATAGATATATATTCATATACATACATATACATATACATATATGAATGTGTATATATGTATGTATAGATATATATTCATATACATACATATACATATACATATATGAATGTGTATATATGTATGTATACATATATATATATGTATATATATAGGATTTTTATAATGATATACTTATTTTAATAAGTAAGAGCCAACAACTTAAATTCATTCATTATATTTTTTCTCCTAAAACAAATTCTCTATCCCATTTAATTTAAATGCAATAAATAAATTTGATTGATTAGCCCTTACTTTTTAAAATCAGGTATATCTAAGCATTTATATATATGTATGTATATATGGTTTTTATAATTAGGTATATCTAATTTAAAAAGTAAAGACTAACTAATTAAATTTATCCATTGTATTCTCTTTTTAAAATAAAATTCTTTCTTATTTAATTCAAATGTAATGGATAAATTTGATTGATTGGTCCTTACTTTTTAAAATCAGGTATACCTAAGCATTCTATATATACATGTATGTATATATTAGGGTTTTTATAATTAGGTATACTTGATTTTAAAAAGTATAGGCCAACCAATCAAATTCATCAATTACATTATCTCTCTAAAACAAATTCTCTTCATATTTAATTCAAATGCAATAGATGAATTTGATTGTTTGATTTTTATTTTTTAAAATCAAGTATACCTGATTATAAAAGTATTTTGTCTAATTATAAAAGCATTATGTATATATGTATGTACTGATATTAGTTTAGAGAACAGTCGATACTAAGCGAGATTAATTCTTAAAGTCGGGGTGGTCCAAAAAACAACTCTCAAAGCAAGAGAGAGTAACTCGTGTTGGGTGAAGGGGGCAGTCCATCGTGGGTGCGGGAAGAGACGCAACTTGTGGGGGAGGAAGGAGTAAAACCCATGAGCTTTTAAGAAAAGGATAATGGAATAATTATTAGAAAGTGCAATACCCTGGACCTTACTGAAAAGGAGCCAAGTGTTAAGAATAAGAGAGAGAACTTATACCATTGCTGGAGAACTTGCTTCATCCAAATTCTTTGTCACTTCATTCGACAAGACGTGATACGGATTTAGGGAAAAGAAACCAAAGAACTGACTGGACGGAAATTCACCGGCAGCTAAAGTGTCCCACATATACTTGTAACACATCAATTGAAGCCTGCCAAAATAAATATGCAAGTCATGATTTTTAATTCTAGTCCTTTCGTTCTTTCCTTGGATCAAAGTACGGCACAACAGAAGGGAAAGTCAACACCAGTTATTAACAGATTCTGATGCATTACAAATCCAAAACCCATTTAAATCACATTGAAACATAAGCTAATTACCTTCCGTTTCTTCTTTGTGATTCAGGAGGGAGTGTTTCTAGCACGCGAGTTTTTATTTCCAAAATTATAGGATTTCTATTATTGGTTTCTTTTACAGGCATCTGGATCTCATCAATCTTTCCCACCATCCATACACCTTCTATAAAGCCAAATCTGATTGTTATAAGCAACTACAGTCCATCAGCAGGGAAAGACAATATTAAAGATCAGTGCCTAAACTTCAGACAAGGAAAGAAAATGCATTTGTTTTCAATCAACATGAGAACAGGAAACAAAGTCTCCAACCAAAATATAGATAGCTTCCTTTAAAAATGTTTTTAAGAGAAAATCAAACAAAAGAGTAAAGAAAAGCAGTGCAAAATGCAAATATGGGAAAGAAGTTCCATTCACAACTTCCACTTCGAAATTTAATTTCAAACTTTGTGCATCTGCAGAAACTGTTCGATGACAAGCATCCGTAGAAATGCAATAAAGGTTAGCTGTTGACAAGTCACAAGTTCAATCCAAATAATTAGAATACAATTACTTATTTGCTATCTAAAACTGTAACATCCATTCCTGGCTATAATGTCATCTGACATCATATTCACATAAGGGTTGGTCCAGATGCTGTTTTCTACATAGACATAACTGCCACCATAGGGAGGGTTGAGAAGCCAAAGGAATTTTGAAATTAACCCCAAATGATTGAACTTACAGTGGCAGCTCACGTGTTAGTCCTTGTGACAATAATTGTTTTGCACCACGTATGAAATCAACAAATTTAAAAGCCCATCTATCTTCATCTGACTGGACACGAACTTTCACTTTTTTAGCGACCTGCGTAAAATTAGATTCTAAATGCTGTGAATAAAAAGCATAGAAAAATGACAACAAAGAGATAGAGTTTCAAATCCAAAAACATGCATGAAGATAATTAAATAATTGGATGATCTACCAAATAAAATGTCCTAGTAAAGCACCAAAGAAGCAGCTTCGAAAGACCAGTGATATCCCAATTTGTAATGTCGTTCTAAGAAGCATAACTTAATAAGAAATTATACAACTCAAGTGCAATAGTGTACCTCTTCTTCAAGTTCTAAATGGCGAGCGTGGCCTACTCTCATAGCTTCACTGACTCTTCGTTCACCAGAAAGGAGAATAAACTCCATTTGTTTTTCACACCATTCCTATACTTAACACAAAGCAGGCAAGAACGTCAACCAAACTACTAGGATACTTGGATCATTTCGGTGATCTCAGCAACGATAGGAGTGAAATAGGATTCCTGAAACTATAGGAGTAACTAATGATTATGACAAACTAAAGGGGAAAGAGTGGGATTATCCCTATATTTAATCCTAAGAAATTATATACCAGATAATATTCAAATTACTGTTGAACAATATAAAGGGAAAAAAAAAAAATTCAACAAAATCAGTACAGCACAACACAAACAGCTAATAAACAAAACCAATGTCCAAAACATACCGTGCCAGTTATATCTCTAACTGAGAGTCCTCTCTTCTGCCTGAACAGGTCCAAAAACGACTCGGCGACTCGGTTCCTCTTCTGGGTCGGGAAACGACCCAAGTCTTCGATATCGGGTTCGCGTCCACCAGAAAAGAGCCGCCTCTTGGCGACCGAAGTGATGGAGTCGATGGACCTGGCTTTTCTCTGAAACAACTGAGAAGGGAGAGACGTGAAGCAGCGAGTCGCTGTTGCCAAGGCGGCGTCTATGAGAGCCATCTCTTCCTCGCTCACGATCTCCATTTGGATCTCTGGCGTGTCGTCGTTATTAATGTGTTGGGTTGACTTAGCGGGTGACTCGGACATTTTCTGGTAGAAGAAATTTGACCGTTGGACTCGCCGCGCTATGGGATCGGTCATGTGTTAACTGAATCGGGTAGGCGGGGTCGTTTTGGTTTAATAGATTTTTGCATTTTAAAAGTTGGGTTTGTTTTGCGTGTAATCGCTCGTGCTTTTATCGACCATTTTGGATGGCATCATGCTACAGATTGGTGTTTTTTCCACACGTGTCTTCAACGAGGGCTATCAATAGCTTATAAATGGTAAAGAAAATATATTTATCCTTTTTATTTGGGAAAGAAAATACTTCTATCATTTGGTGGCATGTATATTAAATTCAACTGGCAGCTGGTTGTTGACACCGTTGATAAACATCACAGCCCTCATGTCTTATGATATGGATTCTATACACAATAACAATATTTCTCTCATTAATTTATGTAGATAGATCTTCCACCCTTGTATGGGTTGATTTTTCACTCTCGTAGGTCAATCTCTCCCACATGAAAACAATTTCTCTAACCATGTCATCAGTATTTCATCTCGATTAGTCCTGATAATTCCTTAGAGCAGTTCCAATAATTAAAAAAAAAAAAAAAATCAATTGAGCCAAAGTTAATAAGGGGATAATGAAATAAAAATTTCAAATCAATTTTAAATTTGTATATTGCATGATTATAATTACTAAAAAAATGTTAAATTTAAAATATTATATCCTAACTATGTGAAATTAGTATAGCAACTAAACAACATAAATTTTTAATTAAAATTGAAATTAATTATATAAGAGGAAAATCCGTTGGAAATAAAATTGATTGTTTTTAAAAGATAATTATTATTAGGGATAATATCAAAAATCTATTATAGTTTGTAAAAATATCTATTTTACTATTTATGATTTTATTTTTATCCAAAATCCTTTCTAATGTTAATTAACATAATCAAAATACCCTTTGAAGATGTGTGAAATGACGAAAATATCCTCGATGGATATAAATTGATGATAAAATCATAAAAGATAAAATTGATATTTTATATTATTTTTTAATATCAAAGGGGTTTTAGAAAAAAATAAAATATAAATAATAAAATAGATATTTTTATAAATTATAATAAATTTTTTGAATTATCCCTTATTATTATCAATGAAATATGTTTTAATTTGAAAAGCTCGTTGTTAGTTTGCGTGAGCGGTCAGCTGAACAAGTTCTCAAAGTGACTTTTACAAAAGCTCCCTAGTGCTTTCTCTTTATCTTGTTTAAAGCACCATTCTTTTTAAATCCTCAAATCTTAGCCTTACCAGCTAAGCAAGACGATAATTAACGTTAAAGAAAAGGAAAAGATGCAACGGTAGTACTGCGTCAATGTTCATCACTTCTCACATAAAATTCAAAGTTCCACACACAGTTGTACCAATACGAGATTGAATGTTATTTACTTTTTATTTTTAACTAAAATCTTAAATATATTATATTTATATTACCGCGGGCCTATTTGTTCGATCGGATAGAATAAAATTGGATAACAGTTTTTGTCCAATCCGTTGTTGGGTTTGGAACTATGGGATTGAACAATATAATCTAAAGCAGGGAAAATAGTGCATTGGTATCCCATTCTTTGGACCTTTTTCTAGAATGTTTTTCGTTTTTATTTTTGTATTTATGTATAAATTGATTTTGTATGGTTGTATTTATTTTAGAAAATAGTTTAATGTTTTATTTTATTTTAAAACTAATCTAGTATATTTTTATCTAAACAAGAAATAATATTATTTTTATTCACTTTTGTACGGCACCAAACACATTATAGTATTAATTTAATTCAATTCAATATCATCAAAGTAATTCAATCTAATTGTGCACATCAAGCTCAACTTTAGCGTTAATGCTTTTACTTTGTTTAAAAACTCTTTCTTCCATGATAGATAATGGGTGCAACCGTCACCCTATCAAAGTAATTCATCAAAGTAATTCAATCTAATCGTGCATATCAAACTCAACTTTAACTTCAATGCTTTTACTTTATTTAAAAACTCTTTCTTCCAAATAATGGGTGCAACCGTCACCCTATCACTTGAACTTGGTGTCTTTACTTTGTACATCAAAACTTGCTAAGCAAGACGATAATTAACGTTAAAGAAAAGAAAAAGATGCAACGGTAGTACTGCGTCAATGTTCATCACTTCTCACATAAAATTCAAAGTTCCACACATAGTTGTACCAATACGAGATTGAATGTTATTTACTTTTTATTTTTAACTAAAATCTTAAATATATTATATTTATATTACGGCGGGCCTATTTGCCCGGTCAGATAGAATAAAATTGGATAACAGTTTTTGTCCAATCCGTTGTTGGGTTTGGAACTATGGGATTGGACAATATAATCTAAAGTAGGGAAAATAGTGCATATCCCATTCTTTGGACCTTTTTCTAGAATGTTTTTCGTTTTTATTTTTGTATTTATGTATAAATTGATTTTATATGGTTGTATTTATTTTAGAAAATAGTTTAATGTTTTATTTTATTTTAAAACTAATCTAGTATATTTTTATCTAAACAAGAAATAATATTATTTTTATTCACTCTTGTACGGCACCAAACACATTATAGTATTAATTTAATTCAATTCAATATCATCAAAGTAATTCAATCTAATTGTGCACATCAAGCTCAACTTTAGCGTTAATGCTTTTACTTTGTTTAAAAACTCTTTCTTCCATGATAGATAATGGGTGCAACCGTCACCCTATCAAAGTAATTCATCAAAGTAATTCAATCTAATCGTGCATATCAAACTCAACTTTAACTTTAATGCTTTTACTTTATTTAAAAACTCTTTCTTCCAAATAATGGGTGCAACCGTCACCCTATCACTTGAACTTGGTGTCTTTACTTTGTACATCAAAACTTGCTAAGCAAGACGATAATTAACGTTAAAGAAAAGGAAAAGATGCAACGGTAGTACTGCGTCAATGTTCATCACTTCTCACATAAAATTCAAAGTTCCACACATAGTTGTACCAATACGAGATTGAATGTTATTTACTTTTTATTTTTAACTAAAATCTTAAATATATTATATTTATATTACGGCGGGCCTATTTGTTCGGTCAGATAGAATAAAATTGGATAACAGTTTTTGTCCAATCCGTTGTTGGGTTTGGAACTATGGGATTGGACAATATAATCTAAAGTAGGGAAAATAGTGCATATCCCATTCTTTGAACCTTTTTATAGAATGTTTTTCGTTTTTATTTTTGTATTTATGTATAAATTGATTTTATATGGTTGTATTTTTGAGTTTTTAAAAAAAATAAGTTTGAAATGGAAAGTTACAATCCCACATGGAAAAGATATACTCTACTTTTAAGTATATAATAAGGACAATATAGTTAAGTTGTTGAATGGTCAACAAGGCTTATATGGGCCTTGTTGGAGCTCCCTACATACATATACTATATATATATATATATATATTTAATTATCAAAAGATGGGCCTTGGGCCTTGGGGCTCTTGGGCTCGGGCTCCCTTTAGGTTGAGTACTGGCCCGTCAGCCAATCCTTTTTTTTTAATTTAATTTATATATACTAATTTTTTTTTAAAATTTAAATAAAAATTCAAAAGTTGTAATTTGAATTTAAATCAAATTCAAAAATCGTGTTGATTCTGGAAAAATCACACTGATTCTGAAAAGTTGTGTCCTTATAGAATTCTATTAATAAATAGTTTTCTTCAATTGTTAAAAGTATTAATCTTTGGAGTTTTTGTTTTAACGTTCACTGTAGTTTGCCTGACTTCTGAGTTGCATTGCTTCAACAAAGAAGAATTGATAGTTGAATCCTGGGGGCAGTCTCCATTCGTCCTTCAAGCAATCGGAAGGGGAGAAATACTGTCTTAGGACATTGCACATTCACTGCAAGCCTCTATCATCCTTGATCGAATTTTCTTTGTGTTCAAGTTAGTTTAAAATTAATTAACTTCTGTTTCTTCTATATTTGTCTACTGTTATTGTTTTTATTATTATTATTTTCGTGTATTATATCTCTATTTATTACTGATTGATTGATTGTTTCCAACAGTATTTATTTTAGAAAATAGTTTAATGTTTTATTTTATTTTAAAACTAATCTAGTATATTTTTATCTAAACAAGAAATAATATTATTTTTATTCACTCTTGTACGGCACCAAACACATTATAGTACTAATTTAATTCAATTCAATGTCATCAAAGTAATTCAATCTAATTATGCACATCAAACTCAACTTTAACGTTAATGCTTTACTTTGTTTAAAAACTCTTTCTTCCATGATAGATAATGGGTGCAACCGTCACCCTATCACTTGAACTTGGTGTCTTTACTTTATACATCAAAACTTTCTATTGCTTTATGATCGTGTCTTCATACCTTATTTTTCCATCAAAATTTGGTATCATAAAAAGATTTTCATTTCTGCATTCTCATGTTGTTTATACGAATCTATCATCCTCCTGATTAAAATACGGATCTATCTATCACCACAAGTCCACAATCTACAAAAAAATTATCGTTTTTCTTGCCTTTTTTTTTTGTCTAAAAGATCATCATGCATGACATAATGAGTGATGTCCGTCATCCTTATATAAAGTGTAGAATAAGTAGCCTACATTTGCAAGATAGTTTCTCTTTGATATATAGCGTCTATAACAAATTTCAAGATCATGTTAAAAAGTGAAAGAGCTAAATACATATTGATACAATATTGATGAGTGTACTCTTAGTTAGCATGTGTCTATATATTTTTAATTAAATTTAGATTTTGTCATTCCATTTCCTTTTCATTATATTTAATTACAATATAATTGAAAATCTTTTGATATGAATGATCAAAGGTCAAATGACACTTGCTGAGAGATTAAATATTATGTCAAACTCGAAAATCAACTCCTAACACCAAGAGAAAATTACTACAAATAAGGGGAGTTTACCTGTTGAGAGAAAAATATAATGCTATAATACCAAAAAAGAAAAAAACAAAAAACAAAATCTATTTCCATAGTAGGGGAAGAAAACTCCCTACATATACTGGTAAATGTGCATAGTAAAACTCCAACCCCGATCTTCATATATATTGGTAAATGTGCATAATAGAACTCAAATCATTATCGTGCCACACATGCTGATAAATGCGTATAGTAAGAGCCGAGCCCTTATTACAAATGGAAGGAAAAAAAAAGGTATTATTCACTTTACCTATAAATATAGGTGAGAAAAATCTTTGACTTGTCCCAAATCGGCAAGACCTCGATCTATTTGAGATGAGTTTAGAGCATTGGAATTGAGTATCGGCTTAGGTTTGGGTCAAAATTATTCGGTTTATACTCAGGTTGAGTTCAAGTGAAACACTTTTGACCTGCCCCAACCTGATTACTTGCTTTATTATCTTTTATTACACACTAATTAGTTGTTACAAGCATTGTTTAGTATAGTTTATTTTTTATTGTTATGCATTATTTTTTGTTCATTTAATTTTATTCTTATAAAGTTGTCTATAAAACAAACTATGTTTGTAGATAATTAAATGTTTGAACAAAATTTTGAATAATTTTTTACAATGGATTGGCATTGTTGTATAAAGGTTAATGAATTTTATATTCTTAAGCTATTTTACTAATCGTACTTTATATATAAATTTAAGGTTTATTGGTTTTAGATGATGTTCAATTGAATTCAAGTTTGTGTCTATTTAAATATATATTAAACTTTAAGGGTATGTTTAAACTTAAGTGTATACTTAAATAAATGAATACTTTTGGGTTAAATGTATATTTATATTTAAGTGAAAGTTAAAATTTTAGTATAGTCCTAAAATATAATCATATGTCAAAATTTATGTGTGTGTATTAAGGAATCGAATCAAAATTGGTTGGAAATATGGCACACTATCCTAAATGAGTTCAAGTTCAGGATTAACCTATTCACACCACAAATTTGGTATGGACACATCCCTTAAAACAAGTTTTGGCTTTATAATGGGTGAGGTGGACCTATTACTATCCCTAGTTATGAGTTAATGTACTTTTACCATCAAAGTCAAAATGAGTTGGGTATTAGGCATCCTACCCCAAATGGGTTCAAATTAAAGATTGAAACAAAAATCGAAACCTATTCACATCACTGATCTAGTATGGGCACCTCGTCCAAAATAGGTTTCAGCTTTGGAATAGGTCAATTGGACCTATTGTGATGTCTAGTTATGAGTATATGTACTTTTACAATCAAATCAAAATAGGTTAAGCACGAGACACCCGCCCCAAATGGGTTCAAATTCAAATTGAAACGAAAATCGAAAACCTATCTACATCACAAATTCGGTAAGGGCACCTCATTGGAAACAGGTTTCGACTTTAAAATGGGTATTTGGTTTAGCTTTAGAATGGGCATTTGGACCTGTTGTCATTCCTAGTTTTGACTAGTGGACATACTTTTACATTTCATTTTAATAAATGATTAATAATTGTTTTTTTTTTTTATATTATTTGCAATGAATTTGACGTGAATCTACGTTATTGTGATGCCCCGAATATTTTATATATATAATATGTATATTTTTTTGACATGCTTCGAATTATTAGATTTAAATTAGAATGTGAAAATAAGAATGTAATTAGGGATTTTAATGTATTTAGGATTATATGTATTTTTAATTTAAGAAATTTAATATTTTTGAAAGTATTTTATAAGTAGAAATTAAATTAGAAATTAATTTAAGAGAAATTTAGTGATAAAAAATGGGATTGGATGAAAAAGTAAGGCAATTAGAATGCATTATATTGGGATTTAAGCATCGACCAAATAGGAGATTGACAAAACAAAACATAAAAGTGATGGAGATTAATGGAAAGTTGACAAGTGTATGGTTGGAAGAGTTAGTGGAAAAATGAGTTGGCATGAAGGACCAATAGGATTCATCCATATGCAAGGGTATGAATGAAATAATGAATTAGTGAGGGGCAATTTTATAATTTTGGAATAATGAGAGACTAAAGTGGAAATAAGAAAACCTATATAAAGTGTAAAGTTGACCATCACTATTCACTTTCTTCCTTCTTTTGCCGTCTACTTGCTTCTCTCTTTTCTTTTTAATTTCTTCGATTTTCAAGCATTAAATCACTCCTAGAGCTTGCTCTTTCCATCATCTACCTAGTCCATGCATCATTTTCACTTAACTCCACCTAGATCTCTACGTGATTCCAACTAGTAAGGTGCAAATTGAGGTAAGTTGGTATGGGTTTTTGTTTGAGTGATAGGGTGAAGTTAGTAAGCATGAAAATGCACTCATGAACATGTGGGCATGGGTATTTTTGCATTTGGAGTAGTAGATTTGATCTTGATCATGAAAGTTGCATTCTTGAAAAACCCTAGGTGATCAATTGAAAAGGGATGAGCCAAGTAAGAGTAAAGAGAAGCTTTGAGCTTCATTTGAGAGTGCAAGAAAACTAGTGACAAACCCAAAAAGGTTGGTGTGCACATATATTAAATTTTTGATTTTATTAGTAAGCAAATCAATGAAAATTTCTTTGTAACTTGTTGATTTTATTCCTTTGATGTGATAATTAGATATGTGTTATTAGGTTGTTGTTGGAATGAATTTTGGGATGAAAAACCAATTGAAACAAGAATTCATAAAAATTAGACCCCTAGGCCGAATGTACATTAGAGAAAAACTTAGAGACATTTTTATCGTTTCAAGCTTATTTATAGGTTAAACGAATAATATTTGAATGATATATGTGATGATTTATGAAGTTGAAAACAAATTTTGAAAAATTCATACCCTTGGCCGAATGTAAGCTAGAGAAGCACCAAGGGGTATTTTTATCAATTCACACTCATTTATATGTTAATTATATGATGATTTGATGATATATATAATAAACTAAGGATTAAAAAATAAAAATTTGAGAATTCTCTTTTTTGACCAAATTTGTGCAAGAAAAAGAAAAGGGGTGGTGTCATTAAATTTTGAGGTTACTACGGGCAAAAGGGTCATTTGAAAATGACCAAGGATAAAGCTTTGAAAGATTTCAAAAAATAGATACAAAAGCATGATTAAATATTTATACGATTAAAAAAATTACATTTGAATTAATAATTGTGTAATTATCGAAAAAATAGTAAGGGTCCGAGTAAACCTGAATATTGGTAGAAAGGGATTGGTAGTTGGCATGCCAATATGGTAATTATTAGCAGTACTGCAACGTTACGATTGCATATCGACTTTAAGTCACGGACCTTAAGAGGCACCGAGTGTCCGGTCCAGAAATTGAAAAAAAATTATAAATTGAGATCCGGCGGTAGACACCGAGTGTCCGATGTCAGAGAAAATCCGTTACCAATCTAAGGTATCATATCAGAATTTACAAAGGGCTCCGACATATTATTAGGGGTAATAACGTAATTACGATTGATATGTAGTTTTGAATGGTTAAATTATATAAATCCCAACTTGTTTGATTTTTACATGTTTATGATTACAATTTGACAATTGAATAATTTATCATATTTTAATGTTGTATTTTTTAAAATAGTTTCGATTTCAATATTAAATGTGTATATCCGCAAAGTAGAAATACTTGGCGCGTTGGATTTCCCACGCACAGGTAGTTGAGTTAGAGTCTGACGAGGAGATAATCCCCCGCGTGTTCCACGAGTCACATCGATCTCTATTTTTTGGTAGACATCCTTTTAGCATGTACATATTTTTGTTAAAATGCAATTATATGAACTTACGCATGTACATATAGATGCATGTATGAAAATTTGTAAATGTTAATGCATATAACTTTGTAGAAAAGTTTTTGGATGTGGTAAAGTGAGTTAGTGAAATTTAGTATTACTTTTCTTTTAAGTTTTGTGCTTATTTCCATTTGATGGAATTTTATTGGTAAATGTATGATTTCATTAAAGTTTGTGTGGTGGAGTGGTTTTGAGTTGGACGGAGGGTTCGAAATGGAAGTTGAGGAAATAAATGTATTTTAAAAGTGTTTCTTTTGAAATCTGCATGTTTTTATAAATTTTGAGTTTTTTAGAAAAATAAAGGAAATTTTGCCGATTTTTTTAAAAAAAAATTATAGTGCATATATATAAATAATAATGAATAAATCGATTAAGGTAGCATCCTTCAACTCGAGTTTCTATCCGAATGGAAATCGGGTGGAGGGTGTTATAGTTATGATCAAATTTAATAAACATTTTCTACCACCAAATAACATTGAACAATGGTAAGAGCTTTTTTTAATTAATTGATAGAATATCAAAAGGACGGACACTTCCCAAGTTAACATAATGGAGAATGAAAAAATTGTCAAAGTATTTTTATTTCTCTCCTTTTTTTTTTTTTTTTAAGTACAAGGTATTTTTCTCTTATATTTACTATAGTTGAAAAATAAAAATTATATTTAACCATTGGATGAAATACCTAATGACCTTCGATTCTTACAAGGTAATTGAAGCAAAATATATACAAAATATATAGAAGAAATAATTAAAACAAGCATATGAAACTCCATATATAAACTCCACCATACTCCCATCTAGTGTGTTTTTATGTGAACTTATGAGTCAAGCATATCTCACAAAATAACAAGTCATACATACAAATTAAAATACACTTTGTGATCAATAATATATAAGGAAAAAAAAAAAAAAAAATCTTCACAATTCTATTCAAAGATATTATACCGCCAAATGAATGGAAGACTTTGTCTGTCGAAAATTTCTCACCAGAACTCGACTGTGTCTAAATAAACGAAACTGCCGAGAAGTGAGGGAAAAAAAAAAAACCCACAACACTCTGTATGGACGGCACGTATCTTCCCGTATCCTCTATTTAAACACCCCACCATCACAACACAGAAGCAGTGAAATAGTAAAAGAAGCCAACTAAAGATTTGAAGATCAATTTGGAGTGACAATGAGATCATCAAGTTATTTCTTGACCTTCCTGCTGCTTGTGGTGCTAGTTGTGTGCCATGGAGTGGCCGCGGAGGAAGAGTGGGATTGGGGAAGAGAATGGGAGGTGGAGAGAGGACGAGGAGAAGAGAGAAAAGGACCCCAAGATGAGGAGATTTTCTTGCTGCATAGGTCAAAACAAGTGGTGAAAACTGATGCTGGAGAGATGCGGGTGGTTAGGAGCGTTGGTGGTAGAATTGTGGAGAGGCCAATGCACATTGGCTTCATCACTATGGAGCCTCAAACCCTCTACGTCCCTCAATATATTGATTCCAGCTTGATCCTCTTCATTCACAATGGTACTTGTTAACATATATGTGTGTGTTTTAATGATATTAGTGTATGTTAAACACGGTTCGTAACTTGCAAAGCCAATTGTAATCAAATGCTGACAAGCATGATATGAATGTGTTACAGGGGAAGCACGAGTCGGATCCATCTGCAAAGATGATCTAGCAGAAAGGAACTTGAAGACGGGTGATATATATCGAATTCCAGCTGGTTCAACCTTCTATTTGGAGAACATACAGGAAAGCCAGAGGCTTCACATCATTTGCAGCATTGACCCATCTGAAAGCTTGGGCTTGAGATCTTTCCAGGTTCATACACACACACACAAATAAGAAACAATGAGGCCAATTAATACACATTTCTCATGTTTGTTTGTTTTTTTTTTCAATTGTAGTCTTTCTTCATTGGTGGAGGGACGCATCCAGCGTCTATTCTCTCCGGATTCCATCGTCAAACGCTTGCACATGCTTTTAATGTGAGCCCTTGTAATTCTTTTACATAGCAGTACCTGATTGGAAATAATTTGTCTAAATTGGTTTTAACACAACAAATTTCTATAGGTGTCTGAATCAGAAGTGGAGGAGATCCTGAGCAGGCAAAGAGAGGGTCCAATTGTGTATGTATCCGACTCTCATTCATCAAGCTTGTGGGCAAAATTCTCGCAACTTAAAGAGCAAGACAGACTTCAACAACTGAAGAGCATGGCGGGTTTCCAACAAGAGCCTGAAGAAGAACAAGAACAAGAACTAGAACTAGAAGAAGAAATCACGTGGTCATGGAGGAAACTCCTCAGCTCAGTCTTTGGGACCACCGGAAACGAAAAGACTGACAGAGGAAGCAGTGAATCATCACCAGACTCATACAACATCTATGACAGAACCCCTGACTTCCAAAACAACTTTGGATGGAGCGTTGCCCTTGACGAGTCTGATTATAGGCCGCTTAAACACTCTGGCATTGGCGTCTACCTTGTCAATCTCACTGCGGTAATCAAATAAAACCACCGACCAATCAATGAACATTTCTTTTACATTACTTGAAATATAAGATAATAACATATCATAGATACCTTCTATTCCAGTTTAAATACAACAATTAGACCGTTTTCTAATAGTTTAAACTTTTAAGTCTAACATTTTTTGATATGTTATTAGAATCTGAAGATCTCTAGTTTGAATTTAGCAATTTTTTATATGACATCAGAATCTGAGATCTCTAGTTCAAATCCCCCTCTATCTGGAAAGTGGGTCAGATTTCTGGTTTCTAACGTGGTATCTGAACCTGGAGCTCAGGCTCATCTCTGGTAACTAACATAAGTTATGCACTTTTGTTGTTTTACAGGGATCCATGCTGGCGCCACATTTGAATCCAACAGCCACAGAATATGGAATAGTACTGAGAGGAAGTGGAAGGATTCAGATAGTGTATCCAAACGGGACCTCAGCAATGAACACGAAAGTGAAACAAGGGGATGTGTTTTGGGTTCCAAGGTACTTTGCATTCTGCCAAATCGCTTCCAGGACAGGCCCTTTTGAGTTCTTCGGATTCACAACCTCGGCACGCAAGAACAGGCCACAGTTCCTGGTGGGTGCAAATTCACTTCTCCAAACACTACCGAAACAAGAGCTGGCAGCAGCCTTCAGCGTGAGCGAGCAGAGGCTCAAACGCTTCACCAGGGCACAACGTGAAGCTGTAATTCTGCCAATGTCAACGTCCCAGAAGAAGGTGAAGAAATCCGGATTGAAAGCAGCGAGGATGCAGAAGGCGATCTAGCGTTTTGGCGAGTTCATTAATTAGTAGTGATGTGATTTAAAGGATTCATTTGGATAGTGAATAAGAGTGGAAAATGAAGGTGATCAATAAGTTGTAATTGATTTGCTGGCACTCGATTTGGCACTACTATATTAGTGTTCTCTCTTATTTAATTATTAATGAGCAAGGTTTATTATTGATTTATTGTTTGCTTGTCTTTTTTTGTTACTCTTTCAGATTGTGTTACCATGCTTTTAGTTGCTTCACTTATATCTAGATGTCCAAATTCATTTGGATTTCTAACGTATTATCTATAATGCCTCAGATTATAATAAACAAACAGTATTAAAATTAATATGGATTTTGAATGACAATGACGTTTTTTAGTGATAAAGTATGCGACCATTATGCACTCATTTAAAGAACCAAAACAAAGCAAAACGCTCTTCACTAATTTAACTAAGAATTAGTTAAGAATAAGGACAGAGAATTAATCAAACAGAGTTTTTTTTTAAAAAAAAAAGTTGAGTATGTTTTGCATTGTTTTACGTAAATTCTAATTTGAAGCTAAAAAATTTTATTTTCATATCAATTGAATTTGTTTATTAAAAAACTTCCACAAATTTTTAGTATGATAAAAAAAGACTTCATATTAAACTCTTAAAAAGTATTTAGTCATTGAACTTCGAAGTTGATAAAATTCGTGCGGTCTCACACTAGGAACACCATTATCCAAACTAATTTAAGTTTCTAAAAATTAGACAATATAAGGTTTATTCAATGGTATATCTCAAATTCTTACATCCTTAAAATGGTGAGACTAAATTGTGTTTTCTTTCCTCTAGTCTAAATTATTTGTAATAGTTTTAAAAAAGGTAATAAGATTTTTTTTATGAAATCAAAAAATTAAGATTTTTGAAAGTTGGAAACAAAAGGTAAGTTATTGAACCCACATTCAGCTAGAGTGACAATATTTCCATCCCTCAAAAATTTTTTGTACACCCTTTCACTTGCGCACCACGTAATGATTGAAGGTTTAAATTTTTTTATCAAATAACAAACTATCTATCTTATACTCAGAAATAAGGATTTCCAAATAAAAGAAAGAATCTTTGTTAGATTTCATAACATTAGCCTTGGACTTCCCTGGCTTTATTATATCGTGACGATGACATGAAATAAAGTGAACAACACCAGTTTTCAACCTGCTTATGCATCTGCTGGTTATACCCGCCTTGATAAAATATCATTGAGAAGAATACATCATCAAGGCTTTCTTGCATCATCAGAGCTTTCTTGTTTACTGCTGCCTGTACAATGTTTTCAATTCTTTTACTGCTGCCTCTGGAATGTTTTCAATTTTTTGCATAAGCAGGTTGTAAACTGGTGTTATTCGCTTTATTTCAATTTTGTGAAATCTAACTAAGATTCTTTCATCTGGAAATCCTCATTTCTGAGTATAGGTTAGACAGTTTGTTATTTGATAAAATTTTAAAATTGTTTCCCTTCCTTCAATCTCATTCAAGATTGCATAAATCATTATGGGATGTGCAAACAAAAGGGGTTTATATATCAATTTTGAGGGGTGGAAATATCACCATTCTTTTGGCTATTAGGCCATAATGCAAGGCAAGTAAGGATATAAGGCTTAAGCTCACTGCCAGAAAATCCAAAGGAGTAATTATGGACCAACGATAAGATCCCTTCTCTTCATTTAAACTTTATTTAAGTTGATTTGTAATGATTTTTTTTTTCAAGATATTAATATTATTAATAATTAATAATTATATTAACAACTAATCAAAAAATTAAAACAATATTGGATAAACCAAAATTAAAGGTCAAATAAGGGCCATAATTTAATATACAGAAAAAAAATAATTTTTTATTGAAGATGTTTAAGTTTGTTTATGCTTGACTAGTAGCTAGTAGCCCCCTTTTCAACACACATTACATATCCGTGGAATGGAAGTGATGAAATGAAGTTATATTGTTTTCATGTGTTGCGTTGGATGTGCATTTTTCATTCAAACTTCTATTCCAAGTAGAAAGAGAAAGTGTATTAACAATTTAAGTCGATAGTGAATGTGCGATTTGTATGACATTTGAATTGTATTGCAAATGTTTTATCATACATTTTTTAATTGTATTGCAAAGGTTTTATCATACAATTTTGTAAATATAATGCTAAAATAAATATTATCATGTTTGAACGTAAACATCAAATAAGTTAGAGATTTATCAAGACTTAATAAGATCGATTACTATTTATATGTCTCGAATATATTTTTATGATTAGGAGATAATTATATTAAACATCTGTTGAGATCAATTACTACTTATATACCTGAATGACTTCTTATGATTGGAAAATAATTACATGAAAAATTTATCAGAATCTATCAAGATCAATCATAGTTTATATTACTTATCAAAAATTCAATCCCACAATAAAAAAACAAAACTAAATCCTGCAAAATGCATATGAAGCTCAAACCCTCATTGTCTTTCTATTAGCTTCTATCTTTTACGCACACGATTGGAAACTGATGTTGTTAATGCCGCCTCTTCAGCTGTAGATATGTATAACATCCCGGATTTTCTCTAATTAAGAAAAATAAAAATATATTGGGATGAATAGTATTTTTGGGATAAATAGTGATTTTTGGATGAACAATATTTTCAGACGGAATAGTATCCGTGTGAATAGTGAATTTTTCAGAAAGCGGACCTCGAAATCGAAAAGCTCCGGAATAACTAATGGAGTCTAAGGAAACTGAAACGGATTAAAAATGAGTTCGTTTTAGGCAAAATGGAGCGATTTTCGGATCCGATCAGGAACCCGGAAAGATTTTTAGAAAAATTCAAAAATTTAGGAAAGTGTCGGAATGAGTATTAAAATGCTCATGAAGCATTTTAGAAATTCAAATGACACTTTCCAAGGTGATTCAGATGGAAATAGAATAAATTCAAAAATCACTGGAGACGATTTAGTGAATTTTCGGAGAGTTCAAAAAGAGCATGGAATGACTTTTAAGAGTAACTGAGATTATCAGGAGTATGTAGGCAGTCCGAATATAGGCCCTGGTAAATTTTGAAAGGATTTCGAGAAACTTCCAGAAAAGCTGAATTCGAGTATCCCGGAAAAGTCAAATCGAAAGAGATAAGAAATGATAAACATGTGGCATAAGAGAATTATAAATTGAGTATAAATTAAAAAGATTGTGTGGTAAATTTTAAAGATTTAAATTGTGACTTTTAAGTGATGGAAAATAATAATAATAAAATAATAACGAATACACCGATTAAGGTAGCATCCTCCGACTCGGGTTTCCATCCGAATGGGAATCGGGTGGAGGGTGTTACAATATGGCTTCCCCTTGGAGCCCCTTCTTCCATGTTACTGTTGATGTTCAGGCCTTGTGTAGGGTACTTGGATTTTTTTTTTTTTCAACTGTAGGGTAGTTGGAGTTATAAATTGTCTTTCTGTTTCAAGAGATTGCAACGAGACAACTCACACTCCAAAATTCCTGTCTTCTCCTCTATAAAAGGAAGATCTTGGTTTGGAACCAAACCTGAGTATATTTCTTCCATTGTTTGAATGGAAGTCTCTCAAATTAAAAAATTAAAAAAAAAAAAATAGATATGCACAACACTTGTATTTAAAAAGATGATATAATAGGAAAATAAGTATTAACATGTACAATATATGTTATGCCCGTTTTTCCGATCTGGACAAATGGACCGGGATAGGCCCAGCAAGTATGAACAGGTATAAGGGCCTCAGAAGGCTCGAGCCTCAGATCGCCGCCATGAGCTCAACCTGCTCGTGAGACCTTCCAGATCGTGAGATCGCCTAACATCGAAGTCACCAGAGGCACACCTCCAACCCACACCTACACCTGTCCAGTTCGCATGGTCCAACGAACTAAGGAGCCTGCACCATGAGGTACCTTGTGCAGCAAGTCAGCTGAACCACCAACCCTCCTGACTTCGCGTCAGAGCCACTTACACAATTTTCGAAAAGCATTTAATGCAGCAGCCAAGCATTTAATGAAGAGAAGACTTCTCCTAATGCATTAAATACAAACGTGCACACAAAGGAAATAATCATTACTTTTACAATAAATGCAGCATGGTTATGGCATGATTAGTTGAAATTACCATCATTTGTAACGTGTATTACACTCATTTGTATCTTTTTTTGTATCTCTCCGCCCTCTATAAATATGAAAGATTTTTACTGTATCGACAATTTAAGCATACTAGTGTACTGTCATTCTGCCGGAATTAACCCAGAGTGGCCTGTGGACGTATGGGTCGTCGCCGAACCACATAAAAATCCAGTATTAGCATTCATTTTTTTCCCTCCTCTCTTCATTAATCATCTCATTACTTTCACCAGCTATTGCAACTAACATTCCTTCATCTTAATCACGTCCTACCAACCTTAAACCTCATTCACTACTCATTTATTACGCATTCATTATCATTATCACCATTTAATTACCTCGTTCGCAGTCTGGGCCCCTATATCTCTGGATTGACCGTTTCCGAACGTCAACAATATATAAATTACAAAAAGATAACAATTCTTTATCATTTATTTGATAAAAAAATAGCATTAAAAAATGTTCTTATTGTGTTCTCTCTTTGGTAGTTATAATTTATTTACACTTCACAGTAGCAACCAAACAACCATCAACAATTTTTCTCTTGAGGTAAACTATCAACTATCAACATTTTCATTAACAAAAATTTAGAGGTAATTGATAATCAAATGCTTCTAATTTTCTAATATCATCACGTGCAAAGCACATGCAACCACTCTGTTTCTTTTCCATTTCTTTTTTTTTTTTTTGCATTTCATTTTTACTACTAGACCTGCAAAACATAAATCAACCAAAAAAATACCTAAAAATCACAAACCATGAGAGATCAAAGCAATCGCTCTCTTCTTCTCCTACCTCTTCTTCTTCTTCTCTCGATCAGCTTCACGTTCCAAATTGCAGAATCCGAAGTCATAAACTTGACTCCTGACACTTTCTCCGACAAGGTAACCACAAAAAAAAAAAAAAAAACCTCTACTTTCCTGAAAATTTTTACACTGTTAGTTCTTTTTATTTAGTACCCAACATCACAGATCCATGATTCTACATGAACATCAAATTCTGGGTCGTGGGTTTTTTTTTTTTATTTAAATAAAGTTCTTTTCTTGCTGAATTATTATGTGACTGTGTCTGATATATATAAGAGTTAATAGGTTGTCAATATGTATGGTTGCTGTTGTGTTTGATTTTTGTTTCATTATAGTTAGATGGGTATTGTAGAAACTGTGGCATTAATGGAAATAGCTTCTTTCTTTTCTTTTTTTTTTTTTTATGTTTTTTACTTTTTGTGCTTGATTGTTGACATTTTAGGATTTAATGACAATCTGGGTGAGCTGTTTGATCTGGGAAACGGGTGTCGTATTTTATAGTCTATATGCTGAGAGTTTTTGGCAGTGGTCTTTGATTGAATTGGTTGGAATGGATTGTGTCTTTGTTGTTAATCTATTGCCAAGTGGTGATTTATCAATTGTTGATTAATAGTTTGGTTGGTCGCTCAAGTTAACGGCCAATATTAGACTACAAAGTGATACAAAGAGGGGTTTGTTCTTTTGGTTGGTTTATGTATAGTGTCTTGAGTTTCCTTGGATGGCCCTTCTTTAATGGCATTGTGGACTGCTGTTTGGTTTTAGTCTTTTTGTCTGTACACTTTGTTTCCTATCAAGAGAGATACAAAGAGGGGTTTAGTGTAGAGTTATAAAGTGTGAGGGTGGGTAGTTCAATAATTATAGTTTAAAGACTTTTTGCTGTTCTTATGTTGGTTTGTTTTGAGCAGGTGAAGGAAAAGGACACTGCATGGTTCGTAAAATTTTGTGTCCCTTGGTGTAAGCATTGGTAATTAATCTCACTTTTGTTTGCGAGTGAATTATACTTGATTATAGAATATTTCTTTCATGTAATACATTCTTTTGATAACCATAACGATTTGTATCAGTAAGAATTTGAGGTCATTATGGGAGGACCTGGGAAAGGCAATGGAAGGGGAAGACGAAATAGAGATTGGAGAGGTTGACTGTGCTACGGGCAAATCTGTATGCACCAAAGTTGATATTCATTCCTATCCTACATTTAAGCTTTTTTATGAAGGAGAAGAAGTTGCAAAATATCAAGGTAAAATTCTAACATTATTTATTTGCAAAATAATATGCTTATTGTCTCATTTATGTGACCCGTGATCCTGATTCAGATTGCGGAGCTCAGCCCTTATCTTTTAATGATCATAAGTTAAATCCTTAGTTTACTGTGATGGTGTTGATTTTTTGAAGAACTTTTATTCTTCCATTTACATGCATCTGAGGCTTTATAAAAGGAGTATAGCCCTGGATTAAAGATGAAATGCTTATGGGCTTAGTATTCGATTTGTGTTAAAAATTTAATTGTATCAGAAAGAGGAAAGTAATCTGACTCTAAAAAATTAAAGCAAAGAGTCTTTTAACCTCTCAAGGTATCTAAAACGAAACCCAGGAGAGTTCTCTTGTTGATATTGAAAGGACGAAGGTTTTTGTCAAGTCAAGGCAACCTTGCATTGGCAGAGTAGGTGATCCTGTTGACCTTCCTTGGAATAACACTCTCAGGACCTTCTTCCAAAAGCGTCACAACTGCTTATATGTTTAGTATAGTTTAGTTTAATAGAACTACAAGCTAAAATTAAACTCTATTGTTTGGGCACTTAAAGAAACCCAAGTACTAATTAGAAAAGTTTCATCAGCTAAGCCTTACATCCTATACTGCTTAGAGAATGAAGACCACTGCATACTTTGAGAATAAACAGACTAACAAGTAAATTCATGTGTAAAATGACTTCTTCACTGAAAAATTGGCTGACCATGAAATGGACAATGTAGGCCATCATATGTGCACTTTGTTATCGTATCAGTGCCACTACTAACACATTGTTAATATGATGGCTTAAATCGTTCGTTCCATGGGTCGGTATATGTTATTCATCTGCGTGAGGTCTGTCCCAGAAGATGGTGCAGATATGGTGATATAGGGTAGCTACTGATGGTATTTTGCATTAAAGTGAATGGAAGTTATTTTTGTAATAATGTTTTATCGAGATGACTAAATACTTGTGGTGTGCCCTTCTTGGGGCAACTTTTTAGTGGTGCCATGGTGGGGGGTTGATTTAGGGAACTAATAGCTGGTTATACATTTGAATTTCAATTTATACTATATGTTAGTTTTCTCCATGCTTGAAACTGCTTCTGCATTACAATGGCAAACCAATGTCAACTGGTGTTTAAGCCAAGTTCCAATTTCTTTGGCATAAGCTACTAAAACTGTTACTGTTGTGAGCTAGCAACTGTGAGAAATAATTTCTTGAAATGATTACCTGAAATGATTAGTTATTATAATTTAATTAGAAGAATATTAGCGAATGGGAAACAATTAATGCAATTTGGAAGAGGTAAAGAGAGAATCTCCTGTTTGCAGCTTGTTGTGTGATGTTCCAGAACATAAGACTGTTTGAAATATTAAGTGGGAAGTATACTTCCAATCTTGCTAATCTATTGACACCTTGTACTTCCATTTAAAGCTCTGGTTACCTTTACTTTCCCTGCTTCTAAAAAGTTATGAAGATTCTCAATATTGTTTATCATCTTTGACTCCTTGCATAATTCTTATGCTATAGGCCCTTGCTAGCATACAAAACATTAGACTTGGATGCAGAATCTGTTGCATACAGAAATCGTTCTGATCTTATTAGCATTATACCTGCCTCATTCATGAGAGTTTAATAGGAAAGGACCATGTCACCTGAAAGTTTTTCATGCCATTTACATATCTATGCATGATCTTATATTTAAACGTCTGTCACTGTAATCACAAGTTTTTTGTAAAGGACTTATACACAGGACTTTATGGGATGACTGTAATCACGTTGTATGCCTGTCCCATTGATGTATTTTTCTCCTCTTACGAAGGGGATAACTGCCATGGTAGTTTTGTACTAATCATTATATGATGAAATGCTTTTCATGAATAAACTTGTGGAATATCTTTGGCCAAATCATCTAATCTTATTTTATCCGTACTCATCAAATGAATAGGGCCAAGAAACGTTGAATCGCTTAAAAAGTTTGCTTTGGAAGAAGCAGAGAAAGCAGCAACAAAGGCCCAAGTTGATGATGACAAGGAATTGTGATAATTTCCAAGGTAAACAGCAGAATTTCATGATTATGGTTTTATGGTTGTGGCATCAATTTATGTTGTTAAAAATCAATGACAAAACACTTTAGGAAATAAATTTTGTTTGTAAGTTGTTTGGCAGTTAAGATAAATTATTCTGGTGTAGGTGTGGCGCTTCCCAGTGATACCGGGATTGCAGTGGCCCTTCATAGAACATGAAATTATTTATTTTCAACGTCTCAGCTATGGGTCATGAGCTGGTGGCATTACAGTGAGTGTGATCAAAGATGTTTTTGTAGTCATCTTGTGATCAGCATTTTGTTAAATCTAGCGGATACGTCCTATATATATATATATACATATATATAGGCAGAGAACTTATTTTTTTGTAAAGGACCACTTTATTAAGAGTCGCACTTGTCGTTGCTTTAAGATTTTTGATGAATTGACTAGTTTCATCAACTATTATTTCAGTTATATTACAAGTCACTTGTAGTTGCCTTTTTCTTCAATCACAACACATTCGTCAAAAATTGTTCTATATTTTATCAGACATCCGCCCATATAAAATCAAAGCGTAGTTTCTTTCATTAAGATGAATGACATTTGTATAAAATTTTGAAACATTATGATGTAGAGTTAAAGCGCTTAATAAACTCTACCATATGAGCAAAGTCGTAACATAGTACATGAGGAACTTAATTAAGTGATTTACACAATAAATCTAATGTTTTCTGAGAGAATTTTAATAGTTCAACGTCCCACGTGTGTCTTGAAGTAATTGATAGATGGATGTTGTCATGTTGACAGCCAAGTTATCCAACGACGACATATACAAGTTCCAAATGGCATATTCGTAAAAATGTAATCCAATAAACCAATAGTACAGAGTCACAAATTGGTAAACTCAAAATTTTAAAATAAAATGTGCATCAACCATTTAAAAAACACGAAGTTTGACATCCGAAGAATGACTCAATTTAATACTACTACAATAACAGAACAAGAAATGCAAAAATCCGAACCTCCATCACAGTCAATCGAACTCCCAGATAATATCCAAATTGCTCGACTGTAGATGGACTGCAACAGAAGCACATTATAAATAGGCTGTCCACAAAACCAACAAAATAAATTCCAAACGGACACAAAAATAAATCCCAACTTAGAAAATAACTACCCTAGCTATGGTAGATATCCTCCAGACCATCTCTCACTTCTTCTTGGCAGCAGCCTTGGTGACCTTGGCACCGGTTGGGTCCTTCTTCTCAACACTCTTGATCACACCAACAGCAACGGTTTGTCGCATGTCTCTCACAGCAAAACGTCCAAGTGGTGGGTACTGTGAGAATGTCTCGACAACCATGGGCTTGGTGGGAACCATCTTCACGAAACCAGCATCACCGTTCTTCAAGAATTTGGGCTCCTTCTCAAGCTCCTTACCTGACCGCCTGTCAATCTTGGTCATGATTTCAGCGAACTTGACAGCAATGTGGGAGGTGTGGCAGTCAAGCACTGGGGCATATCCATTTCCGATCTGTCCGGGGTGGTTCATGATGATGACCTGCGATGTGAAGTTGGCAGCCTCCTTGGCAGGATCATCCTTGGAGTTAGATGCGACGAATCCACGCTTGAGATCCTTGACAGCAACGTTCTTCACGTTGAATCCAACATTGTCACCTGGAAGAGCCTCCTGAAGAGCTTCATGGTGCATCTCAACAGACTTAACCTCAGTGGTCAGTCCAGTTGGGCCGAAAGTCACAACCATACCGGGCTTGATGATACCAGTCTCAACACGACCCACTGGCACAGTTCCAATACCTCCGATCTTGTACACATCCTGAAGTGGGAGACGGAGGGGCTTGTCTGAGGGCCTCTTGGGTTCATTGATCTGGTCAAGAGCCTCAAGGAGAGTTGGACCCTTGTACCAGTCGAGGTTGGTGGACCTCTCAATCATGTTATCACCCTCAAATCCAGAGATGGGGACAAAGGGGATCTTCTCAGGGTTGTATCCAACCTTCTTCAAGTAAGACGAGACTTCCTTCACAATTTCATCGTACCTAGCCTTGGAGTACTTGGGGGTAGTAGCGTCCATCTGCCCAAATCAATTCACGTAAACAAATTAATCCAATATCACACATCAATAGAACAGAATAAAAACAAAAACCATTAGGGGCAAGACTTGAGCTCACCTTGTTACAGCAGCAAATCATCTGCTTGACACCAAGGGTAAAAGCAAGCAAAGCATGCTCACGGGTCTGACCATCCTTGGAAATACCGGCTTCGAAACCACCAGTGGTGGAGTCAATGATAAGAACAGCACAGTCAGCCTGTGAGGTACCCGTAATCATGTTCTTAATAAAGTCACGATGTCCAGGAGCATCAATAACAGTGCAGTAGTACCTAGTGGTCTCAAACTTCCACAAGGCAATATCAATAGTAATACCACGCTCACGCTCAGCCTTAAGCTTGTCAAGCACCCAGGCATACTTGAAAGACCTCTTGTTCATCTCAGCAGCCTCCTTCTCAAACCTCTCAATCACACGCTTGTCAATACCACCAAGCTTGTAGATCAAGTGACCAGTAGTGGTCGACTTCCCAGAGTCGACATGTCCAATAACAACAATGTTGATGTGAACCTTTTCCTTTCCCATTATAGAATCTCACAACAAACACTGCAACACAAACCACACAAAAAATAGCCAACACAGTTCAATGAAACAACAAAAACATTCTCCAAAATAACCAAACACAACTTTAACCATGATTTTACCCTCGAAAATTAAGTCTTCATCCTCGAGTTTACTATAAATAGCATCAACAATAAATCCTTCACTATCAAAATCATCTATGACTATGAGCAGATTTAATTACACTAAATCGAAATTTTAAATATATTATTACAAATCCTATAGATTATGACAACATATCGCAATCAAAATTAAAAATTAAAAAGCAGATGCAAATCAATAAACCTGAATCAGAGACATGTATTCATACACATACAAAAATTCATCTTCACGTAAAATTTAACAGATCTAAGCATATCCTAAAGTGTCAACTCAGTTTCAACTACGAGAATCAAAATCTACTATAAAAAACTCAATAAACAACTATAAATCATTAACATAATATGAAAAAGAAAAAAAAAAGGCAAAAACAAACAAATCGATTTGTATACACAGTTCCAACAACGAGAATCAAAATCCACTATATAAAACTCGATACAACAACAACAACTCGATTAAAAAGTTAAAAGGAGAAACAATAAATAAATCGATTTGCATACTCAGTTTCAACTATTAGAATCCAAATCTACTATCAAGAACTCAATAAAATAACAGTAAATCGATAAAAAAAAAAAAAAAAAAAGACCAAAAAAACAGCAAACAAAACGAATCTAGTTGTATGCGAGAAATAGAATCGAGGTACAGAGAAGAGAGAGAGAGAGAGAGAGAGAGAGATCCGGACCTTAGAGAAGAGTCTGGAGACGGCGGCTTCAAGACGCTGCGAGAGTGTGTGTGTTTGTGAGCAGAGGACAACAAACGAGAGAGAAGCGTGGTTTTATAGTGGAGATTTGGAGTCTGGTGTCTGGTGTCTGGGATCGCGATTAGGGTTTTTGTATTGGCCGTTCGATTGTGGAGAGGGAGATCTAACGGTGGTAAATGTTAGGGTGCCATGTCGGATGCTATTTTTGACTTTTTGTAATTGTGTGCGTCGACAGAGAGGTGTGGAAGTATCAGCACATTCTTGACTTGTCTTCGCCAAATTACTAAATTAGCCTTGTTAAGCTTGTTTGGCATTTTATTGTTTTCTATTTTAATGGTTTGTTTGGTTGGCTTTGTGGAATAATCCTTCGGTTTTAAAAATAAAAGCAAATTACACAACAGGCTAAAAGGAAGTGAAAATATATCGACCTTTTTATTATGTCATCCTCTCACTTCATTAGTCAAATTTTATCTATTTTAACCATCGATCAAGATTTTAGATTAAATAATTAAAATACCTTCAACAATGTAAAATGATTATATCGCTCATGAAAAAAAAAAAGATGAAATTTCTAAAGGTAAAATGATGAAATAATTTTCAATTTAAAAAAAAAATAGAAAAACTGTGATATAAAATATATTAATAATTAAAAAAAAAAGTGAAATCTCCATCTTCCATCATGTTAATGGATGGTGGAGATCAATTTAAAAAATCAAAAAATAAATTGAGGAAAAGAACCTTTAATAAAATTCTTTTTTTTTTTAGAGTGAAAATAAAATCTAGAGATTATAGATGGTGGGATCCCATTGATCATCAAAAACCCTAGAGATAATAAATTATTAAAAAAAAAAAAATGTTCTTCATTTGAATCGACAAATCCAGATGAAAGCTTCATTTAGATCTGTTGACCCAGATAAAGGTTCTTCCACACTACTCTTCATCTTCTCTATGCCCATGGCCTCTGGTAAAGGAAACTTAATGGTCTACAAATCACCGACTTTGGTGATGAAGACCCATTACCTCCATCTCCGAGATCCATCTTTAGGCTCTTATATTTGATTTTTTTTTTTTTTTTTGTTACATCCATTTTGAGGTTGAGTTGAATGCTGAAGTCCATACTACATCTCTTTTGAGTTGATTTTTTTTTCTTAAATATGTATATCTTTGGGATTGAAGTTGAAAATTTTGGTGTAGAGAGAGATATAAGCATGAAGGCAAATGTAAATCTAGAGAGAGAAACAGACTCAGTGGAGATTGTTCTCCAAAATCATCCACTGTGGAGGGCAATTTTGACCAGTTGATGAATAAGAAGAAGAGAGGAATGATTCAACACTATCTATTATGATGAAGAGGATGAAGCATTTTTTATTGTTTTTTATTTAATTAATAAAATATGTAATTATTATTTGTAAGGCTGATGTGGCAAGATATTATTAGAGAAAATATTTAATTTTTTGTTTTGAATTTAATCTCTGCAACCATCATGTGATGGATGGTAAAGATTTTTTAAAAAGAAAAAAGAAAAAATACTGGTTTTAATCTTTTATTTATTTTCTATAATTTTAAACTTTAAAAGAAAAATATATATATATGAAATTGTCCTTAAGTCAACTGAGGTTGACTAACTTTAACAGAAATTGACTAAAGGAGTAAAGGTAGTGGGTAATAAAATAGTAAAATTTGTTTACGTCTGAATAAAAACATATCTTAGGGGTGTCGTGCAATTCGTTCTTAAAGTAAATAGCAAATAGTTCATTTTTACATTTATGTCCTTTAAATCTAGCCAAATCCATCAAAATTAAATGTTATATTTATGGTTTAAAATTTACTATAATAGATAAATGTATCCAAAAGTGTACAACCATTTGAATAGGAATGGTAAAATTATCTATAAATATAGATATACGTAGGAATCCATTCAATTTAAAACGGATATGAATATTTTTAAATTGGAATAGAGATGAATATAATTATATTATCCATTTTATTTTTGGAAATGAGGATGGATATGACCCATGAATATCCATCCCTACATATCAGTTAATAATATTAATATCTTACAAATATAATAAATTTAATTTTTATTATGTAATTATTGAAAATAATAATTGATCACTTTCTATTTTTGTTGAAAGTCCATTAACTTTTGCATCCATTATGATTTTCAAGTTATATTTCACTTGTTTAAGCTTGACGAGTCTCAATAAATTCATTGTGATTTGTGTCAAATTAATTTTAAAAAGATTTTATCTATAAATTTGGATTTCTTTTTTCTATCGAATTCTATAGTCTTGCTTAAAATGCTCTCAGTCTAAAAGTAGTTATATTATTCAGATATTAAAGATCTTCTTTTTTTCTTTGAAAATAAAAATCATCCAATAATTTGTAATTTTCATGCGCTTTGATTGAGTATTTTAGTTATTTAATTGAAAAGAAGTCTTAAGAGAAAATTAATAGTAAAACTCAAAACTAACAATGCAGATGAGTCAAAAGTCTCAAAGAGTTGTTGATGAAATTTCATTTGACACTTTCTCATCTACTGCGTTGACATCAAATTTTATAGTTGTTAGTATCTGATGAGATACTTAATATATACTTAATAATTATTTAAATCTGATCTTGCTCAAAATGGGGATCACATTCATCTTTCATGTGATACATGCACATAACTATAATATTAAAAAAAGAAAGGAATACTAGATTTGAATTTGATTTTTTTTTAGGAGTTCCACCTGATTTTAGATTACAAGCAATACTACATAACAATAAATATTCTGAAAAAATTGTATCTTTTTTTTTTTTTTTTAAAATCCTGGAAAAATTGTATCTAAAGTGATATATGTAGGTGAGTTGTAACAGTTTTATTTTTAACGTTTACCTTTTTGGGAAACAAATATCTTCAAACATACTAATAAATACATATAACAGGACTTTAATTTATGAGAAAAATCTATATTCTCCATATAGTCACATAAATGCAAGGAAAATATATTAACCACTGAAATTATTATACTACTTTTAAATTATTCTTTTTTTCTTTTTTTTGAAATATACTTTTGAATTATTGTTAAATTAAATTAATAAATTATTTTGTATTAATTATCAATTAAAAGGTTAATCTATTTTAAGAATGATAACTGACAGGATAAATGTGGGGAATTAGGCAGACACAGCTGTAGATAATATCTCAACTTTTAAGTCAAATGAGCGAATAACTCAACCTAAATTGGCAGTGAACAGTACAGCCACCCTCAACATCTGATGTGTCACCAAGTAACTTTGAGTCACTACAATTTGTCCTATTTTGCTGCCAAGATACCCTCTCATTTGTTTATTGGTTCGTCCTAATATTTTAAAATTAGGAGATACTAATCACACACACACATACATGCACACATACATAAACATACATACATACACACACAGAATAGGCCTAGAGACCAAAAAAAATATAGATTTCAAGATTTGACAAACCGGCCCTAAGGATAATTTGTATATCCCAAACTTCATGAGTGATTATCTAGAGCTATTAGGCATGCTCCGTAACATTACACAGGCTCACACATGAGAAAAGCAAAAAGAAAAGGGTTAAAGAAAATCAAGTTCTTTTGCTTGCATTATCTATTTAATATTATTATCATTGATATTGATACATATGTTGTCATGTGCAAGTTCGTGTGAAATCATGAGGCACAAGATCCAGACAAGACTTGATGATACAGTTTCTCGAAACCAGAAAATCAGGATTCATGCCCCCCAAAACTAAATGACTGTTTAAAGGCAGATCTAGCAGCAAGCAGCCTACTCATTTTTTGATATGTTCTTGAATGCTCCCCTGGTGGAGTTCCAAAAGGAGAACATATTATATTAGGGTGGAGAGACATTCTTCCTTCATTCTGGTCTTGTATCCATATGGGCAGACTGCAGAGTGAAACATATAGACTCCATGACACCCTGCTTGGCTGCTACCCGGTGGAGTTTTGTTAGCACAAAAAAATTAAGGTGGAGTTGGTGACACAGCCTCCTTTGAAACTGGCATTTGTGTCATGGAGAAAATCTTACAAGTTGGGCCCAGCACAATGACAAAACAAATTGTTGTGGATCATGCAAGCAAAAGGTTATACTACTATGTTGTTAATGAGTTTACGTATGATAGTTTGGTCATTTGCTATTTAATTTGGGATTATAAGTCCTTCAACATGGTATTAAAGTCTAATTGAAAGAGAGACCTTTGTTAAAATCTTTATAATTCCCCAGTTAATACCATACCACAATATTTCGACCACTATAAATCTTATATTACTAGGTAGTTTCAAATCATGCAATTTTTTGAGATCACTAGCCACTTCGCTTTATTTCAAATATACTGCAATTTAACTTTAAAAAATCATAATCCTAAACTTCATTTGTCCATCAATTCACTTCACCCCCAAGGCAAAAGTCGCGTCAAGATGAACACTTTGTCACTTGCCATTCAACTTAATAATCATTACTATATTTTTCTTACACAAGATACCTAGACAGTCATGATATTAAAATACATAAGCTTGGATGAATAAGTACCGCAGCGTGTACCTTTTTTGTAGCAGAAATTTGTGTAGACTAAGTACTCTCTGTGTTTATTGAAAGAGTTCTTTGATCCAAGGGTTCCATGATTATCAAAGCCCACGTTAAGCCAATTGCTAGGAATGACTACTAATTGCATAGATCAGAAAAGTATAAAACTTCAACATCATGTTTATCTGCAATACAAATTACAGAATTCATTATAATTTATATGTGTATCAGAGATAAAATGTAACATTGTTCCTTAAGAATACTAAACAATTAGACTCTGAATAAGGAATCTTTAACATACTCACAAATCTCACCTACACACAAACTTTGTACTTAGATGTTTTGTAAAAGTGTACAGAAAGTCTTTATTTGAGAAGTCTCCCTTGCAATTAATTATTACAAGGCATAGCCTTAAATCCGCACCATAGAATGAGGAAAAAACAAAAAAACAAAAGCATCTGTTAACCAAATCAACATCATGCTTTTTAATTTTATTTTTGTTGTTGATGTGCATAAAATTTATGTAACAGCTTCCAACCCCTCAAGACTTGCACAATTTGGGCACGGGCACAATACCGGAAAGCATACTATTGATTTTCCAAATGAAGGAATTTAATGATCGTTACCTTAAGCACTTCCTATCATTTGAATCACCAAAGTCATCTTCAAACACAGATCGGAGCTTCATGTAAGTGTGTCCATCCACAAGGTCTTTATCTTGCAACTCCATCAAAAAATTCATGGCTTCTTCTACCCTTCCTCGTCTGCACATCTCATCCAAGACTGTTCTGTATGTAATGAAATCAACTGATCTCTGCTTTTCAATCATCTCCCACAGAGAATCCATAGCCTCTTCAACCTCCCCACCAAGAGCAAATGCATTAACAAGCGAGTTGTATGATCTAGCACTCGGTACAAACCCCTTCTGTTTCATCTCATCACACAACTCCCTAGCATTCTTTGTTCGACCTTGGCCACACAATCCATGGATCAAATAATCATAGGAAAACGAGTTAGGCAAACAGTTGTAGACCACACCCATTTGATGGAATACCCTAAGGGCATCATTAACATGATTCGAAAGCACATATCCTTTTATCATAGAATTCAATGAGAAAATATCAGGTTCAACCCCATCATCAACCATTTGCCTAAACAAACATCTAATAGTCTCCATATACATATGATTTATATAAGTATTCCTTCCCCTACTCAAGAATGCTGTGAACAAAATATTATACGTCCTAATCGAAGGCCTACATTCCAAGTTCCTACTACTCTTCATATGCCTAAATATATTCACCGCTCTAGTCAACTTCCTAGCTTCTGCGAAATAATATATTATTGTATTGTACATAGCCTCAGAACCAACATAAGGAACTGCAAGCACTTGGTTAACTACATTGTCCATTTCTTGATACATTTTCGCTGCACCGAGCTTCTTTATAGTGGTGTGATAAGTTGACACATTGTGTCTAAACCGGGGCTGCTGTGATGCCCAATTGAAGAGCTCCAGACACACTAAAGGGTCTTCTTGAAGAGTTATAGCATTGCATAGCTCTTCATTACTAAATCTTGGCAGCAGGTGAGAGACTGCACTTTGAAATCGTGCTTCATCAAGTACAGGTTTGCTGTTAGCTTTTGTTCTTTTACTTATCCTTCTTCTCAATGATCTTGATGGAGGTTTAGTTGAATAAAAATAACATAAAATCACACCTGAAAACAATTTTGAAAGTTGATTTGTCCGGGTTCGATAATATTGATGAATTGGGTTCATGGAGCACGCCTGTTTGATAAAATGTCGGTGAGAAAAAATGTGCCTAGTGCAATCTCTCCCAACACCATTCATCATAGCTTAAAAAATTAATTATCGGCGAAAATTGAACAAAGCAAGTGTTTGTTATTGGAATTGAAATGGAACCGGAAAAGTTGAAGATGTGACCCTTTTATGGGGTTGGAGTGGATGTGAAATCAAGAGCTGGCACAGCACAGAGCATTTGGTGTGTGACTGTGAGAGAGGTGAGACTTGAATGACTTGGAATTTACTGCATGGTAAAATTTTCAAATGCTGATGCCTGGCCAAGGAAAACATAAAGATTGACAGTCACAGAGCCAAACCAGTATGTGAATCTTTTACCAACAGCATTTACTAAAAGAGGAACATAGCTTCATACACTCAATTTCCTCAGTTCCTGTAACATTAACAAACCAACTTTCTAACTAGCAACTTGCATACAGAAGAAGCCACACATCAAAACGAAAGCCAACAACAACTCAGACACAAGAAAACCACAATACTAAATAACCTTATAAATCTAACAACAGAATATTCTTATCACTCAAATTCATCACACATAAAAACTACTCAACATTCAATTTCGACAAACATAAAAACTACTAATCACTCAAATTTGACAGACATAGAAATTAATCCTCATATAATTAATTCTCATCGCTCGAATCCAACAAACTACTCGACACATAATCAATTCTCATTGCTTGAATATTGGCCAAACATGGAAACTACTCCTCCCATAATTAATTCTCATCACTCAAATATTCGCCAAACATCATTCACTTATCCTCACTCACATCCAATTTAACAATACAATCAACAAACAATGACAACTAAAAAAGCTCATAGCATAAACATTAGCAGCTACCTGCAACCAAAAACTGATAAAAACTGAAGAAACAAACAAGACAATAAAACTGGTTATAAAATAGACTCAAATTACCTTGCAACTAGCAACCAAATCCATCTCCTAATATTTTCAACTACAAAGGAAACTGAAGCCTCAATCAGCACCTAATCAATACTCAGCCGTAAGTAGAACCAATAATGAAAAAGAATCAGCCCATACAAGTCCGTAAACAGTGACCGATCTAATCAAAACAAGCGAACAAACCCCGAAAAGTCATCTCCAATTCAAATTTCAATCAAAAACAACAAAACCAAAAACATACAGCAAACAAAGGCACAATCGAAAAGAGAGCTTACAGGCGTAATCAATCAAATTGGAAGCTCAATCAACAATGAATTGAATCTCCCTCTATCTCTGTTGAAGTTAGGCCTTGCAGAGACGAGTCTGTTGATAACATTTTAGGCTATGCTGTGATCAATCATATCAAGATTCAAGTACTGGAAACTTCAGATGAAATTTAAATCCAGAATCAACCTAACTCAAGAGAGGGGTAATCTGTCAATTGGAGGATGGGAAATTTCACTTTAGTCCTTCAAGATTGACGAGATATTATTTTCTACTCACTAATGCGTCTTTAATTCCTGTCAACCCTAATGTTTTAAAATTTTATCAATTTAATCATTCTGTTACTTGCAGTTAGTCAAATCTAACAATATGAGAGATATTTTAATCTTTTTATGTCTAACTAAATATATAATTGACACATGTATGATTGAGATTTGACGAAAAAATTAATAAAAAATAATTACAAACTTTAGATTTCCATTACCATCAAAATTGTGATGGATAGTAGAGATTTATTAATAAAAAAATTAAATCAAAAAATAAATTAAAGGTTTTACAAATGTGCCTCGTGCAATCTCCCAACACTATTCATCATAGCTTATAAAAAATAATTATCAGAAGAAACCGAACAAAGCAAGTGGTTGTTATTGGAATTGAAATTGAACTGGAACAATCGAAGAAGTGACTTTTTTATGCGGTTGAAGTGGAAGCGAAAACCAGAGCCGGCGCAATGCAGAGTATTTGGTGTGCGACCGTGAGAAAGAGGTGAGACTTGAATGACTTGGAATTTACTCCACTGTTAAAATTTTCAAATGCTGACGGCTGACCAAGGAGAGACAATCAAAGATGCCAAAGTACGGATCTGCACCGCGAACCTAGGGTTGGACATCAATCAGGTTGAATTGGATCAAAAAAATTTTCAATTCGACAACAATTAAGTGTTTGAACCAATCCAACCAACCCAATAATATTTTTGAACCCAACCCAATTCTTTGATCGACTTGGGACTTACATCCCTCTTATAAAACGGACATGTATGCCTATATCCTACCCGCTATTAATGTAGGGTTTAAAATTACCCTAACCGCATTGTGACGGTATGGCCGAGTCCAGTGGACCCCGTCCATTTTGTCATCCCTATGACAAGTGCTGCTGTCATGAAAAAAGCAACTTGGGTTTTTTTTTTTTTTAAGTGAAAAAGCAACTTGGTTTTGTCGAGATTATATAAGGCTGACAAAGTGCATATGCATCCAACTCATTTTTTTTCGGAACGTGACAGAGAAAACGATAGTGTGATAGCTCCATTTTTCTTCTCCGACCAAAGAACCTAGACATAGACATTAAAATTACATGCATCCATTAAATTATATACCAATCCAGCTAAAAGATGCACAATAAATTCTTAGTTGTGACATGAAAATTTCGTGCAACCATAGCCAAACGATTACACAGGGTGATTGAAAGACCGCTGAACAAACACTACTAGTGATTTGCATGTGCTTCAAGGGTCTTGGAACGACTCTTTAAAACATCAACGCTCATGTCCGGTTTATTAAATTATTAAATTTATGATGTTAACCACAATATTTTCAGATTTTCGAAATAAACACTTTTACAACTGTAGTTGTGTGGGTGCTATGCAAATTTAACTCTTAACTTACAGAGTTTGAAACTCTAATCGATTCATGGCATAAGTTACATGAATATATTTGACTGTATCAGGTTAAAATACTATTATTGAATCTCTACTTAGTTTACAATTTTAAACAAATTATCTGTGATTAGTTTACAATTTTAAACAAATTATCAGTGATTTTGAGAATGGTAAAGTAATATTAATTGCATATACATGATCATTTTTGTAGTACTAATCATTGACGACTAGTGAATCCTGTTGAAACAGCTGACGTAGAAGAGGTGATCTCAAAAACGGCAAAAAGGTTGAACATATAATGGCAATGCTATGCCAACCACATAAAAAGAACATGCAAAGCAGTAATAGCAGCAGTCAATGACTTGTCTATATTAATGAGAGGTTTTAACTTATTATAGAGACTTCACCATATTGGTGGAGGTGGAGCCACTCACCTTTGAATAAATAATAAGGCAACTTTCTCAAAAACAAAACCATAACATAACAGACTTCTATAAAAGTTTGGTGCAGCACCAGGCACCAACTATGTGTTGGAACAAATAGATTATTGCAAGTACTACAAAGTATGAAGAAGTTTGCTATGCGGGAGAGATGGCACCGTCACCCTTGCTCTTCTTTTCATTAGCAGAGCTCGGCTGCCGGAATCATTTCTCCGGCATGGGAAACCTTGTGCTGTTTGTTGTGTCTATGCAGAGCTTGTTTTCATGATGAGAGAATCCAGTTTTGAGGTTAGTTTTGTGTTTATTTTTTTGGTGTTCTTTGAAATTTAATGTGTATGTGTGTGTGTGTGTGTGTTCTTTTTCATTTTAAGTTTGCAGGTAAGAAGGTGGCATGGGTGCTTTGCAACAGCCTGGCCGAGTCGGCACCAAGTACTCTATCAGCTATCACACACATTAAATTTCAAAGAAGAACACCGAAAAAATGAACACAAAACCAACCTCAAAACTTGATTCTCTCATCATGAAAACAAGCTCTGCATAGACACAACAAACAGCACAAGGTTTCCCATGCCGGAGAAATGATTCCGGCAGCCGAGCTCTGCTAATGAAAAGAAGAGCAAGGGTGACGGTTCCATCTCTCCCGCATAGCAAACTTCTTCATACTTTGTAGTACTTGCAATAATCTATTTGTTCCAACACATAGTTGGTGCCTGGTGCTGCACCAAACTTGTAAATAAGTCTGTTATGTTATGGTTTTGTTTTTGAGAAAGTTGCCTTATTATTTATTCAAAGGTGAGTGGCTCCACCTCCACCAATATGGTGAAGCCTCTATTATAAGTTAAAACCTCCCAGTAATTGACCACTCATTGATGGCTGCTATTGCAGCTGAAGGACTAGAGTGAAATGTCCCCTCTTCAGAGGGGACTTACAACACAACTTGAACAATCTGACAGTATACCAACTACTTGCAAGTTTCGAGTTACACAGCTAAGCATTATTTGATGCAATGCACTTGGCTAGAGAGCATCACCGTCAAGGGACAGAGTTCTTTTGCAAAACCCAATCAAAGGACAGCTGAATGAAGTCTTCTTAGGTACTTGTCCCTTTCGAAAGTCATCCACGTTTATCACATTCTTAGATAACAGAACCTTGCTTATTTAACCTAAACAGAAAACTAATACTCTCTTTCTGAAAGAAGAATTGCATCTTCACACTCACAAATAAATGAAAACAAGAATATAGAGGTAGCATTTGTTCTTGTGCCAAACTCTCACAAGGACCTTATTGATCAAATTTGTAAGGATTTTAAATTGTAGCTAAAATTATAGAGAAAGAATCTCCGATTTATTCCCCACTGTTTATATGACAATGGCCAATGCACGAGAATGTAAACTATAAGCAAACCAAATTCTTTCCCATTATATATGCATAATAGATGGATGATGCAGGTACAAGCATAAAAATGACAAAGCTAAGAAAGAGGCTGCTATTAATCGTTCAAATGATTTCAGAATATCCTTTGTTCTCAGAAGCCAGCAAACCCCCAACAGTGATCTCATCTCTGGTGAGATGCAGATCAAGTCAAACTTCACAACTGTTCAAACAAGTGTAAAGATGCATCGTTCCTCAACTAGGTGAGTAATACAGGGAACGAGATTTCAAAGAAACTAATCTTGAGCTGATTACCACGATCCTTCGGCACCCACTGTTGGATTCTGGAAAGCTGAGAATCCCCAGAAGGTCTTCAATGAGTAGGGCTGGGAGATTGTCACACCTTCTTCAGTTATCTTTGCTATCTGCAATTTTTGAGTAAAAAATGTTTGAGATCTCTAATAAATTATTTCAAGTAAGAGGCAGGCTACCCTATGAACCACATTCCTACGAACTACAAATTACAATGCACAAGTAAGTATCGAAACCAGCAGGACAATGAGATGGCTCATGACAGCTTATTTTACAATGAAAAAGGGGCTATTTCAGGTTTGAACCGGGTGCTGGAGGGATATTCTTTTAAAATTGTATTAACCATAGCTCAAAAGCCAACTTAAATTCAATAAATAGTGGCACATTTGTATAAAAAGAGTGACAATATTTTTTTTCTCGAAATTAGAGCAATTTTTTTTCTAAATTCCTTTGGGTGAGCTATAGTTTATAAATATTTCCAACAAGTCAACGGAAATTTTCGTTTAGAAAAGTGAGCTGAAGCAGGAGAGGAAAAGAGGGCGCAGCAGGGAAATCACTGATGCTATTTACTTATTCACACTTCAGAGAAGCAAGAGTTTACTATAAACAAGGATCAAATAACACAAAGAGTAACGAGACCTGCAACTTATTGACAGCAGATCGATCACGATACAGGAGCACACGCATGCACTTTTCCAGTAACTTAACACCCTCTTCAAAAGTCAAGTTCTCATGCCACTCGTCACGAAGGATCGGCCTTGCAAGGTGGTTACCAAAACCAGTTGCCACATGATTATCCTCAAAGTTTACACCTATCATTGAAACCTGAACAGTAACAACTGTCACTGTCAAACCCAAAAAGAAATGCATACAGCTCATCATCAGACATTGGTCTGAAAACATAACTATGACTTACCATGCCAAGATATTTCTGTCCCTTTTTCACTCCACCAAGTACAAGTGTGTTCCACAGTGGATCAAATTTGTTACGCCTATTATACATCACTCGGGTCAAATAGTTGTGTACCTCTTTAGGCCCCAAAGAGTTTCCATCATCCCACATATTGTCATACAGGCTGAAAACATCATATATGCAAAACAAAAAATTCAAAGTCAGAAAAGCTACAGATAGTACAACCAAATATTACACCACATTTTTACTCTCTCAGACTAAATCAACCAACGCCACTTACATGAGCTCATCAAGATAGCGCAAAATCTCTTGAAAATCACTTAACTCTCCACTGGCACCGAGTAGAGAATGCTTGCCGATAGGCTTCAATCGCTCCACACTCTTGTATCGCAGTGTGGATCCATAGGAACCTGTTATATATAAGTACTCATAAGTCAGCCTCTAGTCTCAACACAAAACAGATGATACATTGTACGATAAAAACTGATCCTGGTTACAAACTTAACAATTTGCAGGAAGTGAGTAATGATGCAAAGAAGTGAAACAAAAGAAAAGCTTAAAGCACAAAATTGTTTCATTATGAGAAAATTGTGAACCAATTTAACTGCATCCCTCAATACAAAATCAATATAACATGTCACCAACAATATCTAGTACCCCAAAAAAAAAAAAGATAACAAAAATACAGAACTTAAAATAAATTCGAGGTAATTAAAACAAAGAATAAGAAGGTGAAAAATCACATTTTAAGTGGAATATACAGATAAGATCAGAACTTAAGGAATTAAGATAAGTAAACCAGATGGAAAAAAAGAACTTAAAAGGAGACAAAGCATGCAAACATACGAGTGTTAAGAAGCACTGTAAACCTGTAACATTAAGCCACTTCTTGTCCTATTCTTGAGGAAGTCCATTCCCATTTTGAGGAATGAGTACCAAAAGTATTCGTAAACATCGATTCCTTTGTGTGTGTGTTAGGTGATAAAGAAAAATGTACTATGAACATAGCATACAACGATAATAGAGAATATTATGAATTTGTCAACAGGAATTATTTTCCCGAAGAAGCTAATTTCAGGTACAAAATTTTTTTTAGTTTGCTAAGCAAAAGAGGGAACAAACAAAAGAAATTTCCCTAAGCCTCAGCATGAATTATCAACTCAGACATTCAAAGTTCAAACCTTTAGAACAGAAATCAAGGAAGTTCAGTCTTTGAGAAACAAACAAAAGAAAAATAACATGAGACAAGGTGCCATCCAAGAGAAAGAAAAAAAAAAGGAAGCAACTCCAAGTCCCTAGAAACTTAACTTTGCTATTAGTTTCAAACACGACAAAACTGTGTGCCACCATTCCAGATTCCTAAGGCTTTGGTTGTCACCAGACTATTAAAAATATCTAATAGGTGCAACCTTATCTCAGGTTGTGTCCACTTAAACCAACCACCACCAATCACCCCTTCTACTTGACAATAATGTTGAATTTTGGCACACCATTTCACTCATTCTTTCTTCTCATATGAAAGGAAGAGACAACACCAATAAACTAGAATCATACTCTTAAATACAAAGAAGCCTGGCACAAAACCAATCAACTTCATTCCACAACAACCTTGATAGAGGTCAAAAGATACAAACTGTGTTCAGAGTTTGATTACGGTATGATAAAGAGAAATACTTACTACTGCAGTCAAGTCCACAATTGGGAAAAGTAGTAAAGATCATTTTGTAGACTTCAAATTGGAACATGAGATGAGAGTTTTCAATCGGTAAACAAGAAAAGTTTTAAAAGTCATATTGATGACTGAAGAATTACATTATCGAATATGATTTTTGGGATCCAGGACTTCACTAAATATGTAAATTGTAGTTCATGAGATGTAATCTAATAATCATAAGCACCACAAAATTCTGAGCAATAAATAATTTTAGTCTCAATTGTTCAAGCTACTGCCAACTACTAATTCCATCTCTGCAATCAACAATATGTGATACTGTATACCACTATGCAACAAAAATAACCCCCAACAGCCTTTCTTCTCTGTACTAAACATCATTTACACTTCCAAAATCCAAACTATATCACAACAAAATGAACTGTTCAGCTGTTTAACAAAATCAATAACCACGAATATAAAGGCCACATACTTAAAACAGTCATTCATTATAATATTTATTGAACAACAAAGCACAGTAATCATAATCCTTGAATCATAAAAAAATAATAATAATAAAAATTCGAGGAAAAAAGAGTAGCTTGTCTTGTTCATTACATTCAAGCCTTTTTCCATTCACTCTAGCTTACCTGACTACAAAATAGAAGTTGAAAAGTTCCCATCACAAATTTATTTTCCTATATGCTACTTTCATTTTCGAGAGCTACAATAACTCATTGAATCAAGAATGTTCATTCTTGCCTCTCGAAACCAACAAAGTAACAGAAAACTCATCTACTATAATCCACTTTAGCTAACCAAGAACTCCATTTTTCTAAAAACAGACAATTCCCTAAATATCAACTGGATTGGTAACCAAAATCCTCAAAACACAAAACCTTGAAAACTAATACATTATATCAGAAGATAAAAAATTTCAAGCACATACCTCCCATGTCAGACGCCATCAAAATCCCATCTTTATACTTCAGAGCTACAACAGATGTACCAGTCACATATGGGTACCTGTCAATTTTATCAATAAACATCCACGATTACACAAAAAAACTCAATAAAAAAAAAAGAGTAAACAAAATACACTCAATAAAGAAAACGGAGCAGTTACTGGGTTCTTTGAATGTCTTCATGAGAGCTCAAAAGACCGTTTTGGGCTCGATTCGATTCCATTAACTGCGCATATTACACACGCGAAAAACAAAATGTTAGAGCCGACGACCTAAATCGGAAAAAAATAAATATTTGTAAAAAAATTTAAAAACGAGAAAACGAGTAATTGAAATCTTAGAGAGATTCTCCTTTCTACAATAAACCATTTTGGTGATTTGAAAATCGACTTACAGTGAATTGAAGTTTTTTGCAGGAATTGGACTACACCTACACGATCTGGTATTTCAGGATTTTTTTTATTTGTAACTCACTTTTCCCTTTCTACAAGAAACCATATTAATTTTTATTTCAAAAAAAAAAAAAAAACCCATGTTGGTTTCGACAAAAGGAACGGTTCAGTTTAGTGAATTTAGCTCTTTGTGTTGGGTTGGGCTGCATTTATATTCGCGTGATGTGGTTGGATCTTCGACCCACTGATACTGTATCAGTGGACTGGGCTGGGCTGCAATTAAAGTCCTCATCTTAATAAAATATTGATATCCCCCATTTGTCCTTGTTGAACTTTTGGGTGTGTCGTTGTACAGTGTTGGGAGGTAGGGGTGGGCATTTTCAAAGTCACGGTTTACAAAGTCATATAAGAGACAAGAAACACATAGCAAACTGTTTACAAAGTCACGGTTCTTAACAACCATAGCAGAGTGTTTACGAAACAAACTCACGCTACAAGAAACCCACAATCGGAAAATCCACATCTGAGACACTAACGCATAGCCAAAGTATAATATATAATATATGAAAAACAAGTTGAAAAAAAAAAAAAAAAAAGATACCTGGGAGGCTGGAGGGAAAGGTCAACAAGTGGAGGGAGAAGATGAAAAACGAAAAACGGCCAACTGACAGAGAAAAACGACGCGAAGGACGCCGGAGTTGCAGAGAAAAGCGGATTTGAATGGTGGAGAAGAGGGTGAAAAGAGGCTGGAATAGAGATAAAAACTGGTTGCAATGAATGAGAAATGACGGTTAGGGCATCTTGGTTTTCAATATATTTTTCGGGTCGGCGTGGGTTTCCGGGTTACCGGGCAAACCATAGCAAAGTGTGTTCCATTGCAGAGAAGAAAGAGTGATGCACAACTCGGATTCGGGTCGGGCGATATTAAATCGATCCGATCTCACATATTTTTAATCGTCAATTGGGGTGACAAATATCGATGTGATTGGGCAACACGATCACACGTTATGAAAGTAGTGGACTTAAATTACCCCTTATTGGTTATGGATTATTAATAGTTAATATATTAACCTTGTTAAGTAAAGGGGTCGTGTTTCTGTTATTAAAAATTTTTCATAAACTAAAACAACTGAATCGATATTAGTGATGATTATACAATGCAATTAAGGCACAAGATCAAATCTTAGCTTACCTTGATTGATGAAGAACTTCGAATTTTTTTATTAGATTGATTTTCACCACTCGATCTTTTTTATTGTAACTTTTCATAAAAAAAAAAAATTGTGTGTGGAAATAATCTCGAAGAATCAAATTACCAAAACTTTTTATAAAAGAAAATTACTATTTTAATTAGTTAATTAAACAATTTTTTCATTAAATTGAATGACTCTAAATTATAAATAATTTAATAACATCATTTAGGATTAACTCATAATTTTTGCAGATAATTAAATAATTACATATATTCTAATAATCAAATTGTTTAAATAATTCATGAACGTGTCCATCAAATTTATACGTGACACTAATAATTTGACAATCCAATAATATTCTTTCCTTTATTTTTTTATGTGGTTGTGAGCTAATAAGGGGATCAAATGGACCTACAATTTAAGCTTCAATAATATATGAATTATTAATTAAACTCTTTAATTAAATAATTCATTATTATTAATCTCAAAGTTACCTCATTAAAAACTCTATGTGCACTCTCAAAATTATAGATGTTTTACATAATCTGAATTTTAAGTGTCCATCGATTTAATCATTTTATATGGTTCGATCCTCCATATGTATTTCATAATTAAAGCTAAATCATTAAAGTCCATTATATCTCTCTAATTATATATTATTCCATTAAGTATTGTTGATACTCTAAGAATAATATATTCATAATAACTTATAAATTTATCTTTATGTTTACTCTTAAATAGAAAATCAAGCGCTCTTACTGTTCAAGACTTAAATAAAGATTTAAGAGAACTACTCATTTACTTTTTACAAGAATGAATGGACTTTGCAAGGCCCGAATCTGAATGGACTCAAGAGATTAATTAAAGTCTAAATTTTAAATGGAATGTAGTCAGGTACGCTATGTGAATGGCTCTCAAAATACAAAAGAAATGTCTAAAATTGCAAGAGACAAATGGGCAGTGGGTTTTAAAAAAAATAAATAAAAAAGAAATGTTGACATTGAAACTGAAACTTGGTGAGTGGCAGACCAATGGAAGAGAATTGTGGTAAGTTTATTATAATAAAATGAGTTAGTGGAGTTAATGATCGAGAGAGAGAAAAATAAAAGAAAAATATGGGCTTAACATTTAAGATAAAGAATGAGGTAAGTTATGTGGAAAATAAAACAAAAATGGGTATCACGTACAAATCGAAAAGCAAAAGCATAATATATATATATATATATATATTAAAGAGAACATAGAGACATGGCGGCCTCATGTGTGAATAGCATTTTTTTTTTAATTGAATTGAGACAGGTGTCTCACGTTCAGGCATGATAAGCAATTTAAGCAAGGAAGAACGTGTTTGAAAAACCGCCATATATATATATATATATATGTTTGGATGGATACAATAAAAAGAAAGATTGAAACTAGCCAAAAAAGAAGAAAAAAGGAGGAAAAAAAAAAAAAAAGAGAAAAGAGGGAAAATGGTTGAGGATGGGCAAATGAAATATTTGGAAATCTAATTTATCCAGATAAATTATTTTATTTCAAATAAATTTAGAATCCAAAAAATTAGTTAATTTTCTTATAAGTTCTAAATTCAATTTTATGTGATTATAGAGTGAATCCAAGATTATAAGAAATCATATAGAAATCCATTTTAAAACCATATTTGAGTAAAAAAGTTATGCGAGTGAATTATTTTTATTTAAATTGAATTAAATGTTTATAGTTATCTATATTTGCAGATTTTGTTATCTATGAATTATTATTAATGAATTATTTGTTAAATAATTAATTTATTAGATTGTTTATTTCAATTGAATTAAATTGTTTTAAATTATTTAAATTTCACCTTTTATTTATTTGTTATTAGAAGAAAATGATTTAATTAATAAATTGATTTATTAATCATGTATTATGATTTATGACTTAATTTTAGAATATGTATTATTGATAATTGTATTTTTATTTAGAAACTGAATAAAACAAATTTGCATATGAAAATTATTCGAGTTAAGAAATGAATGAAATGACATTTTAAGAACATCAAGATTGTACCCTTTCCTCAAATGGTTAAACATGATTCACATGTGTAAGTCCGAAAGAGTTGTCCAACACATATATAACAGATGTTATCCCTCACTTTACGTGTGTATTGAGTATCTTCATCACGTATGATAGATTTATCTGTATACTAGTTTATGTAGATTTTTAGATTTACAAAGGTTATATACTGAATTTGATCAGCACAAATGGAGATTTATAGAAAACCAAGTTTATATAAAGGGATTCCAAAACAGTTTACAGATTGTATTATTATAGAAATAATATATATGGAAGTTACAATTTTATTATGATATAAGAATTATTTATTATTATCAGCCATATGTTTAGGTTTAATAGAAATATTTTAGAAAAGTTATATTCACTAACTGAATGTTAGCGTTCACTTTTTTATAAAATCTGTTTTTTTAGGTATATGTTATAGGTTCATATAAATTAGCGTATATCGTGAGAAATGTCACATGATAATGACTAAATGCATTAATATTATTTTAAATAGAAATTTACATCGGTGTATATTAATTTTAATTAATCAGATTCTGTAAATGTATTTCAAGAATAGTTTTGAAAATTAAATATCTTTTCATATATTTTATGAATTATTTTATATATTCAGTACATGAGTCTAACGCGAGAAATATAATGATTTTTTTCAATTTGTTCAATTTATATTTATAAAGAAATTATAAAATTTACTGTGATTTTTTTAAATGATTTTCATTAAATTGTGAAATTATTAAATTTAGTTTTCATAGGATTCTCATGAACTCGAGAGAGGAGTCGGATAAGGTCATTTCAATTCCAATATTATGTAAAATGTTCTCAATCATCTATTAAATCGTATCTCCAAAATATGAAACTTATTGATCATCATTTCATAACGATATCAGCTATGTAAATCAAAAGATATAACCCAAAATTAGCAGTATATAATACACTCATGATTAAGATCAATTCATATGTTATCGTCAAATTAATAAATATGAATTTCTTTGTTTAATGGATATTAATAAGAAATTTATTTGTAATGTGGTCGAGTCCTATATCTATTATATAAAATGCTCTCATTTTCATGTTGCCACGTGAATAATCCTGTATAAGATAATTGTATCAAATATGAGATGGACCATAGTTGTAAATGTAGCACAAACAAGACACTTAACTTTATTTGTTTTTATGAACTCTTTATATTATTAATATTAAACTAAATCATTTTTTTATATAAAACTTATATACATAGTTTGAGACTATATAAGTAATCATGAATGTTACATGATATTCATATGAAATTAACATTTTATAAATACACATGATTGAATAAAATAAACATATTTAATTTATTATTTATTTAAATATTTATAAATCACAAGCTCTTATGGTAATAAACCCTAACCCTAACACTAGATACATGTACAAGAAAACCATAGCACCCAACCACAGTTGGGAAAACAAATATTACATCCATGAAGACCTATAGAAATCCTTAATGGAGGAAATAACAGCGTTGGTCAGAAAGTATGCTTAACGAAACCCATAATTAGGAATGGTTTGACAACTTTGGATCCAACCAACCCATATAAAACATCAATAACGTCCCTTAACTACAATAACGGGCCCCGACTCCTATTCTCAAGGCGACCCGTTCGATACCCCACGGTAGCCCTCCAGTTGGGATCCCCTACGACTGAAAAGCTTTCATGAAGCTAAGCTTTTTTAAAATTATATTTTTGAAAATCTCTTTCTAAATTCCTTTGAATATTTATTTTCCAGTGAAAATAGGTGAGATCTTTTTCGATTTAAAATTTACGTTTATAGACAGAATTTTATAAAAATTTTGGCAACACAACAATTGTTTTTCTGAAAATATCACCCTATAAAATTACATTTAAAAGGTCTGTACACTTCAAAATCATTTATTTCTCTATTACTGGGCCTCCGGCTCTTTTTTCATAAATCACAAACAGTCTCAAACATATATTGACTCGAACTAACTTCAAGTTCTAAAATATTATATGCATGAACATATGTATATATACAATTTCAAAAGCGATATTAATATTTACAAATGAAACAATTCTTATGCTTTAAAAATATAACTTCATACATGAAGAAACAAAAGTCACAGTTGCGCTCGACGGAAAATATGTCTACTCCTGCTGTGTAGTCCCTACCGTCTGAACGTCTGCACTTGTACCTAATCCTAAAAGGTTTTTATTTAATAACAATGAATTAAAGGTAAGCGAAATAGGCTCAATGAGTGTCAGATATTCCTCTCTGAAACATTTTTGTAATTTCATTTAATAACTAAAGTCATGCTGTAGAATTTAAATAAATATTTCGAGAACCATACATAATTTAAAGTATGAATAATCATTTAAAACAACATACGCATTATAAACTATATTTGAATTAATAGATTGAAAAACAATTTTTTAATATCAACATTTCCTTTCAAATGCTTTTCATATAATAAAATATGAGTAACATAATATTTCATGCATTTTCATTCACTTTTCTTGTTATTAAAACATATCAATGATTGTCGACGTTGATTTTCAGTCGACGAGCAATCAATGCCCAATACCTGCAATCAATGTGAGAAAACACGAAAACCAAGAAAAGACAAAGACAGAAAACAGAGGATCGCACGGAGAACACCAAGCTTTTACGTGGTTCGGCAATATAAAGGCCTACGTCCACGACTGTCTATCTCTCAAACTCTGCAGAGTGACAGTATATTATTGAATATTGTCTGTCCTTGTTACAATGTGTTCAATCCCTATTTATAGGGAAAAAAGAGTTACAATTCTGGTTGTAGCAAATCAGGAAGAGAATCCTGAATTAATTATATTCCCTAAATAATTGGGAAAAATAAGGAAAAGAATTATAAGTTAATTATGCTTCCTAATATACTTAGATAATATCAGGAAATTACTATAATTATCTTGAAGATAATGATGACTTGAATTTGACTTCGAATTGATCTCCATATCTGACGAGGAAATCATGGTTTGATTGGGCAATTGCCATATTCGGAGAGAGAATCACTATTGAACTTGGTAACTGCCTGTTCTGGAAGATACTGTGCTTATCACGTGTCTGAGCGAGCTGACGTGTTATGGTGGTTTCGTGCTCGAGCTTGCTTAGAAGCGAGCTGCGCAAGCGGCGAGCTGCGACCTGGCTGCATTTATGGGTCCGCTGATGCCAGCTGGAAGTCTTGATGGTCTTGGAGTCAACACTGGGCCTCGTCTGATGGGCTTCGACTTCGTTGACCTTATTGGGCCTTCTTATCGGGTCTCAAATGGGCCTAATTTGGACTTGTACCAGCCCAATTACTGAGTCCAAAAAATAGGCATAACATTAGCCCCCCAGCTCTCAGTTCGCTTCAGCGAGCTGGGAGCTTTAATTTGCTGGTAAAAGTTGCTTCCCTGGCACGCTTTACTTTCTATAACCGCCTCTGTGCACTTTCAAATTCCACCTTTTCAGTTGCGACACGTTGCGATCATGCAGAAGGTAACTGAAGCGACGTCTGCACGTCCTTTACTCGCACATTTAATGCGCACGTCCTTCAACCGACGGCCGCATGATTTCCAAAGCCTTTTTTTACGCTGCACCGTCAGATCTATGACGGTTACATTTCCCAAAGATCTGATGGTTGGGACTCATGCTTGCTTGTCTATATAAACCGATGGACCCTTTTCATTTTCTTCTTTCACCTGTCACTTTCACTCGAAGCAAACAAGTATTCAAGCTTTCAAACATCCAGAACTCTCTGCCTTTTTACGAGATCTTCGGTCTTCTTCGTCGTTCTTCTACTTATCAACGATTCAAGGTGAGACTTCTTTTTCTTCAAACTTTCTATCTTGGGCTCATCATGCTTTATCACCATTGTTACTCCTGCAATGATACATATATTTTCATTTATTTTCTTCATTTTTAGATGTCTTCAAGTGGTACTCGCAAGGGAATGATCCCAAGCAACGAAGCTCGCGAACATGACAAAGCCCGAGCTCATGCCATTCAGGGGAGAGAGGCCCGTGCAGCACTCGCTCGTCATCCCACATCATTGAAGCGTCCTGAGGTGGAGGGACTTGTCAAGCAATTCTACATCCCTTTCGGTTGTCGCATACTGCTGCCTGATTCCAACAACTACGCGTGTTATCCACCCAGGGGATTCATCGCTGTTAGCACCCAACATCTTGAGCAGGGGTTGCGGTTTCCCGTTCCACCGTTCTTGATTGAATTTCTGAACAGAGTCAAGCTCGCACCCTTCCAACTGACTCCGAATTCTTACACCCAGTTGATCTCGCTGGCCATAGCCTTCTACAGGAACGGTCTTCATGCCCCCACACCGAGGATCATCCAGGAGTTCTACTCCTTCAAGGCCTTGGCTGCGGGAGATGGAGAGAAACCGGACGGCATCTACTATCTCACAGCCCGCCAGTCACAATACAAAGACCTTTTGCCCAAGGGAGAAGCAAAAGGCAAATCCAACGTCGGGCCATATAAGACGAGTTGGTTTTATATCTCGTGCCCGTCTCTTGCAGATCTCCGAAACTTCAGCTTCGTCCTGAAACCAGGTACTCATAAGAAGATTTGAGCGAGCTGATCTTGTTTTGCATCTTCATTACTTATCTTTTTTCTTTGAACATTTGCCGTGCAGAGCTGAAGATGGACGAGTTTCCTCTCAGCAGCGGGGAGGAACGAGCTCTTGGCAAGCTCGCCAAATCGGGCGATGCAGGCATCAGCAGCAGATTTGATGATGCCATGCTTAGGGCTTACAAGCTTGCCCCTTCTAAGGAATCTCTTCTTCTGCGAGCTGGAGAAGATATGGGCAAGACGAGCGACAAGCCTAGACTTCCTTCTGTTTTCGAGGTTTCAGTTCAAGATGCGTCTACTTCCCGACCTCCGCCAGCAATCTCTTCATCATCAGAGGAGGATGCTCGGATAACATTCGCTCACTTTCTCCACCTCGGAAGACTTCATCTCGAGGTGCTCCTGCTCGCACCTCGTCTAAAGCGAGATCATCCTCAGCTCGCACACCAACGGAGGCGAAATCGTCTTCAACTCGCACCCCTTCGAAGGCGAGATCGTCTTCAACTCGCACCCCTTCAAAGGGTGTGTCTAGAAAAAGTTCTTCTTCTGCTCCTGCTTCAGCTCGGACAGGATCAGACCCAGTCCCTGCAGCTCCTACTGCACAGGCTGATCCATCTTCTTCTCCACCTCGCACATCTACTCCAGGGGCTCCACTGCTATCCCCAGTTCGTGCTCCAGCTCCTGCTCCTTCCTCTACAAAACTCCCAGCTAATAGGAAGAAACTTGTTCTCATGAAATCCCCTCCTGCACGTCCTACTGAATTCCAAGCTTCTTCGGCTCCTCCAGCAAAACGTCCTGCCGAAGACTTAGCCACTCCAGCGGCACCCTCTAAACGCTCCAAACCATCTGGTCAGGACCAGGCTCCTGCAGTTGCCGTATCCACCAAAGTGCCTGCAGTCACTGAAGCTACTGTCCCTTCAACCACTGCTCCCAGCGAGGTGCATGCTGCTGCTGGAGCCACTACTCCCTCGACTGCCGTTCCTAGCGAGGTGCCCATCTCCAATATTTTTACAAGTCTTCAGTCACCTCCAACTTCCAGCTCGCAGCCTGGAAAAGGTGATGCTCCTTCAAATGCCGCTCCCGAGGCAACCCGAGCTGGCCCCAGCACATATGCGACTAGGCGTACTGTTGTGTCGCGACGTGGTGGTACCTTCAATGATGCACGTGATTTCCCGGAGCGCGCGAGAACTCCTTCACCTACCCCATCAGACATCGAGCTGGGTCCCGGAGGGAGATTCTTAAATTCCTTCCTTGACAGTTGGGCAACAATTATGCTCAATCATGCGAATGTCTTGGAAAATAGGAGCCTTAGGGGCGAGGACTTGGATGAGTTCGTGGCTCGTCATTGCATGCTGGTAAGTTACTTTTCCTCATCTGCTGATTTCTTTACTTGACTGGATCTTAATCTGTTCATATTTTCCAGGGTGCCCTTGCTGCAATGAAGCGGAGAAAGGAGACAAGGGCTACCCAGGATGAGATAAGGAAGCTGGAGTTCGACCTGGAGGCGGCTACTGATGACTTAGCTCGCATGACCTCGGGCAGAATAGAGGGTCAGGAAGCTCAGATTGCTGAGGCAAACGCTGCAAGGCAAGTAGCTGAGGAAGCCCTGAAGAAAATGGAGAATGAACATGCTTTGCTAAAGGATGAATTGTTCAAGGTGAAAGAAGATCTGAGGCAGTCTGAGCAACAGGCCGCACTGGACGAACAGCGAGCTTCAGCTGCAGAAGAGAAGACTGAAGTGCTTCATCGTCAGATTGATGCTGCTCTGGCGCGAGCTGAAACTGCCGAGAAGCAGGCCGAGGAGGCCAATAAGCGGGCTGGTGAGATGGAAGTTGCCGCTAAAGGTGCTGAGGAGGCCGCAACCAAACGGGCTGAGGAGGCTGCAACCGCGGATAACCGTGCGAAGGAAGCTGAGCATCGAGCTGAGGTGCTGAGGCAACAAGTGGGGGAGGCTATTCAGCGAGCTGAGGCTGCGGAGCAGCAAGTTGTAGACATGAAAAAAGAGGCTGAGGTTGTCAACCGTCTCGCTGATAATGCCTTCAAGGATCTAACGGCCTTCAGAAATCAAGCTGCTCAGGAACTGGAAGTGCGGGTCGCGGATGCAAGGGATGAGGCTGAGGAAAGAACAGGTCGTGATTTCCTCTACACACTGTGGATGTCCCATCCAGACATGGATTTCTCTATCTTCGGGGACATAGGGCTTGAAACTATTGAGGATTTCAAATCAAAAGCTGCCCCATCCACCGCTGATCCCGAACCCCCGGCTGATCCAGATCCTCCTGCTGCGAACTAGCAATTTGTTTTCTTTCTTATGTATTTCTTTTAACTTTTTAATTTGTAATCAGTTACAATTACTTAATGAAGATTCCTTTCGTCATTTCTTCTGTATTGAATATTTCTCAGGCCAATGCTCTTCATTTTTCCTGCGGGCTGATAATCAATGAACCCAAAACTTGTTAATAATAAAAGCGACACTTAACAAAATTTTTGTAAGTATAAATAACAGGTTTTTCTAGAATATTTGGCGAGCTATGCAGGGGTCGTCACCTCGCCTGCTTTTTAGGCTCATTAGGCGAGCTATGCAAGGACACTTAGTCACTTGCTTTTTAGGCTCTTTTTATTTATAGCGAGCTATGCAGGGGTCGTCACCTCGCCTGCTTTTTAGGCTCATTAGGCGAGCTATGCAAGGACACTTAGTCACTTGCTTTTTAGGCTCTTTTTATTTATAGCGAGCTATGCAGGGGTCGTCACCTCGCCTGCTTTTTAGGCTCATTAGGCGAGCTATGCAAGGACACTTAGTCACTTGCTTTTTAGACTCTTTTTATTTATAGCGAGCTATGCAGGGGTCGTCACCTCGCCTGCTTTTTAGGCTCATTAGGCGAGCTATGCAAGGACACTTAGTCACTTGCTTTTTAGGCTCTTTTTATTTATAGCGAGCTATGCAGGGGTCGTCACCTCGCCTGCTTTTTAGGCTCATTAGGCGAGCTATGCAAGGACACTTAGTCACTTGCTTTTTAGGCTCTTTTTATTTATAGCGAGCTATGCAGGGGTCGTCACTTCGCCTGCTTTTTAGGCTCATTAGGCGAGCTATGCAAGGACACTTAGTCACTTGCTTTTTAGGCTCTTTTTATTTATAGCGAGCTATGCAGGGGTCGTCACCTCGCCTGCTTTTTAGGCTCATTAGTTTGTTCTTACGCTGTTGAGCTCGGAGCCCGTTAGCCTGGTGTGTTGAATCAAAAACAGGGGGAGAATGGAGCTTTTATTTATAATCAATCCATATTACAGATAATGACAAACTTATTGATAATAGGGGCGGAGATGCTCGGCATTCCAAGCTCGGAGAACTTCTGCTCCATTTACATTAACTAAGCGATAAGCTCCATTTCCCAAGGCTGCTTTGACAACATACGGTCCTTCCCAGTTCGGGCCTAAGGATCCGTCACTTGGCTTGCGGGCTCCAGGTAGAATGAGGCGTAGGACTAAGTCTCCTACGTTGAATCTGCGGATGCGAGCATACTTGTTATAGTACCTCGCTATTCTCTGTTGATAGACAGCTACTCTTAACCTGGCGGTTTCCCTGTGTTCTTCGAGCAGGTCCAGATTTGTTGCAAGTAGCTGATTATTGTCATTTGGATTGAAGGTCGCTCTTCTTTGCGAGGTGACCTCAAACTCAGCCGGGATCATAGCCTCTGATCCATATACCATTGAAAATGGGGTCTCGCCAGTTGAGCTGCGAGCTGTGGTTCTATAGGACCACAATACTTTTTGGAGCTCGTCTACCCACGCTCCCTTCTTGGCTTCCAATTTCATTTTTAGGGTCTGCTTGATAATCTTGTTTACAGCTTCCACTTGGCCATTGGCTTGTGGGTGGTCTACTGCTGAGAAACTTTTAACAATTTTGAGGTCGTTACAGAACCTAAGAAACTGGTCACTGGCGAACTGAGTTCCATTGTCCGTCACGATCTGCTGTGGGACCCCAAATCTGCTAATAATGTTGCTCCACATAAATTTCTCAATCTTTGTCGTGGAGATTTCAGCTAACTCTTTTGCCTCAGCCCACTTAGTGAAATAATCCACTGCGACTACTGCATGCTTGCATCTCCCACGTGCCATCGGTAGGGGTCCGATCAGGTCCATCCCCCAGATCGCAAAGGGCCACGGGCTCACCATCTGTTGGAGGTAAGCTGGTGGAGCTCGTGGAATATGAGCAAACCTTTGACATTTGTCGCATTTCTTCACTAAGTTGAGGGCATCCTGCCTCATGGTGGGCCAGTAGAAGCCTTGGCGAAGTGCCTTCTGAGCTAGAGACAGCCCCCCAGCATGATTCCCACAGTGGCCTTCGTGTATCTGCCTTAGCACTGTTTCGCATTCGTGGCCATCAATGCATCTCAATAACGGTGTTGTGAACCCCTTCTTGTACAGTGCGTCATCATAGATGCAATACCTGGCTGCTCTAGCTCGCAGACGTCGGGCTTCTAGCTTGTTATTGGGCAGCTTTCCATCCTGCAAGTATTCGAGAATAGGGCTCATCCAAGAATCAGGCTGCACGGATATGACCATCGTCACATTCTTTTCTTCTGTGCTTGGAGCTGGTAGGAACTCAACTGGGATTGCCCCAAGGAAATCTGCATCTCGCGTGGTTGCGAGGCGAGCTAGTGCATCAGCATGTGAGTTCTGAGCTCGTGGGATCTGCTTCATCTCGTACCTCTGGAAAGCGTCCAGCAGCTCGTGTACTTTTTGGAGGTAGAGGGCCATTTTCGGTCCCCTGGCTTGATATTCTCCCATTACGTGGCTGACGACGAGCTGTGAGTCACTGAAAATCTTCAAGTGTTCAGCTCGCATCTCCTTAGCCAAACGCAGTCCTGCGAGCAGAGCTTCATACTCAGCTTCATTGTTTGTCGCCTGAAAGCCAAACCTTAGAGCACAAAGAATTTTATGGCCCTCAGGACTAATCAGTAGAACTCCAGCTCCAGCTCTCTGCTCGCTGGATGATCCATCAACAAAAAGTTCCCAGGCCGGACCTTCGGAAGACTCAGCTTCATCATCTACAGGTCCTGTAAATTCTGCAATGAAATCCGCCAGAGCCTGAGCTTTGATAGCCGTCTTCGGCTTAAATTGGATATCGAACTGTGCGAGCTCCACTGCCCATTTCAACAAACGACCTGAGGTATCTGCTTTTTGCAAGACTTGTTTTAACGGGTACTTGGTGAGGACCTCGATAGTATGAGCTTGGAAATAGGGTCGTAGCTTCCTTGATGCGATCACCAGGCAGTAAGCCAGTTTCTCCATCTGCGAATATCTGGTTTCAGCATCTTGCAATCTTTTGCTCACATAATAGACTGGAAGTTGTGTCTTCTCTTCCTCCCTTACCAGAGCGGCACTCAGAGCCTGCTTCGATACTCCCAAGTATAAGATCAGTTTTTCCTCTTCTTTGGGTTTTGAAAGAAGCGGAGCTCGTCCCATATATTCCTTCAACTGCTGGAAGGCTACTTCACACTGCTCGGTCCACTCGAAACTCTTTGCTTTCTTCAGAATGTTAAAGAAAGGGACACATTTGTCCGAAGCTTTCGATATGAACCTACTCAATGCTGCGACCTGGCCATTGAGACTCTGCACATCCTTAACCCTGGTGGGCGATCTCATGTCAATCAGTGCTTTGATCTTCTCAGGGTTTGCTTCAATTCCCCTATTGTTGACCATGAAGCCCAGGAACTTTCCGGAAGCTACTCCGAATGCACATTTGAGTGGATTTAACTTCATCTGGTAGCTCCTCAGGATTTGGAACATCTCTCTCAGGTCGCCAACATGGTCACCTATCTGCTTGGACTTTACTAGCATATCGTCCACATAGACCTCCATGGTCTTTCCGATTTGCTCTTTGAACATCATGTTCACCAAGCGTTGATAGGTCGCTCCAGCATTCTTCAAACCGAAGGGCATCACCTTGTAACAATATAAACCCCGATCAGTCATGAACGAGGTGTGCTCTTCGTCTTCGGGCTTCATTGGGATCTGATTATATCCCGAATATGCATCCATGAAGCTTAGGAGCTCGTGGCCAGCAGTAGCATCCACGAGCTGGTCTATCCTTGGCAGGGGAAAACTATCCTTGGGGCATGCTTTGTTCAGGTCGGTGAAGTCGATGCAAGTCCTCCACTTCCCGTTCTTCTTTTTCACTAGCACAGGGTTGGCGACCCAGGTCGGGTAGTAAGCTTCTCTGATAAACTTGTTAACCAGAAGCTTGTCTATCTCTTCTTTTAGTGCTAGGTATCGTTCCCCTGTCATTGCCCTTCTTTTCTGGCGAACTGGTTTGAAATGAGGATCAATGTTCAACCTGTGAGACATCACCTTTGGATCTATTCCCACCATGTCCTCATGGTTCCATGCAAACACATCCAGATTCGCCTTTAAGAAGTCAGCGAGCTGGATTCTCAGCTCTGGAGTTAATCCTCTTCCTAGCTTTAAGCATCGCTCAGGATCTACCTCGCTGACTGGTACATCCTCTAACTCCTCAATGGGACCGGTAGCTCGGTCTGCATCTACCTCGCGAGGGTCCAGGTCGTGACTGACTCCCTTCTCAGTCATAGCTCGTGGCTCGCCCCCTGAGACCACGTTCACCTTCTTTCCTCTTACACCCATCTTCACTGCATCTTCGTAGCAACGACGAGCTAGGTGTTGTTCTCCTCGAACACATCCGATGCCATTAGGAGTTGGGAACTTCACTGTCAGAGTTCTGGTTGAAGTCACCATGTCCAACTCGTTCATAGCAGGTCTTCCGAGGACCACGTTATACGCCGATGGGCAGTCGATTATCAAGAAGTCCGTCAGGGTTGTGGCCTGACGACCTGCCTCCCCTAGAGTCAAAGGCAGTTTGATCTGTCCCACTGGCACCACAGCATCTCCAGTGAATCCAAATAAGGGCTCTGGGGATGGCCTCATTTGCTCTGCTCGCAGCCCCATTTGGTCGAAACAGCTCCTATACATCACGTTCACTGAGCTGCCGGTATCGATCATGATGCGCCTAACTTCCACATTGCTGATTTTGGCTCGTATAACCAGCGCATCATTATGAGGACTGATCACTCCTCTGGCATCTTCCTCTGTAAATACGATCTCGTCCGAGGTCGGTTTCGCTCTTTTGGTAGGTCCCTCCGATCCATTGAGTTGGAATGAATGATTCGCCTCCCGGACGTACCTCTCATGCGATCTGTTGGAAACACCTGTGATATGGGGGCCACCATAAATAGTAAAGATGGTTCTTACCGCAGGTTCCTGACCTTGCTCGGGAGCTCGCTGGGGCTGCTGCTGGTGTACTGGCTGTTGCTGCTGAGGTCGCTGGTGGTGAGGTCGCTGATCAGCAGGTCTTGCCACATATTCTCCCAAGCGACCTCGCCTTATCAATTTCTCAATGGCGTTTTTCAACGCCCAACAATCCGAAGTACTGTGCCCGACCTCATTATGGTAGGCGCAGAACTTGTTCTGATCTCGGTGCTGAATGGGAGCCCTTATAGGATTGGGCCTCCCGAAGTCCTCCTTGTTTCGCTCAGCAGCGTAAATCCTGTCCGGTGATGCCGTCAGGACGCTGTATCCTTCCTGGCGACCCCAACGCTGAGGTCGTTCATACCTTGGCTCTCTTCTCGCTTTCTTGGCGATCTGATTACTTGAGCCATTGGTTCTTCCTTCTTCGTTCCGGCCATTGTTTCTCCTCTTTGGCTGGCTGGAACTGCCCGCTTCATTCTTCTGATTCTGCTTTTTCGGGCCGAAGGTTTCTTCCCACCTGATCTCTTTCGCAGCTCGCTCGTAAAACTCTCCCAGATCCTTTACTGGGGACTTGTAAATGCTTTCATATAGCTTTCCATCCTTGCGCAGCCCAGCTGAGATCGCTGTTAGAATGCTTTCATCTGATGGGTGCTCGACATTCGCGACCTCGCGTCTAAATCTGGTGATGTATTCCTTCAACGACTCACCCTGACGCTGAAAGATGGTGGCTAGGTGGCAGGATGGAGCGAGCTGCCTTCTCAGTGCCCTGTATTGACCAACGAACTTCTGTTGGCATTGCTCCCAACTTCCTATGCTGCGAGCTGGGAGATTCCTGAACCACGTTCTTGGAATATCCCCCAATGTAGCGGGGAATACTCGGCACTTCACCATCGGATTTCCTGTTTGCAGATCCATCTGAACGTTGAAAGCGTCTAGATGGTCGTATGGGTCACTGTCCCCATTGTATTGCTGAATGCTTGGCATCTTGAACCTCGGAGGAAGAGGTTGCGTTTCAATCTCCCTTGTAAATGGGGTTCTGCCTCCGTAGAGCTCACGCTGCTCCGGAACTCCGGGTCGTGCTTCCAACTGCTGGACCCTTTGGAGGAGCTCCTCTAGTTGGGGGTCTCGGAGCTCGTATCTCCTCCTGTGATCATGACTTGGAGCAGGATGTTCAGGGTCATACCTTTCGTCTTCCTCGAATTGACCCTCATGACGATGGGATCTTACCTGCTGCCCATCCACCTCGTCGATATAACGAGCTGCGGCTCGGACTCTACCTTGACCAATTTCCATCCGCCTGTTTCCCTCCTGGCTCAGTCTTACTACCAGGCTATCAGGTCGTGCGACCTCCCTTCCGTGCTGAACAGGGTGTCTTCCAGCCCTCGAACGCGCATTGGATGAGCGAGCCGAGTCTGCAGGTCGCTGGACTTCTCTTGCCAGCCTTTCAAGTCCTCGTGCTGGTTCGGGAGGCTGGGGCACTCCCTGTGGTGCCTGAACTTCCACCCTAGTCACGTTCTGAACCTGGGCCTGCACCAACATATTGACGGCTTCCGTGAGCTGTCTGACCGTATCTTCCAACGCTTCCTGCCTCTGCAGTAATGCATTCTGTCCTTCGGCCGTCGGGGCAACTGGGACCGTTTGACGGTGAGGCAGAGGAGGAATGCCTGTTGTAGCCCCGAGAACTTGTCCATGAGACGGGCCTGCGGCATGCGTGGTTGCGTCTTGCCCAAGCTGTAAGTTCTGTTGGGATTGATTCACGTGACTTTCCGCCTGATCGTCATCTCCAAGGAACCTGTTTGATCTAGTCTTTGCCATCTCGTCAAAAGTTAATGAACTAAGATGAACAAGATTGCAGTCTGGGCCCTCCTTCTAGCGCCAAAATGTCGACGTTGATTTTCAGTCGACGAGCAATCAATGCCCAATACCTGCAATCAATGTGAGAAAACACGAAAACCAAGAAAAGACAAAGACAGAAAACAGAGGATCGCACGGAGAACACCAAGCTTTTACGTGGTTCGGCAATAAAAGGCCTACGTCCACGACTGTCTATCTCTCAAACTCTGCAGAGTGACAGTATATTATTGAATATTGTCTGTCCTTGTTACAATGTGTTCAATCCCTATTTATAGGGAAAAAAGAGTTACAATTCTGGTTGTAGCAAATCAGGAAGAGAATCCTGAATTAATTATATTCCCTAAATAATTGGAAAAATAAGGAAAAGAATTATAAGTTAATTATGCTTCCTAATATACTTAGATAATATCAGGAAATTACTATAATTATCTTGAAGATAATGATGACTTGAATTTGACTTCGAATTGATCTCCATATCTGACGAGGAAATCATGGTTTGATTGGGCAATTGCCATATTCGGAGAGAGAATCACTATTGAACTTGGTAACTGCCTGTTCTGGAAGATACTGTGCTTATCACGTGTCTGAGCGAGCTGACGTGTTATGGTGGTTTCGAGCTCGAGCTTGCTTAGAAGCGAGCTGCGCAAGCGGCGAGCTGCGACCTGGCTGCATTTATGGGTCCGCTGATGCCAGCTGGAAGTCTTGATGGTCTTGGAGTCAACACTGGGCCTCGTCTGATGGGCTTCGACTTCGTTGACCTTATTGGGCCTTCTTATCGGGTCTCAAATGGGCCTAATTTGGACTTGTACCAGCCCAATTACTGAGTCCAAAAAATAGGCATAACAATGATGATAATTTATAGTTTTGAAAAGCTTTTACATAAAATAGGTCAATCACTGTCATTTTCAATTCATATGGTATTCTAAAATAAATGTATGACCAAACGGAATTCTACATCGTCTCAAGTCATATGACGGAGTGGAAGCCTACATCATTTTAGGCCATATGGCGGAGCATAATCCTACATCGTCTCAAGCCATACGTGTCTAATATTAGGTAGCGGAATTCTACATCGCTACGAAGCGAAATCCTACATTGTCTCAGGTAGTAAGCTAGCTTAAAATGTACCATGTAGGGAGCAGAATCCTATATCGTCTCCCAGACGAAATCATACATCGCCTTTGGGTATCCTACATCGCCTTTGGGTATTCTACGAATACCGGAAATCACAAAATGTATACCATATGCTATAAATTATTTCAAATATATGTTTCTCATTTTAAAACTCATATTTCATGAAAACTTTTTGTAATTCATGCAATTTGATTCTAGTTCGAAAAACTCATTTTTCATATAAAAATCAATTTACTATCATCAACAACATGAATATATATATTAACATACAAATTTAATGTGAATAGAAATAATCTCATTTTAAAACATTTTCGTTAGAACACTCACCTGAATTTCTAGGTCGCTATTTAATTCTAACCAACCAAATATTCCTTTTTGCCTCCGAATAACCTACACATTTCTGTAATCTAATTTCAGACTACGTCATGACTAACGTAATTCGCACACAAATAAATTTATGCATCAACCAATGAAACACTTAACTAATCAAATATCTCGAAACACTCTACTTTAATTCATTTTAGTTTCGATTATTGGCGTTTAATATTCATTCGAAATTTTAATTATTTAAATGTTATAAATATTTCAATTCGAGATTAAACTCACGTGAACGAACTTAAACGAAAATTTTGAACTAACACTTCCTCACTTGACTGAATTTCATACATAGCCTTATCATCATTCTTTTTACGTTTTCGCATCAATTTACATTCGAATACATCAAGAATCAATACAATCTTATTTACGACTATTAAATATCGTTTCCGAGCGATTATGATATATTAACTCGCAAAGTGATCAATTAATATTCAATGATTTCTTTTTCGACTTTCGAGTTTATCCTAACATTCAAAAATTTCCTAAAATTACGTCAACCAATCGAAACAATTTTTAAATGACCAAAATACTCCTATAAGTAAATATGTATACATATCCAAAAACCATCATTCCAAAGCATTTAACTCATTCAAAATATACTAAACTCATGCAAAACACGTCCGAAACATCTCAAAGCCATTAAAAATCCATCGAACCACAACACCCCTTAGTAGTCGAATCTAATATATACATACATATCCATTTTCGAAATTAATCCATCATCCAAATCATCAACAAAGCAACCTCCACACTAACGAGGTGGTAATTCTTAAGACCCAATCATGCATTCATAAGTATCTTTCCGAAAACTTATCGAAATTGCTCGAAAACTAAATTTTACCTTCCGAAATCGTCAAAAACACTTTCGAAAGGACTTTAAACTTCTTACATGTGCTTTATTTCTCCAAAACTACCTTCATCACCTTAAGCATGGGTTCGATCAACAACATATCTCCTTAGTTGTGACCTCACCTTGGTTCTTATCTCTTGTTTCCTTAAATCCCTTTCAAACCCAAAAACTAGATAATATTTGAGAGAGGATTATGTGAGTTTAGAAGGAAAATAAGAGATGAGCTTATGAAAATGATAAAAACCAAGAGTAAAGATGAGGAAGAATGAGATTGTCGTGAGCTAAAATGAGAGAATAAGAGCTTACTTGAACCAAATGGTGATGAAATCGTGAGATTAGAGATGAGAGACCAAGATAAGATGAGAGAATGAAGTTGGACTGTGAGCTTGAAGTAGAAGGAGCGATGGGTGAAAGCCTTGAGAGAGATGAAACCGAGAGATAAGCTTAGAGAGTGAGGGACCATGAGAAAATGAGAGATATTGAGCTTGAGAGAGTTTTGACCAAGAGAGAAAATGTAAGAGTTGTGTGTGGTCGTGAGATATCAAGGAAGAAATAAGTTATTTGTTCTAATTTTTGCTTTTCATATCACTAGTCATTAAAATATTATAAATCATACTTACTTTGACGCTTGTCATTTGATTTTAATGCATATCTCACAAGTGTCATCCATCCATGGTTTCTAATTGACACTTGTCTTGCATACTAGCTTGTCCTTACCATTTATCTCATGCATCATTTCAAGCTCCTAAAAGTCTCTTTTCGCATCTGAAATCCTCTCGGGTCCATCTGAAAATTTTATTAAAATCAAATTTTAAATTCAAAAACTTCGTTAGTATTATACTAATTATCCAGGTCCGTTCGTTTTAATTAATTTTGAAATTTTGAAATCATAAACCTACCTCGAACTCATCTGAAAATTTTTACGAAAATTTAATTACTTATCCGAATTCGAATATTTTAATAGCTTTACTATCCTGTAAATAGGGATAAGTTTTAAGAAGTTACCTGGATTCTAAGAGAGCATGTTACATACAAGCAGCAAAATAAACAACCAAAGTCCAACCTTTCAAAAAATAAAACTACACTAACATCTAAGACTAATATTAGTATCTAGGACAACAAAAAGGAAACAAGCCTTCCAAAAGATACATCACAAATCTTCTTCAATATCATAAATAAATTTCAAGAACCTAGGACTGGAAGATGACAAAGACCTAATTCTTGTATGGCTAAAAAGGAATCCATAGAGAAGGTTGAAGCAACTATATATATACAATTAAAATAAATCTCCGGTTACTAGATCCTGTAGAAAACAAGAAATCCGAGTGGTTTTTAAGGGATGGATCCATATGACATATGAATCCAGCCCTTAAAAACCCTAATTCAAGAGAAAAAGATTAAGAGGGATGAAGAAGAGAAGTGAATAAAGTGAGATCTAGCTTCAGACAACCTGAAAACCCACTCATTTTACAAAGCACTTCTTTTTCTAGAGAAGTCTTACAAATATTAGAGAGAGAACTTACTATTTAAGATTGAAATCCTTGATACAGAGTTATAATTTAAAAAAAAACAAATCAATATATTAAAATCAAAATAACCATAAAAAAAAACAAATCAATATATTAAAATCAAAATAACCATGTCTATGCCACATTTACCATGTGTGCAATACTTGTTCATTTTTATAACACGAATTAAATGTGACTATTGAAGGTTGAAATCTATGTTATCGATAATTCATTGACTATCATTTAGGCAATTCGGAGTTTAGATATTTTTCCTTCATGGCAAATCAAAATTTAGATTTATTTTTGACAAATTTAAGCAAATCATGATTCAGATTTCTTTCCTTTTTGATAATAAATAAATAATTTCCACTCCCTCCTTGGCAACTAAAATAAAAATGTATCTTACTATTAGGTTTCGTTTGATATAGTTTTTTCAAATAGATCTTTTTGAAGTGAATCTTCTGAAAATAGATTTTTTATAAGTAGAGCTTTTAAAAATAAATTGGTTGTTATTTGATTGTCAAATAAAAAACACTTTTAAATTATAGATTGTTTGATTATGTTACTTCTAAAATATCTTTTAGATTATAAATTTATCAAAAAAGACATAAGGTATTATTATATGTTTTCACTATGAATTTTTACCAAAAAGAATACATTAGATTTGAGGGTATGAATCTAGTTTTAAGAATAGAAAAATGATATTAATAAAATATTTTTATGAATTCAGACAAAAATCATACTATGATTTACAAAAGTATCGTTAGTTAAAAAAAAAATGCTCTACTAGTAATTCAAAAAAAAAAAAAAACACCAAAGAAACAAAGTTCAGCTTGTTTTGGTTACAAACAACTCAACTCAACTGGTTGTGGTTTTTAATTAGGCTTCAAGAGAATCGAAGACATTATTTTTTTCCCCCTCTTTGTTAGACATTTTAATTTATTTAGAAAACACTCAAAAAAATCTACCTAAAAAAACCCAAAATTTGAGCTTTCCTAGATATATTTCAGTTTTTCTAATTGTGTAGAAGTTCCGGTACGATGACAACTAAACAACATTAAATAAATCTAATAGAGCTTTTAGGATTAAAAAAGTATTTTTAGCTAATAGATAAGTTGTACCAAACATAGATGTAATATAGTTAAACAATCTAAATATCTAATGGGTGCGTGGATAATATGCACATTATTGTTTTTGAAAAAATAATGGTTTTACTTTTCATTTTTTTATAATCTATAAATTCCCTGAAACCGTTTAGCAAATTCAAGTTCGAAACTCGAGTCCTCACTAAATTGTACAATATTTGAGAAGTCATAAATTATAGTTTTTTACCATGTAAGTAGCCATAAGGGTTTTGATAAAAAAATTATTATTATTTTTAATCCATTAGGTTAATTCGCACTAATCAACATTTTAAAATAAAATGTTATAAAAGAAGTTGATTCCTTTTGTAAATATATTTTGTTTTTTTTTTTTTTGTTTTTAATTATAATTACTGGGACTAGTTTAGGGGACTATCATAATCAATCAAGATAAAAAATTGGGGGCATGACTCGAGGAGTTGCTCTCATACGGGAAATGATTGACCCACATAAGGATGTGGAGTCTGCCCACACAAATTGATGAGAGGATAAAATGCTTTTATTAGATGTAAAACTCATGTCATAAGTTATCGGGGCTATAACATTTATCAAGGGCGCCAACAGCCCAGCTACTTATAAATGCAGATATTCTATCCAACAAAATATACATGGTAATTTATTACCTTTTTCCAACTTTTTGTTTTAGAATTTCGAAGTTGTAGACATGATATGTAGAAAGGTTATTATATATTTTAACATTTAGAATTTTTAATTTTAAAACTATGAATTGGCATTTTAGAATTTAATTGAAATACCATGAATCTTCAAATAATATTATATTATTTAAAATTATACTCGAATTTTTTTTTTTTATCAAAATTACAAGTTATGCTGACTTCTACAATGATGAAAAATTAAAACTCATGATTGAATTGAGTGACATTTCAAATTGCTTTCTCTATTTTTCCTTTTGTATCTGAAGTGCCCTTGTATAGGTTTTTTTTTTTTTTTTTTTGGGTGCAGAAAAAATGAAAATTCTAAAGTCATTTATAGAGTTAAGTAGCTATGTCTCTTGGAGAGACGTGACTCCTCTTGGAGACAACTTTCGAAACATGACTTTTGTTCAAGATGTAACTTTCTTGGAGGCACAACTCTCCAACAGAGATATGTCAATGTGTGAGGGTACACCATTTTTGTGATGTACATTCTCATACTAAATCATATGATCATACAAATCGGTTGACATTACTTTAAATAAAAATTTTATTTTTATTTTGTTAGTAAATGCAATGCCACAGTGGTGGCAGCAAACTCGCAACCATATCTGGTTTCAGGTTCGACACGCCTTGACCATTAAATTCTAGTTGGCCTCCTCCACCTTCGCATGGATTGTTATCTTCCATATAGAAGTTGTTTTTCAGGTTGCACTACCGTTTTATCCCATTTAATTCCAGTTATCTCCTGAATTAGTTATAATAATAAGAAAAATATTTCTATTTTTAATATTTATGCAGTACTACATTATTATTTCCCCTAATTACAGTATTTATATAGCAGCATGGTCCGTACAATGTATTTTCTTTAAAAAAAATTGGTAGAAAATTTAATACAATGAAAGCGTAACAGAGACGTACGTACGTGGACACTGGCCGACCGGGTGTGAATGCGAAATGTGAATGGAGTAAAAAAGTTGATGACTTCACCTAAAAAAAAAAAAGTGTTGATGACTTCTTGCACATTCGTTTGGGTCCCATCGGCTGCGCCCACTGTTTCTTCTGCTTCTTAACCGCCACGTGGACACCCAGCATGTCAATTTCGTCATTTCAAAGTGAAACCTTTTCTCTTTTCCCTTTTAGTCCCTGGGCGCCGCAAGGTAGAGACCTCAAAACCCAACCAATCTAAACCACCGTCTGATGATGAGACGCTATTAGTCAACGCGATCAGTCAACTCTCCAGCAAAGTCTATCACACAAACGGCAATGATTGGCTGAACACCATCGGTCTCAAATGAAACCATCCGCACCGTAACGAAAAAAGCCCCACGTAGAAAATTGTCATAGTATGATAATAATTTTCTAACGTAAGGGTGTGCATCATAAAATGAACGGCGATGCACAGAGGAACTAAACCCGGACGTGAACCGTTTTGATTAACCGGATTTGATAATCGGCGATAGGTCCGGCACTTTTGTAAATTTGGTTGGATTTTGCTTAGTTTTTCCTTTCTTCTGGTTGGTTCTCTCGGTCAAAAAGAGACAACAACACGCCGTTTCTACCAACAGACTCGTCTCTGCAAACCCTAACTTCGACAGAGATAGAGAGTGATTCAATCCATTGTTGATTGAGCTTCCAATTCGATTGATTACGCCCGTAAGCTCTCTTGTCGATTGCGCTTTTTTTTTTTGTTGATTCTTGCTGATGTCGGTGGTTTTGTGGGTTTTTGATTGAAATTTGAATTGGAGATGACTTTTCGTGGTTTGTTCGTTTGTTTTGATTAGATCGGTCGCTGTTTATAGACTTGTATGGGCTGATTCTTTTTCATGTTTGGTTCTACTTGCGGCTGAGTATCGATTAGGTGCTGATTGAGGCTTCAGTTTTCTTTGCAATTGAAAATATTAGGAGATGGATTTGGGTGCTAGTTGCAAGGTAATTTGAATTTATTTTGTTATCAGTTTTATTTTTTTGTTCGATTCTTCAGTTTTTATCTGTTTTTGTTGCAGGTAGCTGCTAATGTTTATGCTATGAGATTTTTTAGTTGTCATTGTTTGGTGATTGTGTTGTTAAATTAGATACGAGTGAGGATAAGTGAATGATGTTCGGTGAATATTTGAGTGATGAGAATTAATTATGGGAGGAGTAGTTTCTATGTTTGGCGAATATTCAAGCCATGAGAATTGATTATGTGTTGAGTAGTTTCTATGTTTGTTGAATTTGAGCGATGAGAATTAATTATGTGAGGATTAATATCTGTGTTTGTCTAATTTGAGTGATGAGCAGTTTCTTTGTTTGTCGGATTCGAGTGTTGAGTAGTTCTTATGTTTGAGGAATTCAAGTGATGAGAATATTCTTTTTTTTTTTTTTTTTAAACTAGAATATTCTGTTGTTAGATTTATAAGGTTATTTAGTATTGTGGCTTTTGTGTGTCTGAGTTGTTTTTCATTTTCATTTTTATGTGTGGCTTCTTCTGTTGCAAGCTGCTAGTTAGAAAGTTGGTTCATTAATGTCACAGAAACTCAAATAATTGAGTGTATGTAGCTACATTCCCCTTTTATTAAATGCTGTTGGTAAAAAGATTCATGCACTGATTTGGCTCTGTGACTGTCCATCTTTATTGTTTGTTATTATGATTGTAGGTTATTTAGTTTAGCTGTCTTAAGTTGGAAGTCGAAATGGCGCCTGAAGAGTAAGTGCTTGCGCAAGTGCTTCAATGCGTTCATGTCTCTGAGTTGTTTTCCTTTGTATGTGCAATGTCTTTCGCATGCAAGCTTTTTTATAGGTTTAGTTTAGCTGTTTTAAGCTGATAGTAAACTATGGCACATCAAGAGTAAATGTGCATCCGTATGTGTGCTTGCAGTGTTCGTGTCTCTGATTTGTTTTCCTTTTTGACATGTGACTTCTTCTGTATGCAATCCGTTCTCTAGAATTTTGGGTTGTCCATGTTAAGGATTCATCGGAGATCTATTATATGCAGCTACATCCTTTTTTTAATAAAATTATTTGCACCCTGGGTCCTGTCAATCTTTATCGTAGACGTAGTTTTATATTTAATTATGCAATGAGTTAGTCTTGTTATTATGTTTGTGGGTTATTTAGTTTAACTGTTTTAAGTTGGAAGTAAAATATGGCACCTCAAGAGTAAGTGCGTGCACGTGTGTGCTTCTACTAAGTCTTTGAGTTGTTTTCCTTTTCGACGTGTAGCTTCTTCTATAAGCAAGCTGCTAACCATGTAGAAAGTTGGTTTGTAAATGATACGGAACACTGGAAATTGAGTATATGAAGCTGGATTCCTCTTTTAATAAATACTTTGGTAAAAGTAATTGCATACTGTATTGATCCTGTCAATCTTTATTGTAGACTTTACTTTTATAACAGTTAATAGTAAGATTTTTCATGTTATTAAGCTAAGCAACTATAAAATTGTTGTTTGAACGAATACAATGATACCCTTTGATGTTTGGCTCTTCATTGGGAATTCTTTGGCTGTGTAAATCTGCATTTGTTCATTATGAGTTTTGAGACTCGGTATGTATGCTTAATGGAGAGTTATCATATTACACATATATTTGTCTTTTCTTATTTATAACATACATTTGGTATTATAAAAAGCAAAACTTGGAATAGAATTAGTAGGTTAATCAAATGCAATAAGAGGAAAAACTTTGATATGAAGGTAGCTTTTGGTATTTAAAAAACGTTAGTATGAAGGGATGGGTATGTTTGAGAATTAATAATTGTGTTTGGATTTGCTAAATGTTTCTTGCTTTTGGTGGCACTTGTATGTCTGTGTAAATATTTTAAAGTTCTATTCTTCTTTTGGCATGCTTGTGCTCACTTAAAGAGTTTTGACCTTCACATCTCGTCTTGTAGGAAAAACTGGCATATTTTCGAATAAAGGAGCTCAAGGATGTACTTACTCAATTAGGTCTTTCAAAGCAGGGGAAGAAGCAGGTTAGATGCCTGATATTTTTTTAATATTGCTCATGACTTTGTTTGCTTGGTGTTGTAGTAGGCTATTTGTGATGGAGCTGTTTATATAATGTTATCGTGTTGGGTGTAATTAGCAATAAGAAGTGCTTTCAGGCCCATCTTTGGCAAAAAATAGCGTATACACGGTTGTGTGTTCTCGATGTTATATTGTCTTCAGACGTTCAGTTTCTTGCCAATACTTTGCACATCCAAAGAGGAAGATGTACAAATGTGTAATCATCTTTGCAATTAGAGGCATTCATTGTTTCATTCATGAGCTATTCAGGCTAGAAATTGGATAGATAGAAGTGGGAAAAACTAGAATAAAGACCAGAAGAATTTTTGAAGAAATATGTGGGTAATATATTATGGAGCTATTTGGGTAGAAGCTCATTTGGCATCTGGTTTCTAGTGATTGCAAAGATACAATGCTATCTTTATTCAAGTGGATTCAGATGCTATTCTTAGATGATTTCATTTTTATTTATTTATTTACTTTTTTATATGGATGTTTGTATAAGTTTCCTAGTGATTATATATTATATTATATTTCACCTTAATTGTTGGTTATGCATGCTTTTATGTATCCCAGTCCGCATCTTTGGTTAGTCATTAATATTTTGATTACTAACATAAGCTATCATCTTTGTCTCTATCATCTACGTATTCCAATCCCTTCCCCTCCCCATCCTCATATCCCTTTCTCCTTTCACCATTATATTGATCACACAGGTCTCATTTTCTGATCGTCTATGGATATTGTTCACCGTTTTTGTTGTATACATTTTTGTCATCTGTCCCCTAGTTTTGAATCATGGTAATGCAAATAAGTCGAGGTTTGAGTTATATTTACCATTTTCTTAAATGTTAAAATTTTCTCTTTTAATTGATTAGTAATGTTGATGCAATCCTTTGTAATTATCCTTGCCCCATTTCAAAATAATAAATGAAGAAAAAGTGAAGTGATCTTTATATTGTTTGCCATGTGTCATGTTAATGGATTATTGTCTTTGATTATCATTTTATATATATGATTTTTTTTGCAAAAATTGTGTGTAGGATCTTGTTGATCGGATTTTAGCAATCCTTGCTGACGATCAAGGTAAATTTTATTTGTACTATTATTGTGTACTTATTGGTTAATAAATTTTACATTATGTCATGGGGGACTAAAGGCACTAATAATGATTTTATTGCAATGTTTTGTAATCAAAGTCTGGGGACATTACAATACAATGCTTGGAACATTACAGTTAAAGTCTAGGTTTTGATAGTATAAAACTTTTGTTTTTTGTCAAAAAGAAAAGGAAAAAGTTGGTAGACATTGCAATAGAAATAACTCCTATGGTTAAAGCTTCGGTTTTAGTGCTGTGATTGAAAAGGAGGCAGGAAGTTCCTAAATTTGTTTATATTTCATAGTAATTCTATCTGTGTGGCTCATGTTAGATTGCTGTTTGTGTGTTTGCATTTAAGCAATTTTTGTTTCAGTTTGTTTTATTTTATTTTATTTATTTATTTATTTTTTGCGGATAAGAGAGCAAGTGGAAGATGTTTATATTTGGAGAAGCATCTGCAATTATTGGTTACAATGTGGAAATGCTTTGTGATGTTGACTGGCTGAGGTTTTCGCCCATCTTATGTTTGTGGGCTTGGTTGTGAGGTTTTTGGACTCATAAATCATTGGTCTTGTGTGTTTTTCTCTGTGTGGGTGGGTGAGAGGGAGGAAGGGTGATTGGGAAACTGTTGATGCAAAAATTGGATCAATTATAACTAAGTTGATGGTGATGTCAACCCTATGTGGAAAGATTTTTGAGGTGTTGGTGTAAATTGGCAAGACTATTTGACATCTAAATATGCTGAATTGATGATCTCAAATGAGTCTTCTTTTCCTCTGTTGAGGAATCATTGGTGTAGGGTTGGGAGATGGATACACATCTATGGAGATGATCTCAAGGAGCAATTGAGTTGGATGACCTAAGTAGTAAGACGAACTGAATTTTCCTTGCGAAGACAACTTAAAATCTCCCCACCGAATTTAATTCTGAGGAGAGGGTTTGATTATTTAAGAGAGTTCAACACTCTTTGGGAACCTTCGAAGCTTATATTATCTTGTGGTCAAATTGAGTTGTGTTTCAAAGATTGTAATTTTGTGACAAGTGTTTTTGTCATACTTGTGCTGGATCTGGATGCTTAATCCTCTTTTAAAATAATGCTATATCAGCTTGTGTAATCTACATGTCTTGGTTTGCATAATTCATTAGTTGACTAATCTCTGATAAATGCCAGGTGTCTCGTGTTTCATGCTTTTTAAAAGACTTCTTATTTGATAAGATGTCATATTGGTCTCAACTGATCTTATATTTTCTTTAATTGACAATTGGACACGATGTTGGCATCATCAGCTTGCATCACTTTATTTGTCTTCTTGTAAGGCCACATATTGATCGACACGTGTCATTGTTTCTGACTTGGAATTGTTTCCAACTTGGAATTATTTATGTTCCTATTCATTTTTGCTAATCTTATTTGTTAGTATGGATAGTATTCATGATGGTATGACAATTGCCCGCTACAATTCTTATAATAACTGTGCTAGTTGTTTGTTAATAAAAGTTTTGATTATTTTTTCTTCTCTTTCCATTTTTTCTCTGAACATGCCATGCTGTTATTTTATTCAATATTCTTCTGTAACTTCTTTTGAAATTCACTGCTTTACAATGATGCCATTTGGGTTTCGTGAAGTGGAAATATTGATCTCAACCATTCATTTGCATTTCGCATAATCTTGATCTTTCAAACTGTTCCTTAAATGTTAGCAATCATAGGACTTGAAGAGTTGAGGTTTGATTTGGGCTTGTGTTTTTTTATTTTTATTTTCTCCTTCTCTTGTTTCCCTTAAGTTGATTATATGCTTAGCTCTCCAAGTTTCACCACTTTTATTACTGCAACGTTCCTATGATGTGATTTTTCCTCTGAATTCATTTCTTAATTGATTTAATATGAATTCATTTAAGTGTCTGGTTTTAATGACAATTCCGGATCAATGGTGCTGTGAGTGTTTTCAAGCCTTCAAGTAAACTTAATCGATGTTACTTCTTGTCTCCCTAGTCTTGTGGTTGCGATTAGTCAGTATGTCTCTGTGGGGGCTTCATGGTGGTTTTTGGTTATATTCTATTACTCTTTTGCAACCTTCCTCTGCAGTTAATTATTTTTGAAGTAATTATATGTTTGAAGTTGGTCATAATGGAATCTTTAATCTTTGAAGCATCTGTATTTTGTTTTCATTTTTTTACAGGTTCAAAGATGTGGTCCAAAGAAGGTTGTCATCAATAAGGAAGAGGTGGCAAAATTAGTCGATGACACATACAGGTTTTCGTCTTAGTACTCTACTCATACTGCATTATTCATTCTATGGATTTTATTAATGACTTGTTAACTTTTTCTCCTTTGTAATATATTAACTTCTATCAGTGGCATATTATGAACAGTTCATTTCCACACATGACTTGCATGTTTGGCGAACTATATCTTATTCTTAGTTATGATACTTTCAATGTTTTGTAGAGCCATCTACATACTTGTGAATTTGTTAGTCCCTTACTCTGACATTCATATTTTGTCTGTTCTTATTCCCAGAAAATTGCAGGTTTCTGTGGCTACTGACTTAGCATCTAAGGGATCAAATAGCAGCAACATAATAGTTAAAGGGGAAATGGATGACGGTTGTCAATTAGATGCTAAAGTTCGCTGTCCTTGTGGGAGTTCTCTGGAAACGGACTCAACGATCAAGGTTGTATACCATTTATCTTGTATAATATTTTCCCTTTAATGTTTTTATCACGTTCAAGTATAAATTTTGAGCTCACATGCCTATGATTGATGTATGTGGAAATAGTTGCATCTTTTAGTATTGGAGCCATGCAGCTGCTGATTTGCTGTTTTAATTCCTTTTACCTGCAATAAACATTAATACATTAATGTTTTCTTCTTTTTGCGATCCTTTTTGTTTTATTATTGGCAGTGCGAGGATCCTAGATGCCATGTGTGGCAGCACATGAGCTGTGTTATAATCCCAGAGAAGCCTATGGAGGGAAATCTGCCCGCTCCTGACTTATTCTATTGTGAAATCTGCAGACTCAGTCGAGCAGATCCGTATGTATCGCCCGGTCCTATTTTCTAGTGAATTTGGTTGCTCTTATGTGGTTCAGTAATTTAACAAATTGTGACTCCCCTTTCAAATCTGCCTAATTAACTGTTGATGTTTTTGGGAATTTGCCAATTGACTATTACTTATCTGCCGTAATCTTGTTCTTTTCCTTCATTTATCACAAGTCTTTACATGGTCTTGAAGTTTCCTGTTTATATAATTTTTATATCTACCTGTTTTATGATATTCTTCAGTCATTCTAAAATTAAAATTCAGCTTAGATGGTTATAGTGGCTAGAGAAGTTAATTACAATAATTAATTGGGATATGCTCTTTATTTATTTATTTTTTTTTGGGCTTAGATGAGTATCTTTTTGTTGCTGAAGGGGATAATGCCTGAAAATTATGGTTTCCCATTTAGAGGGTGGGGGCTGTGGGTTAAAAATGGGTAAAATGAAAAATTTGAGCTGGTGGGTTAGCTACTGAAACTGGCTTGGATGCATGGTCTTGACTCTTGAATAATTTGGTTGGCAGGTCTTTTGAAGTGTGCTTGTTACCTTTATTCTCTTTTTAACTTTGTCCAAGGAAATTTGAACTAGTTAATTGATTCTGGGGCTTTATGAAGTTTCTGGATATCTTGTTTTCTAGCTGTTGCCTCACTTTGCCCATGTTATTTGATTGAATTTTCATACTGAGTTTTCTTTGATGCTAGTTATTTGCATATAATTTTTGTTTGCTCATTATCTGTCTTTCTTTTGATGTGGTTCTTTGTGTACAGTTTTTGGATTACAGTTACACATCCTTTATACCCTGTGAAATTGATTACAAGTCTTCCAACTGATGGGTGAGTTGATTCTTTGTCTGTTCTACTATTTGCATGTTTGAAATTGTCGAGGATTTTTTTGTGAGTTCTCTGTTGTTCTGTCTGTATTTGAAACGGCATGGTTATAAATTATTTGATTTTGTGATGAGGATGGAGGTTACTGTTCTAGTTTAAAGAGAATACCATAAGATTTTTGATATATTTGGATTACCAATTGTATCTAATCAAAATTATTGCTGATGCATTATCAGATTTGGTTTCTTTTTCTTTGATTTCAGGGGTAAATCTAATTTTTTTTTTCATTTTGTTTGTACTCGGAGATAATTACTTCTGTGTTTCATGGAACCATAGCATCATCTATTAAATGTTTGTCATAGAATTGCTTAAACTTTGCCGTCATGATCATAAGTTTTCGACTAAAGCTGTTTTGTTGAGATGATACTGTAATGGCTTCATAGCAAGTGTTGTCTGGGACTCTGGTAATCATCTTATTGCAGAAAGACCTTAATGTGCAACACCAATGTGGCATACTGGTTTGTTCATACAGTGGACTGGGGTTGTCATGCAATCCTGAGTCCAAGTCTTCCTAATAGCTGGTATCATTCTATTAAAACACCTAATGCTGCATATTTCATAGGCAATTGACTAAGATAGAACTTAAAAAATTTAAAGTTGGTGGTTTCTGTCTATTTAATTCTACATCTTTTAATTGATTGTTGGATGTTGCTCTTATTGTAGTTGGAACTGTACTTTTTATTAATTTTGAAAGTAGGTAGATTGTGGTTTTTGCTGTTGATTATATGGTGTGTAATGAAATAGATTGTACTTGATATTGTGAGCATCCTGTAAGTTTGTTTCTTATATATGAGCTGTTTGCTTCATTTCTGATATATGAATTGCAAGCTTTATTTCTGATATATGAATTAGAGGAGATGCTCCTCTCTCCTTTGTTGGATTAAGATAATTTTTTTTGTCCAATTTGTATTCAACAATAAGGGTTTCTTTCATTATTTTATTTTTCCTTTTAGTCATTTACTAATGATGGTGTATGGTTGTGTATATGTGCATTGCAATCACTTTTTCCTGTTGGTCTCTGTTTCTCTATTTATATTTTATATCCAATATTTTCCAGTACAAACCCTGTACAGACTGCGGATAAAACTTTTCAAATCACAAGGGCAGACAAGGACTTAGTCGCAAAGCAAGAATATGATGTGCAGGTTGGTAGCATATAAAATGATGGCTTGGATTAATGGTATTCTATATAGTTGAAGACAAACTAATTTCTGCTATTGATGTTAATATCTAGGCATGGTGCATGCTTTTGAATGATAAAGTTCCATTCAGGATGCAGTGGCCGCAATATGCAGATCTACAGGTCAATGGTATGGTGACCGAAGCTTTTACTGATTTGTTGATGTAAATATTTCTTATAAGTTTTGCTTCTGATTTTCAAGTTTGAGATGATTTCTGTTATAACTTGGTTTGATTCTATGTAAATATTTACTTCCTGTGAAACCTAATTTTCTGATATCGTAAATATTTTCAGTCTTGTCTTTAAAGAAATGATGAAATATTTCATCAGTTGCTAATATCTGTGAGATTCTTCGGGTCTCAAGAAATAACCAATTAATGAAGCATCTATTAAGGCATTGTAGGACTTAAAATTTTGTTGATTTGTTAAAATTTGTGCAGATCTGTGAGATTCTTGGGTCTTAAGAAATAACTAATTAACGAAGCATCTATTAAGGCATTGTAGGACTTAGAATTTTGTTGATTTGTTAAAATTCATGCAGGTGTACCGGTTCGTGTTGTTAATAGACCTGGCTCGCAACTGCTAGGGGCAAATGGTCGTGATGATGGTTCGATTGTGAGTTTTCTTTCTATAATTACAAGAACTTGTTCTTCAGCTCTGATTCATGTACTTTGTTAGATTATTGTGTATGAGAGTGAGTGTGTGTTAATGTGTGTTTCTCTGTGTGGATGAGCATGCATTTATGTGTTGGTAAATGGGTGACCACCTGTTTCTTGATAATTATATGGCTATAGCTTGCTTTAATGCAGACCATTTCATCTGGTAAGTTGTTGCTTTTTGTGTGATGTGTCCGCTTATCTTTAATTGTTTTGTCAGATCACACCATGGACCAAGGATGGGATAAATAAAATTTTATTAACTGGATGTGATGCTCGCATCTTCTGTTTTGGAGTTAGAATTGTAAAGCGGCGAACTCTTCAACAGGTACTTAACTTTTTGGATGATTAATTCCATTTAACCTTTTACTTTTTCGGCTATCTCCATTTTTTGGGTCTGAGGTATGGGTGAATCTTACTTACATTTCATCAGATTTAGTCATAGTGATTGAGAATAATGCTGCTCCACTGACTTTCATATGTGTGGAATGGTCAAGCTTTCTCGTAATATTTGCTAAAATGTGATTTGGGATTTGGATCATTAAATAATGATTAATCCAATAAACAAATTCTGTAGTTTACTGCAGTACTACTTTAATGTTTACTACTTTGAACAAATTCTATAGTTCATTGGGATCAAAGCCTAATAGTAATATGTTGAAAGAGTTGCATGTATGGATTGCAATGTATGGCTGCTGGTGGATTCCCAGGCTGACTTTATTTATTTATTTTTTTAATTCTTCTTCTTTTTCGTCCATTTTTTTGGCAATTAGATGTCACAATATTTGTGGTAGACATAAGTAGTCGCCCGAGTTAGGATTCGGATGCCATTGTTTCTATAATGTATGCCTCAGGATACCTACAAATAATCCTTGCATTTATTTAAATTACTCACAATTGAACATATGAATGGAGCTGCTACTTCTCTTCACCACTCTTCACCTTGTCTATAATCAACTCCTATTTAAATTACTCAGAATTCAGAATTGTATAGCTGAAATTCTGGATGGGAGCTACTAGTTTTCTTCTTCTTTCCTATAATCAGCTTTTCATGTTGTGTACAATCACCTCTCCTTATGTGGTATCTTCTACCCACTTATCTTTGGTACCTCAAGTCAGATTATCTAATTTAATGGTTCAGACAATTTGAAAGGAAAGAATACCTAGGCTTTTAATCTGGAGTTATTAAATCTACCATTTCCTCTGGAATCTTTATTGAGAATCCGTTGCTTTTTGTTATCTCTCTCTTAAAAATATCAGTCTCTTCCCATTTGGGCATGGGATTTTAAACAACTCTTGGATTATGGTTGGACAATTTCCTATGTTAGTTTTTTCTGTGGTTGCTGATGGCGTATGATTTACTCCAGTGAGTGGTGTAAAGATGTTGGGAGGTGAGTTGAGGTAGGTGGGACGTAGTTGGAGGGAAGCCCCTGGGCTGAGGCATTCAGTAGGGATGGAGAGAAGAGTTTTGTTTTGGCGGGGAGGGGTTTTAGAACTCCCTGCTTCCCAAACCATTCTGTTGTTGTCTCTGGTTCATCTGGCTTGAACTGTTTTTCAAATGTAATTCTTGCTGCTGCACATTTTGATTTGTAAATAGAAGTATAGCTCATCCTTGTTTACTTTTTATTTATTTTTTCCAGTGGGGATGGAGGTGGGGCGGGAGTAATGGAATTTACCTTCCCTATTTCTATGATTATCTTTCCGTGCATGGTAATGTTTTTCTCTGCTGGTTGTTTCTCTAGGTTCTCAACTTGATTCCTAAGGAGTCTGAAGGTGAGCATTTTGAAGATGCTCTCGCCCGTGTTTGTCGTTGTGTCGGTGGTGGGACTGCAGCAGATAATGCTGATAGCGACAGTGATCTGGAAGTTGTTGCTGATTCTTTTACTGTCAATCTACGATGTCCTGTAAGTTGCACACTCTGTGAAATGCAAGTGGTTTCTTTACTAGTCTGACAAAGTCATCCTTTATACTCTTTAACATGAAATCATCAAACATTTAGTTAATGAATGTGCTATGTCAATTGACATCTCTTATCTCATAAGATATGCAGAGTAAAACCAATTGCTAGTTGCTGAAATTGCTAGACTGTAAAAAGTAGGATAGGAGAGTAAATTTTTTAGTGTGATTAGAATCTAACATTTTAGAGATAAATTCAAGATTACTTGAGAAGCCAGCTAAATGACAGCAGCTGTAAATGATGTCAATATTCAAAGCATGTCTGTTAAAGTGCTTCCCTTGATCTTTTTATGATGTTGACTGAGGATATTGTTGATCTGACATCTTCTTTATGTTTATTTATGTACATGGAAACCCTCAGAAAAGCCCTTTTTTATATTTTGGGTGGATTTGTCTTTGTAAACTTGACAATTATGAGCCTGTGACTTTGTTGCTACTAAGCATTTGAGCAGCAGTTTGTATTTGAAGCCTATGCATTTGTTTCTTTGTGAAAATGGGAGGAGATGACCCTTTTGATTGGATTCTTGTGCCTCTATTGCATAGTTAATAATTTGAGTGTCAAAAGCACCAAAGTATATGCACTGAAAAAAATGCCCTTATTAAAAGAAAAGCTTTCTTTTTCATCTTTCTTTCATCTTTTTTCTTTCAATTTTGCCCTCCACTTTCTCTCACTATTTTTCTATAGTGATTCTTACATCCTCTCTACATTATTATTTTTCTTTAAAGAACATAAAAATCATAGTAAATGAGAGAAAGAAAAACATTACTATATTTTATTTAACTAAGGGTACAAGTATATAGAGTACTAAACCTAGAGTAGAAAAGGTAATTGAATCATTTACAATTACTCCTCAATCACTCTCAATCATTCTACAATTACTCAATCACTTTCAATCAATCTCAATCAATCAAGAGCTAATTGATAGCTGATTTCAACACTACCCCTCAAGTTAGAGCATAGATAATTTCAAGGCTCAACTTGGAACCAAGATGTAGAAAGTTTCCCTTGTGTACAGTTTTAGTGAATATGTCGCCAACTTGAAATAAAATAAAAATGCAAGCATATAATATGCATATAATTCTTAGATTCTTTAGTATTCCCTCTCAAGCTCAAGATACATGATAGGGAGAAGAAACTGTTTGAGTTTTCAAAGTTCTGATAACATAGTAATCATCCTCCAAAAGGTTGAGATTCCAACTTCATATAAATGCTTAACCGGCGATTAGAGAGAGATTGATGAAACATCTTAGCAAGGATGTTGACCTAACAACTTAATAGAATGCCAACTACTTGATAGAGGTCGGCTTAACAACTTGATGGAGTGTCAACTAAATGGTTTAACTGAATGTGAATGAAACGGCTTTGACACAAAGGCCAATGAGAGGGCTTTGATAGAGGGACCTGTGAAATGACTTTAATAAAGAAGTTTGAAAACATATCTAACATGCTAATTATACCAAGTGATAAGTGCATTGGTTAAGAGAGAATTGTGGGTGTTGCCACTGATATATCTTTTAGGATTGTGTTTATGAAAATGAACCAGATTTTGATACCATGATAATAGAGAACGTAACAAAGAGCATGAAAGTCATAGTAGACGAGAGAAAGAAAGAAACTATTATATTTTATTCAATCAACCAAGGATACAAGTATATATAGTACTAAACCTGGAATAGAAAAAGTAACTGAATCATTTTTAATTACTCTTAGTCATTCTACAATTACTCGTTAATCACTTTCAATCAATCAAGAGCTAATTGGTAGCTGATTTCAACAATAATAGTGATTTGATTTTTTGTGTATGAGGAAAATAACATTTTAGTAGCTGTTTGAATCTATAGACTTTTTTTTTTTTTTGGATTATTTTGTCAAGTTGGATTTGGAAGATTTTTTAATTTAAAAGTTGAAAACAAGAAGAAACAAGAAGAAAACTCAAATTGGGATGAGAAATTAAAAATCTAGAAGCACATAAAAAAATAGAAAGTGGAAGAAAATAAGAAAATACATCATGGAGGAAGGACAAATTCTTAATCAAGTTTCGGAGTTCCTTCCTTTGAGGCTTAATTGTCTCAAAGGAAGTTTTTCCTTCTTCAAAACTTATAATTGTCTCCAAGGAAGGAAGTTTTGGCACCTTTGAGATTTGATAACTCTTGCTCAAAAATCAATTTTACTGTAGAGTATTTTTGTCCCTCAGGATGAAAAAAGTGGTAACAAATCAACAATCCCCTATTGTATGTGTATAAAAGGTGACATTTCAGCATGATCTAAAGATGCATAAAGATATTATGGAGCATGTGTACCGTATCAATTTTTCTACTTCTATTCAATTGGTACATGAATCATGGTGGACTAGGTTTTGTAGAAAAAACTAGCTCTTGATCTTCAAAATCCGTACCAAATTCATTCGAAGAATTATGAAGACTATTTTAGACAACTGCAATTTTTTGATATCTTTTGTTCTTCTGTGTTCAAATTTCAAAATAGCCATTGAAAAAGCTCGAGCATTCCAAAATCTGAACCAAATTCGTTCAGGTGTGGTTGTATCATCATCTTTTTAATAATATTAGTTCAATATTAGCCATTCATCTATTGAAAATTAAATGTGTAGTATGGCAGTAATATGAAACATAAAAAAAGGAAACAGATTTAAAATTGATTTTGCCACGTAAACGGTGTTTCTTTTATCATCAAATTTTTTTATTTGTTCATTTTCCATCTGTTTTTCCCAACCAGTTACTCTTAGTGATAAGAAAATTGTTGCCTAGTGTCTCTTCACACTTTCCATGTTCATGAGATATGGTTGCAAGCTTCCTTCAGTGCATTGTAGTAGAGAACAGACTTGGGTTATATTATGCAGTTATAGGTTTTCCAATTGTCAAGTTGTAGCAATGTATGACATATATTCATGTTTTTACCTCTGCATCAGATGAGTGGTTCGAGGATGAAGGTCGCTGGTAGATTTAAACCCTGTGCTCACATGGGCTGTTTCGATCTCGAAGTTTTTGTGGAGCTGAATCAACGTTCTAGAAAGGCAAGGCAGCTATATACAATACAAATTTGTTTCTCTTTTCACCCTTTTCATTTCTCATTTGTTGTCATTTTGTACTTCTGACAAGCTTTGGTTCATGAATCAGTGGCAGTGCCCTATTTGTCTCAAGAACTACTCATTGGAAAATGTAATTATAGATCCTTATTTTAATCGCATCACGGCTAAGGTATCATGTTTAATGGACTCCTGAACCTATATTTGTCTTTAAATGCTCTCGTATGTGATTTGGTTTACTTTTATGGTGTAGATGAGAAGTTGTGGGGAAGAGACAACGGAGATTGAGGTGAAGCCTGATGGATCCTGGCGCGTAAAAACTAAAAATGAAAGCGAGCGTAGAGAAGTTGGGGAACTTGCATTATGGCACTTTCCTGATGGTTCTCTATCCGTTTCTGCCAGTGCTGAAGTTAAACCAAAAGTGGAAATGTCAAAGCAGATTAAACAGGAAGGTGTTTCAGGGGGTTTGAAACTTGGAATCAAGAAGAATCCCTATGGGCTTTGGGAATTTAGCAAACCTGAGGATGCCAACACATCTTCTGGTAATAGATTACCAGAGCATGATTTGAAAGTTATTCCAATGATGAGCAGCAGTGCCACTGGTAGTGGTAGAGATGGAGATGATCCAAGTGTAAATCAAGATGGAGGTGGGACTTTTGATTTTGTCAGCAATGGGATGGAACTTGATTCTATGCCCTTGAATGTTGACCCAGCATATGGATTTACCGACAGGAATCCATCTGTGCCACTTGGGAATGCAGAAGTTATTGTTCTTAGTGATTCAGATGATGAAAATGACCTAATATCTTCAGGAAACATCTGTGGAAACAATGGGACTGATGCTGGTGGGGTAAACTTTGCAATGCCGCCGCATCCTGGAATCGCTGATACCTACTCTGGAGATCCTGCTATAAGTGCTGGGGGCAATTCTTGCTTGGGTCTATTCGGTGCCAACGATGATGACTTTGGGGCCTTTTGGTCATTATCTCCTGGAAACCAGACAAACCCAGGCTTTCAGCTATTTAATTCAGATGCAGCTGTCACAGATGCCTTAGTGAATATGCATCATGGCTCTATCAACTGCCCCTCCACACAAATGAATGGCTATACTTTGGCTCCAGACACTGGTATGGGAACTGAATCCTTAGTTACGGGGTCTGCTGTTGGTCAGCCTGCTGCTGACATGACTGATAGCTTAGTTGACAATCCCATGGCATTTGATCGGGAGGATCCTTCTCTTCATTTATTTCTTCCAACAAATCCGTCAAATGCATCGGTGCGGTCTGATTTGAGAGATCAAGCGGATATGTCAAATGGTATCCGCACTGAGGATTGGATATCTCTTAGGCTTGGGGGTGATGCCAGTGGTGGTCCTGGTGAGTCAGCAGCTGCAAATGGATTAAATCCAAGACAGCCAGTACATTCTAAAGAAGGTGCCATGGATTCTCTGGCTGACACTGGTTTGTTCTCTTATTCTCTGAAGAGCTATAGTTTTGCTTAAATTTAAATTATAACATCATGATGGATAAAGTGTCCCATAAAAAAAAAAAAAAGGAAGAAAAAGAAAAAGGTAAAGAAAAGGAAATTGATGGTTGGCTAATGGTGAAGGAAGTCTTGCTGGATTCCTTCCACAATGACACAATTTTTTACTTAGATCCTCCATTATTGTGATGAGTAGTGAAAATTTAAGATATGACATCATGATGGGTAAAGTGAAGGAACCTTATTGCTGGTTGCCTACTTGCCGTCATGACTGATGCAACGATAGTGAAAATTGATCATAGATTTTCCTACTGGTGTTTTGGAGTCTTTTAACTGCTAAGGTATTTTCCCATAAGCAACCGTAATTTTTCATTCTCGTCTTGCCTTGTCCAGGTTCGTGCCATCTTTGTGGCTAGATTTTTTTGGGTGTAGTTTATGCAATCATAAAGCTCTGATAACTGTAGAGTCATTGTATTATATTGTTCTGTACCCAAAAATCACATTTTGTTATCTGCTGCATTCATTTATTCTGTTTGAAAGGTCTGTCTTATATATTTCATCTTCTGCAGCTTCTTTGCTTCTTGATATGAATGATGGAAGATCAGAGAAGCCAAGTAGGCAAAGGTCAGATAGCCCATTCAATTTCCCTCGCCAGAAACGTTCTGTAAGGCCGCGGTTGTATCTCTCCATTGACTCGGACTCGGACTCGGACACTGAATAGAAAATTTTGCATCTTATACTCGTATATTTACTCGCTCCATTATTGCAACTTCCATTGGCATCAAATTTGGGTGGTTTGGTGATCAGCTTCATTTGGAGTTGAAGGAAGTTGCCAAATATTTTGGTCCTTGTGAAAAGCGCTCTATGCAGTGGGCGGCAAATACACAGCATCAGAAAGTTTGTAAGCAAAACTTGAAAATTGTCCTGTTAAATTATTTTGCTGGCAGCTGTTTCTGTAAGCACTCTCCTCTGCATTGTTAACAGAGATGTTGTGCAGTTGCAGTGCTGGTAAATTGTACAGAAGAGAGATTTAATTTTGAAGTGGAAACTAATCCATTGGATGTTAGTGGGAAATACCCCTTTTAGGGTAAAACAGAAAGCATCTGCCGTTTTGTCTCTGTTTTATGATGAGAGCAAATAGCCTGTAAATGTTTACTCAGCCTCAATTATTTATAGAGAAATAATTTTCCCCATGGATGATAATTTTTCCAACCTATTTGTACTGACTTGGGAGGTTATTATTTATTTACATAACATGCTCATACTTATGAATTAAACTAATTATTCACGATGTGGATTTGTAGTATTACTTTTTATGTGAATTTTATTGGATGGTTATTGGCTCACTTGAAAGAAATTGTTGTCACTTTTGAATATCTTAAATAGATTTCCGGTTTGTTTGTTCATTGAGGCGCAATCCATGAGCGCTTTTCCTCTTGTACCTCCAGTACTTTGTTCGATTTGCATATCACAGTGATTTGTACTTCAAAGAAAATGATTGATTGTCTTAATAATGTTCAATTAATTCAATTTTGAAAAATATAAATGTGATATTTTTATTATTTCCAAAAATTACGATATTTTCATGAGATTATTTATTTTTTCAGGTACAATTGGATTTTAGGTTTCTTTTATAAACAGCCGAATATGTCATTATGAATTTGCTGCCTGGATCCGATTAATGGACTATTCCCTGAAGGTCTATTCTACTGTTTTCCAACCCATTGCTGAAAGCTAAAAGCATGAATCCTTCATTAATATCTGAGCGACCTTCGAAAATCCTATAAATATTAACCAACACAATAACATTCAACAATATTTAGAATACAAAGTTGAATTTAACAATCTTGTTTAAACGTGACATGTTTAATATATTTCCAAGACTTGGAGAAGCAGCTTTGCAAAACTTGCCGATATTCTATTCCCGCGGTTAAACCATAATAACTCAGATAAAAATTCTTACTTACCTCTCTTACATATGACGTTCACACAATGACAGATTAAAACTCTGAACTGATTCCTACTCAAAAAGGTTGTATCAAAGCTATAATCAGCATGCCTGATCAAGCTGATAATACTAGCTAAATTTTAATTTATCTGGAACTTCAGTTTGGAGGAACACCATTCTGGAATGGTCACCGTAATCATGAAAATCCAAAGTAACACAAGTCTTATCATTGTCCACTAGCAGCGACCGGCTTTGAGTGTCTAAAGCTCTCACAACCTGGGCAATTGTGCAAGCTTTCATGAATATAAATGTCACAATCAAGGCAAAAGTACTTTTTACATTTTGGGCAAGCAACACAAAGGCCCGGTTTGTTTCCTGCATCAGAACCAACATATAATGAGAGCAAGAAATGTCAAAATGGAAATAAGTTTTCATTTAGAAACTATTATAAGAAATGAAAGCAAAAATGAGGATGCCGATTTTTTTTTTTTTCCTCGTAATTATTGTCTCTTTCCTTTTACCATAGGAAGAGAAAACACAATGAAAAAGTTTAGCAGAGTTAAAAAAAAAAAAAAAAAAAGCGGAACCAGTAAATACGCATTAGCATGTAGAACATGCCCAAAAAAAGGGATGGCAGATACTTAAATAAGCATTTTTCCCCAAGCAAAAGGCAAAACAACTATACAACAAATATGCAAACAATATCCTACCTTATTGTAAATGCCTTGTCTTTAAGGAAACCATGCATCTGCATCTAGCATCCATTTTAAAGTCAAGGTGAATAGACCCTAGCTACTATTATAGATTCACGATCAATGTGTGCTTTGGAATACTCGGATCAGGTTTGTTTATTTGTTTCTTTTTTGAACTTGATGTGATTCGTCCTATGACCTAAACTATTCGCTTCGTTCCCCTTTACCAGCTGATGATAATATCTTAACAGAGGTCAACGATACCTGCTGGTATTGGAAATGACTCAGCAATGTTAGAATCTATCTACCGACCTGCTGGTATCTATCTGTCTATTTGCTGTTACATTCTGGATTCTTACACTGCTTCTTGCCTAAGGTTACTAAACTGTCTACGGTTATCAGCTGGCCTCGATATCTAGATGATTCTGCAATAATATACTGTAAGAAGTCTATCAGATGTCCAAAAATAATAGATCTAATTTCTTTAGAGTGTTTGGTTTTGACTTCCAATACTTTAATTAAATAGACTGCTTAAAATTTTATAGCAAATTGACCATCAGAGCACAGCAAATATCACCTACATATACAATTTTACAATCACCAAACAATCACCAAACACTATTCCAATATATGTCAACCGAGGCCTTGTGTCAAAAGGCAAGCTGCTTATGAATTGCAAAACCTTCATATGTTTTTTGCCACATAAATACATACCAGGATTAAGAAGATTCTGTTGGCAACCGAAACAAGTTGATTGTGATCTACCATGTGAATCATTTAGACGTGATGGAGGCACCTCATCAAATGGTGCTATTGGAAACAGATGATGATATGACCTTGCCAGATGTGGTGAAGAAACAAGTTGCAACCCACATATACGACATTCAGTAGGTAGCTCACAAACGCGTGCTTTGCATCTTGGACAAGTGTACCCCACACCAACCTTAGCTTCTTTATGACAAGAACAGATTGAGACGGAGCCCTCTGCTGCTCTTTGAGGGAATCCCATCTTGATCAAATTGGCAATTGCAAATTCTGCTATTGCTGGAGGTGGTGGTGCATGTTCTAATATCAACTCCTTAAAGTGGGACTGCATGATCACAAGGTAAATTGAAACATAGTGATAGACAATTTAGAATGTCACTACAAGAGGTAAGGCGCATGATCCTAGTATTGAAAAAACAGCATAATAATTTCTGTTTCTTCTTCTCTTCATTTATATCGTATAAGTAATTCTTGTAATGAAACACCCATAAAGGAAAGAGTCTACTCCAATTTCTATGATGTTGAAATCAGATCATTCAATTTGCCTATTCTTTAAATGCCAACCAGGCAATAGGACTCACCTCGTCCAATGCAACAGAGTATGTTCCACCAGTTTCTTGGCAGAGATGTTTGCATATGAACATTTCTGCAGAGAGGCCAATAACTGAACACCTTAATTTAGATTTCTTGCATTTCTGAATGGTGTCCGTTATATCTCCTGGATCACAAGTACTGAGAGCCGAATATAAGATCAAAACTTCGCGATGACCATATGATGGAATTTGACTGAGAAACCCATGTACAAGTTCTAAGCCATTCTGCAGAGAGGAATCCCCTGAAGCCTTCAACTTTTTCAAAGTATTGATATGAGACTCAGGACTCCCACCAAGATCAGTTAAGCAATGAGCAACCCCATCCGATATAGTTGCCAGACCAATTTGACTAAGAGGATTTTGGTCAAAGAACTCCCTAATAAAAGCTTCAACATGTTTTGTAACCACAGCCATTCGGTTTGGCTTAAAATCCATCTGTGATGCTGCCTAATTAAAAAAACAAAGAACGAAATAACAAATCATGAAATGAATCACAAAAGCTACTGTAATTTTTTTTCTTTATAGATATGTTGAAATGTTTTCCAAGTTTCAGCATGGTATATAACTCACAAATGTTCAAAATTTCATGAAAACATAATATCAGATTTGATGCTCACTTAATTGTTGTTTCAGTCTCTGAATAATCTTACACAGATTGTTCCAAAATTACAAATCCAAACTAGCAAAAGATGACAGCAAACTGCAAAGTATCAGAAAACTATTCTTACTTATTGTATGCCATACCGATTATACATCATATCTCATTTTTCAGCCAAGACCCAAGAAGTATTAAGAGCAATAAATTGTCCCCAACAAATCAATACGCAAATTATTTGCGAAACATTCTCTCATTCCACAGGAGTATGTCCTTTGTTGACATGTCATAAATTTCTCTCATAATATGTATAATACATTGCCTTCACCAAAAGCAGTAGCGAAAAAAAAAAACACCAATACCAAAGTATCCAACTTTAATCCCTTAACAGCATCCCAATACATGATCACCAACTCAAGTCACTTCATCAACTACTAAAACATTAATAAAAACTCACTCCTTAAAGCACACAAAATTAGAGCTTCAGCAATCTAAACACACTTCTAAATACTAGCTAACTTGGCCCTCTTCATTGACAACTAAAACATTTATTAAAAAAATGCACTCATTAAACAACACAAAAAATTTGAGCTTTGCCCATCTAAACAACATGTCCGACACTAATTGAAGAAAACAAATTTAGAACTTAAGCAATCTAAACACACTTCTAAATACCAACTAATCATGCCATAATTACTTCTTTTCATCCGCTACTGAAACATTCATCATAAATCACTCCTTAAATTATCCAAAATTTGAGCTTTAACAAGCTAAACAACGTATAACTGACCCACACCATGCATTACTCATTTCATCAACTATCAAAACATTCATCGAGAGCACACAAAATTTGAGCTTTGCCCATCTAAACACACGTCCAACACCACCTGATCACACCATACTAGACTCATTCATCAACTACTAGAACACTCATCAAAGAGCACACAAAAGTTAAGCTTTACCCATCTAAACACATGCCCAACACCACCTGATCACACGACACTAGACTCATTTCATCAACTACTAAAACACTCATCAAAGAGCACACAACATTCGAGCTTTACCCATCAAAACAGAAGTCCAACACACACACCCCACAATGCCTATCTCATCAATGGAAAAAGGCAAAAAGGCATACCGCAGAGAGATCAATGAGAACGTAGAGAAAGCGAATGAGACCCTTCTGGATTCGAGAAGCAGAAGAGGAAGCCAAAGAGAGGGCACGGAGGCGGCGGCGGTACTGAGCATGGTGGATGGCAGAGTTGTCAATGGGTTGGAGGAGTCCAGACTCGTCCTCCTGCAGATCCTCCCATGATCTGTCCTCCGCGTAGCGTCGCTCCCACGCTTCCAGACCACCCTCCAACTCCTCCTCTTCTTCTTCCTCCTCGTCTCCTGCTCCTCTTCCCTCTCCCTTCTTCATGGGGTTGAAGAGAGTGTCTCTCTTGAGTGCTTTATATAGCTGCCTTCTGCTGGGTTTGATTCTGAGACGACTTTAACACCAAAGATTCTGAGATGTAAATGTAACTTTAACAACAACATAATAAATCTTGTATATAACCATCACTAAGGGCATTTTAGGGTATGGCATATTCTCCCCACATTATTTGAATCAATTTTCAAAACATGCAACTAGTATTTGTTTTTTCAGTAAAATTTATATTTATTGAGTATTAGTTTAATAATTTATAAAATAAATTTGTGAGTTTATATTAATTGATTTTTCCTATTTCATAAGAGTTAAAAGAGTGAAAATAAGAAAATTGAAAATTTTAAATCATTCAAATGGTATTTGATCTTAATAAGAATTCAAACTCATTCAATATTATTTAAAAAAATTATAAAATAAATTTTATCTATATTTATTAATTTTTGTTATATATATATATATATATATATATATATGTTGCGACAAAAAATATCTAAGCAAAGGTGGTGCTCTTCGTTGCAATGGCTTTTTCGCATGAAAAGTAAAACAAGTCCGCAACATAACCTACAAAACAGAAAAACCTACATTCGGGTGATCTGAAGGTTGACTTCAGAAATATCCTCTGATGTATAAATCAATAACTTCTCTCTTTTAATAACTTTCTCTCATTAGAAATCCTGATAAAAGTCATTCTCTCCTTCAAAATGAAAAAAAAAAAAAAATTACATTTTATAAGAGGACAAAATGTGTTTTTCAAGTGTCATTATGTATCCAAGAACATATCTCGTCTGTCAATTTTCTTCGTACTTTTATCGACAGTTGTATTATGCATATAAAACACGTGTCTCAACTTCATTGGTCCCTTCATCCGAAGGTTATTATTTATACATTTGTTCGTTGGTGTGTGTGAGTATATATATACTGAAAACATTAAAATGTTCAAGTTATATTTTGGTATATTTTTTTTAAACTCATATTTTGGTATTTAATATCAGGAAGTCTCAATAGAGTTCAAACCCATTACATATACATATACATATATATATGAAAACATTAAAATGGTCAAGTCATATATTTGGGTATTTAATATCAAGAAATCCCAATAGAGTTCAAACCCATGAGTACCATATATAAATTGGTTTTGTAATTCACAAAAACATCTGGAAAAAAATAAAAAATGAAAAACAGAAACATTGAAAACACCGCCCACCGTGGGGCTCGAACCCACGACCACAAGGTTAAGAGCCTTGCGCTCTACCGACTGAGCTAGACGGGCCTGGTTGCTGATATTTTACATGTTATATGTAATGTAATAAAGTAGATGGTGAAGGATACCTCACCCCTCGCTTCAGTTTAGAATAATAATAATTATAATTATCCATAATTCGAACCAAATCAAACCAATCATCCTTTGGTTTGAAATTATATGAGAACGTATGGATAAAATTTGATTTGGTTATGTTCATCACATCAAACCTAACATTTTCCGTTCAAGAAATGAACTTAAGCAATAATTATTTATAATCAAAACCGATTTAAACCAATCATAACTTAGAAATATCTTCTATGGCAATAAACATATAATAAAACTGAAAAAAATTAGCTACTACATAAGACTTCAAAGGAAATTGACTAATAGAAATATATTTTCCTGAGACAAAATTAAGCAAGAAAGTCATGCAAACAAATACATTGATTGCAAAAATGCCCCTCGTTTTCTTGCATCTAAAATGTCTACATCTATATTTACTACAAATCCTCCAAGTAACCTAAACTATGATTTGAACAGGACAGTCTTGAATAATACAACATTCAACCAGTCTGCGAAGTTCTGAGCTTTGATGTAATTAGCGTCGTGAGCGGTTTGTTACTTACATCTGAAATAAGGAGGATACCCGTGAACAAATCTGCACAAATGAGACGGTGCTTAACTGTCGTCGTTTTCTGAATCAAGAACTGGGAGGATGTTCAAGGCTGATGAACCAAGATGCATGCCCCGAACTATGCCTCCATATCCAACCTTAATCCTATGACACACCAGCAAGATGGAATCCCATAGTGCTGTTCTTCCCTGAAAACAAAGACCAAAATTATTGATATTTGGAACAATCTTGTATTTATTATGCCTCCATATCATGTTTCGCGTGCATGACATGGAAGGAGAAAACAATATGGGGATCAAGTCATTCAAGCTACAAACAATTGATAATATGCTCTAAGTGATGACTTACAATTACAAGAAAGCACCCAACTAGTGAAGTCAGTTTTGCCATAAATGAGGTTTTTGTCATCCTTATAATCTTAGGATTTATCCACTTAGATGTGAAGTTGGCTACAATCACGGATATTTTTTCCCACTGCCCTTCATTAATTTCTGTTGTATTGTGTGTGCAGATGTGGGTGTTTGTATAAGGTCCAAGGCCTCTTCTGGCCTCTTCCTCACTGATTCAATGATGCTGTTGAAAACTGTTTAGTTGCATGACCAAATTACTTGAGTAATCCCTTTTTTATCCTAAACAGTTTTTTTTTTTTTTTTTTTTTTTCCACTTTTTAAGATTCTGCATACTTGTCATTAAACATTGAGAAGTATACCTGCATGATAAATTACATACCTGCAGAGAAAACTGCGACTTCTTATCCCAGTACAAGGCAAAAACTGGAGGGCTTTGCCTTCCTACAACCAACACGGAAGCTCCTGGGTGAAGAGTGGAAGGATAACCAGAAATGACAGCAATGTATTTCTCTGGAAACCTTTCTTTTGGAGGTAGAACCCCTAAGAATAAGGGATTCTTGCTAGACTGTGCTCCAGCATAGGAGCTAGGATCCACATGGAGCATCCATTTTGGATGCTCCAGGAAAGCACAAAACAGGTACAAGAGCAAGTGGGAGTCAGTTGGAAGCTCAAGAGTCCAATTCTTGTTCTTTTTGTCATAAACCTCCCCATTTCCAAGATACTCATAATTCTTCAAGCAGGTTCCTTCAGCTAGCTCTGTCAAATTCCACAGGCACAATTAGGTAAGTTAAGGCTAAAAACTTCACAAGGTTAAACAATTGTTGAAAATGTATTTTGGGTGAGAAGCTTTATACAGGAGTGTATGGAGAAAAATAAGACTCTAAAATACCTCGGACCCTTTGTACTGTATAATCTGCTTGAATACTGCTTTGTGGTAGCAAACCTTTAACCCATTCTCCTTTCACCAAAGCATGAAGCCTCTGATGTTCAGTGATGGCATCCACACATTCCTGCATGATGGGGATCATAGGATTTTGCTGAGACTGCTGTGGATTGGCTAAAGGAAACTTTGCTGTATCTGTTCAGATGAACCAAAAGAAACCTTAGCAAATAACCCATTGCTGCATGTGTAAAAATGGAAAATAATGTATTTCAAAAAAAAAAAAAAATGGAAAATGATGCAAGTATAGAGAATAGTAGTGCAGGAGCAACATACGCATGGAAGTATCAAGAGACTGAACAAGACTAGCACGTAACTGATGCAGAAGGCTATCTTCATCAAGACTAAATGCCGGTTGCCATTCCTTAGTCCTATCAATTGGAGACACAGAAACAGGACTTCCAATTGTTCGCAAATCGCTTCCCACTGGGTTGACGTTGATTGAGATTCCAAGTTTAGAAGCAGCATTCATTACCTATGAACATTAAATTTGAGAACAATTAAACACCACAGAGGAGATAATATGTAAGAATAGATGCAATGATCTCATCAATAGTTTTATATTTAGTGATCTCAAAGAAGATATATACCACATGAAAGGGGCTAAACGATGCGCATCAAAGCAGGAACAAACTTTTCTCAGATTTCTGAATATCAACTAGGTTCATAGTTACACCAACTTCTTGACTTACAAGTCTAACCATGGCTAATGAAAGTTTTTTTTTAAAAAAAAAAGAAATTGCAAAACAAGCAGAACCAACACTGAATATAAAAAGGAGTTCTAAAATTTTACATAATCTCTGTTTGATAACAAAGACATGCTTCTTTGTTTTATCTCAAATAATATCATGTTATTCTCTAAACCTTCATCTTAGGGCATTTTAGAGAAATGATAATTTTCCCAAATTTTTCCTGAACTAAATATTACTCTTCTACGTATATCTTTGATGTGATAACAACAATAAGATAACCAAGATAAATACTCCCAACACAACATGGCGCCACAATTCATACTTCAAAGTAAAACTAAAACTAGGTTTCATCAAAGGTAAGGTGGACAGAGCAAAATTGTATTTCAAAGTACTGGAAAAGGAACTAATTATAAGGATTAGAGACGAAGGAGAAGAAGGTGAAAACAATCATACAAACCTGGATATGACTGGTTTCAATCTTGTTGAGTAGGGGATTTAACAAAACTGAAGAAAACCACTGCCTGAGGCGGTCACGCCACTGCTCAATTTGAGGATAGATGCCTAATTGTTCAAAGGCTTCAATAGACTCTTCCATGGACATGGGTGGAGGAAGGTCACCCTCTCCTTTCTTTGGGGGAGTGGTAAATTTTTGGGATGCAGGAGACATCCTCACAGGCCTCAAAGGTGTGCTCCTTGTAGTTCCAGATGCATTAGCTGAACTTGTAACAGTAGTCGGACTGGCTAAGCCGAAACTACTAACAGTAGGTGGTGGAGTAGCCAGTTTCCCTGCCGATTCCGTGATTTTCTCATCTATTTCAGCCAAAAACTGTTCAAGCTGTTCTTCTGTCATTATCTCTTTAGCATGGGCAGCTCGCTTGCCTGACCAAGGGGTTGAGACCACTTGATCCCGCCCTGGAGAAGCTTGAACAGAAGGCATTGGTGAAGTAGAAGCAGGTACAAGATATAAAGAAGATGGGGAAACCTGTGATTTGGATGCGGAGCCAAAAGAACTCATTTTATTCGCACTATTGGAGTTTAAATTATCAGAGCCAACTCGGGATTTACGATTTGAACTGGTAATTGACTGATGAAGTGGAACAAGCACATCTGGAGATGATGCCATGTGGGGTCTCGACTTAGGGGGCTTTTGGGAAGATTCAGATGCAGTTTTTTCGATCTTGGGCTTTATTCCCAAAAGTCCTAGTTGGTGTTGTGTTAGTTGCGGTTGATCCTTGCTTCCTTTTGCAGGAGATATAACTGGAACACCGACAGTAGTGCTTGCTCTACGCAGAGAGATGACTCTGAGAAGGGCAAACACACTTCCTGTGAAAAGCAAACCCACCACAGACTGTATTGCCTTCGCAAACAGATCTGAAACATAATTATTAATTATTCAACCACAGATACAAAAGACTAGTTAATTTAAATAATCATGAATTCAATTCAAAATATAAAACTTACAAGCTGCCTCTTGGGGTATAAATTCGAAACTCATCTTGTCGATTAACCCATTCTCCCTAATTAATTTGAAACAAGTAACCATTGTAGCCACACGCTTAAAATTAAGACTGAAGAACCCTTAACCAAAAGATATTAAGGTAAATGTTTTACAGCAATATACAAAAGGAAAAAGGAAGATTCAAATTGTTTCTTCTATTTCGAATAAAAAAACATCAGAACAGATATTAAACTAGTATTGCAAAAGCTCAATCATCAGATACATTGCTCTGATGTTAAAGGATTCAAATTATTTTTTTAGATCAGAACAGATACTAAAAACCATATCAAACTTCAAATCTAGTAATGCAAGAGTAAAAACTCAACCATCATCAACACGACTGGATGCTATCAAATTCTCAATCTTGACCACTTATTTCTCTTATTAAACATTGAAAAATATACATATCAGATTCTGATATCCATGCACTGCTGTAGATTCCCATAAAACATACGAAACATTGCTCATAAAGAAAAAACTCAACTTTTGCATGTTCGAAGGAGTACCAATACCATGTCTTTAAAATAAGTGCAAAAACACCCACACCCTTTGAATGTGCATATACAGTATGATTGTGAATGATAAAAACACCTCAAAACCTCTCTCAGTTTTCAAACTCCTCTACTCTCCAATACTATATTTTCATCAATCACATTCAACAACAAAGCAAAAAAGTGATTCAAACTCCAAACCCTCACTAAAACCCTCATTAAACTCAAAAACCCACCTAAACTACGAAACCCCACCAAGCAATTCTTCTACAAAACTCAAAAAAAAAAAAGAAAAACCACCTCCAAAAAGTCAAAAATAAACACACAAAAGCATAAAGACACAAACTTGCAGCCTAAAATGTACAAATACAAGTATGGAAGCAAATACGAATGTATATACCGAGAGATGATGGAGAGGAGAGCGAAAGCAGAGGCGGAGGAGAGAGCGAAGAAGCAGAGAAGAGTGGATTTGGAGGGGAGGAGGCTGTTGGCTGTTAGGACAGCAGATAGAGCTGGGTTCTGGTAAACCGTGAACTTGGTCGGCTTCGCTGCTGCAGGGGATGACCCCACCTTGTTGTCTCTGGCGCCTCCTCCGCTTTCCATCGTCAATGGAGATGTCTTTGGTTTTAGGTCATAAAAGTGGAAGCCTATGGCGGAGCTGCCACCGGATTCAAATTTCTCTCTTTCCCAACTGTTTATTATTTCAAATCATCTTCTTCTTTTGACTGTTAAAATTTGGATTTATTTTTAACAATTATAATTAAAAAATTATTATTGAAATTAATACTAATTTCATTATGTATATATATATATATATATATACATATATTAACAAATTGCACAACACCGTGAGCTATATCCAAAACCAATCAGCAGAAATCCATTTACTGTTTTATTACACTAAGCTCTTAGCCGTCGGTCGATCAAATTTTTTTTTCAAGTGACATTTTACTAAACAATAAGATAAAAAAAAAAAGGAAAGAGAAAAAAGAATGAATTGCACGAAACTTCTTTATACATATCTAAAATCAGACAAAAGCACATTTACCTTTTTATTACATAACACTTCCACTCAATTAGTTAAATTATGTTAATATTAGTCAAAATAACTTGATTTAAGGGTAATTTCGTCTCATATATTTTTATTTTCTTCCAAAATCTAAAATTAACAGAAATAAAAAATAATAATATTTATCAAAAATAATTCTAAAAAATAAATAAACGGGTAGACAGACTATCTTGAAAAATAAATAAATGAAAGATCTTTCAAGATAGTCTGTCTACCCATATAAGAGTTTATGTATGTATGTATGTATATATATAGATCTTGAGAAAATGGAGAAAATGGCGCCTTTGAGAGTGGCACCTTCAAAAGTAACATTTTTTATTTTTTATTATTAATAAAAGACATTGAAATGATGAAAACGCCCTTAATGAATATTTTTTGAAATCAATTTCAACCTATAGCTTGGGAATCTCAACCCCGAGGTTGGGAATCCCAAATAGAAAAAAAACATGAATGGACAAAAATGCCCTTAATGAGTATTTTTTGAAATCAATCACAACCTATAGGTTGGGAATCTCAACCCTAAGGTTGGAAATCCCAAATAGGATTGAATATCTAAGGTTGAGATTTTCAACCTTTAGGTTGGGAACCCAACCTAAAAGTTGAGAATCCTAACATTAGATGTTTATTTTATTTAAGTTTGGGATTCCCACCTTCGAGGTTGAGATTCTCAATCTCTAGATTGGGAATCTCATCCTTAAAGTTGAGATCTCAAATATAAATGTTGAATCAAGGTTAGGACTCCCAACTTGAAGGTTGAGAATGTCAACCTCAATGTTTAATTATATATATTTCGTAATTAAATAAATTTATGGGGTTGTTTCGTAATTTTAAAAAATATCTTTGAGGGCGCTTCTTACCCAAGAAGCGCCCTCAAAGATATTTTTTAAAATTATAGAATTGCATTTTAATTTTCTGAATTATCAAATTGACCTTATTATTATTTTTTGAAAATTCAGGATGAAATTCGTAATTAAACAAAATTTTGAGGTTATTTCGTAATTATAATATTTATCATAGATGGCGCTTCTTATCCAAGAAGCGCCCTTAAAAGTATTTTCAAAATTTACAGAATTACAATTTTAGTTTTCTGAATTATCATAACGGATCTTATTATTATATTTTGAACAAAATTACCCCTCTCATTCATTCAATATCAAAATCCATAATCTCCCACAATTCATCAATATCATCATCTTCCACAACAACAACAACATTATCAAATCATTAATAAACAAACCAAAAAAAAAAAAAAAAATCCGATTCTGGGTTCGCAACCCAGAACCACATCTGGTTCTGGGTCGCGAACCAGAACCATCACGAACCAGATCCAACTCAGGAAAAAAAAAGGAAAGAAGAAGAAGAAGAAGAAGAGAGGGAGAAGGGATGGGAATGATGGGTTAGGGCATTTTAGAGAGAGAATGAGAGGAAAAAGTTTGATAGGGTGAGAATTTTAGAGAGAGAATCAGAAATGAGGTGGGTCACTGGAGGGAAAAACTATGGTAAGTGGTAATTAGCTGGACTATTAAGGGTATTTTGGTCCAAAAAGAATCATGCTGCAGGGAATTGAAAAAAAAAAAGTAATATCCCAAGGGGTTATCAAAAAAAGGTTAGATTTGGTTAAAACCCGTAGATCTTTCACTTTAATTGAAGTGAGATATACCTCTTGGCCCATAAATGGGTAGACAGGCTATCTTGAAAAACATAAACTCTTACATGGGTAGGGAAAGTGGTCCAATGATTTAATCTAAGAGCTAAAACAGTCTCTTTCACTTTTAATAAAAGTGAGGAATATCCCGTTAGACAAGTCTTTACTATTAAATTATATTTCATGTACAAATGAGGATTAGAATGTCTTATAGGGGTGGCAGTTCGGGTCGACAGATCGGATTGAACACGACAAGATTAATAAATGGGTTGAATTCCTTCAACACAAACACGACACGATTATTAATGGGTTGACACGGAAATGACACAATTAATCCGTTTATTTACAGATTATTTAGTGATCCATTTAAACGACACGTTTAATAACTCATTTATGACTAATTTAATCATATTTAATACATTTAAATTTTAATATAAATCTAATAAAAAAATAAAATTAAAATAAAGATACACGAGATCTCTTAAATCCACAAATATAATATAAAACCTAATGTTCCAAAACTCACTACTCGCTACTCGACCGGCGAGGCAGCGAGCAGCGAGTACTCGACAACTCGGCGAGTACTCGGTTTGACCATCGGTCAATAATCAACCCGTTGACCCACGGTCAAACCCGATCAAACCTATAAAAAATAAAATTTTAAAATTTTATGTATGATTAAAATATAATCATATGACTATAAAAACTCTTAAAATCAATCTCATGCAACCTCCAAAGCCACTTTAACACAATTACATAATTACAACTTTAAAAATTTCGGCAATATAACGATTATATTTTCATCAATTCATCATCCACCCCTAAACAAATATAGTTTGTATAATCTTATGTTCCTATCAATTTAACAAATGTTTAAAACCCTAAACAAATCTAATTTGTATAATCATCATTCATCAATCATCAATTCATCATCCACCCCTAAATAAATATATGTGAAAAACAAAAAAGAGTTGTAAAAGTCATTACTTGACCAACCCCAACAAGTTGACTTTATTTCTCATCATGTGGTTTCTAAATTTACCAACAACTCAGGCAGGAATCTTACATTTACAGTCATAGTGCTCACAAAGAAACATAAAATTACAAAATGGATTCAACACTAATAATGAGACAAAAATAGTGCATGCGCGAATATAATATACATGATCTTAACAAGGTACCATTACCAAACAGTATAGATGAGACCAAAAATTCTAGCTTTTAATTCCTTTACATTACAACTACTGCATATTTGCAAATATGTAACTAAGTATATGAAAAATAAACATATTTCATGCATTGTGGTTCTAACCGTGAAAGCAAAAAGAAAAACAAAAAAAAACAAAAAACAAAATGAAAACAAAAATATAAGAACTCATGGACGGAGACGGCAACGAAGGAGTGACGGACGACGACGAGAAGACGACGACAGCAGCTGTCATACCCTGAAAGACGACGGCAGGAGCGAATCACGCCACGCACTAACAGCAGATGCAGAACCAGATCGGGAGAGGCAGAGGGAGAGCAGAGAGACCAAACAGAGAGTGCAAAAGAAAACTGAGATCTGCGTTATATTAGACACCAAAACGACGTCGTTTTGACGTAAAAAAAAATTTAAAAAAAAGGCCGACTCGACAGAGCCAAGTTGGACTGAGTTTGCATAGGATCCGAGTTGAACCCCCCGATACGAGGGTTCTCAGCTCAAAAATCGACCAAGCGGCGAGAACTCGGCCAACTCGGCCAAGTTTTGGAACCATGGTAAAACCTAAAAATATACAATTATCTATGAATACAATTCAAAACATAAAAATATATATATCTGCCACTAAAATTATATGCATACCTCTCTATTATGAAATTACTTTTTTATCCTTGTTAAATGGGTCAACCTGTTTAAGAAAACACAAACCCAACACGATTAGTAAACGGGTTGAACAAGTTGACCTGTTTATTTATCCAACCCGTTTATACTCAACTCTAATCCGTAATAATTATATCGGTTTCGTATCGACCCGTCGTATCGGGTTTCAAATTGCCAACCATAATCTTACCCTCACCAAAATAATAATAATAACAATAATAATCATAAAGAATGTCATACTTACCTATTGATGTGATATCCACGCGTCCATCTCCCATGGACTAATATAAATATTGCTCTATATACATACATACATATGTATGTAGATATCAATATAAAAAGTTTTACACACCATAGGTTTAGATAAGGTGTATAAATATTCATTTAATTTTATATTTAAATTATACAAATTTAAGTTTAAATCTTCTAAGAAAAAGCTTAATAAAAACTAAAAAAATAGAATAAGGGGTTGTTTGTTTTTTCCACTTAAGATTTAATAGTACTGAATTACATCTATTAAGTTATTTCCGTTGTTTTTTCTTAAGTGGTCAAATCACTTAAAATTACCAAAAAAACAATTGAAAAAATTAAGTATGAATTTTTAATTCTTAATTTAATTGTAAATCACTCAATAACATTTAAAACTTCTTATTCCAAATTATCATTCCCAAAATAACATAATTTCAAATTTATCATAATTTTATATTACTCAAATTTTCTTTATTTTTTTCTCTTGATACTTATAAACAATATATTTGAAAAGCAAAATTTAAATATATCTCATCCCAAACCATCTTGAAATTAGTGTACATTTGGTACAAATTATCTACTGATCAAAAGTATTTTTTTAATGTTAAAAGTTGTACTTAATTATTTTTGCGTCATTTGATTAACATCCTAGTAGAGTTTTTGGATAATTAAAAAAAAAACTGAAAAATGTCTACTTGGAGAAGCTCAAAATTTGAGCTTCTCCAAGTAGATTTTTTTTAAAAGATTAAAATGTCTATTATACCTCCGTTTTATTTTGTTAATATCTTTATACCCTTATAACTCTATTACACTTTATTTATAAATATAAACACACAGCCTCCACTTTCATTCACTTTTTATTCCATAAAAACCTTTGAGAACTCCTCTTTAATTGATAAGTTTTCTATATTTTATGTTTTTTTATTACATTTTTTTTTACCCTTTATTTTCATAAATATTATATGTCATATTTGTTTTATATATAATGCAATTGGTTTTGTTATTAGTTCATTGATATATACATACATATTTGTTATATATATAATGCAATTTGTATTGTTATTGGTTCATTGAAGATGTAAAACCTTACTAACAAATCTAAATAAACACTTTTCTTTTGAAAATAAAAAATAAAGAAACAGAATAATTTTACATCTATTTTATTAAAAATATGTGTTTTGAAAATATACTTATATCACGTAATCATTGTTTGTTTGATTGATTAATTTTTTATAGTTGAAGTTGAAGTCATTACATTCCTAGAATGAATATACTATTCTTTTTCTTCATATCATTTTTGGTAAATTAACAATCTAAAATTGGTTTAAAAATAATTTAACCAAACAGTCTATAATTTAAAAGAGTTTTTTTAATTGACAATCAAACAACCAATAACTTTTTTTCAGAAGATCTATTTCCAAAAAATTTACTTCTAAAAGATCTATTTGGACAAGCTATACCAAACGAAGCCTTATACTAATATATTTTAATTTACAATTTAAACATTCATTTTTTAGTTATTTTCTTAAATATATTAATATATTTAAAAATATAAATATGATTGATACTATTATATATTTTTAATCATATTTTAATTATAAATAAAATATTATTAATATGTACATAAAAAATGTTTTAGAATTTATTAAATTATTTATTTTCAAATATTTGTATTACATTAATTAAAACCACATAACAACAAAATGGTATAAATGTCAACTTACTAGTTTTCAGACAATTTTAAATTTAAAAAACAAACAAGTTTACAACATATTCAGATGTAAGGAAAAAAAAACAAACATATTATTCAGATTTCAGATTTTAATCACTATTCAGATTTCATATTTCAGTAGTATTGTTTAGTCTTCAGATAAAAAAACAAAACAATTCCTAAATCTTTTACATTTACGTTCTTAATGTCCTTGTCCTTTAACTCTTAATTGTTATCTATTATCTATATAAAAAATGGGAATGAGCTGCCAACAGTATCAAATTCTAGACCCCTCCCATTTATTTGATAAGGAAATTCCTTTTTTATCCTTTGTGTTTATTTGAAAGGAAAAAAACAGAAAATCATTTAATTTTATTATGTTTTATTATAATTATTAATTAACTTTTTTATCTTCAAATGATACATAAACAATGAAGAAGACACCATTTTAGATGATTTGTTTTCCTTTCAAAAATGATTTCCCATTTTATCATCGTTTTATTTAAAAATATAATTACATCTTTACCCTTCTAGTTGAATCCCTAAAAACGAACGTCAACCACCTCTAAACCAACAACACGATTGTTCATCATCACTTCTAATAGGCGTTCAACACCCATCACTTACACCACCAAACACTAAACCATCATCACCACCATTCATCATCATACACAACAATCATAAAACAAAATTAATTAAATTAAATTTATTAGTATTTAAGAACAAAAAAAATTAAAACTAAAAAAAACAAACTTGATATTCTGGATGGATCCAGAAGGTCTCCATCTTCTGGATCAAGAGATTTGATATGCATGCAAAAACAAAACGACGCCGGAGGGTAAGGAAAGAGAGCGACGCCGAAGTGTGAGAGGGAAGACAAAGTGATGTCGGAGGTGGAAAGAGAAGAGAGATCGATGTTGGAAGGTGGAGAAGGAAGAGAGAATGATGTTGGAGTGTAGAGTTATTGGTAGTGGCAGATCTTGCATACATGAATGGAAAAAATGAGAAGAAGAAGGAAAGAAGACGAAGGACGCACGGCGACGGCGGAAGGACGCACGACGGCAGGAGAAAATGAGGAGAAGATGAAGCAGAAATCGTCTGGTGCTTTGAGAGAGAAAGAGAGAGAGAGAGAGAGGAGAGAGAGGGGGTAGAGAGCGGCTGAAAGAGAGGAGTAGTAGGGTTTGTGTGTAAGAATGTATATACAGTAAGGAAAATTACACAAACATCTCTGTGGTTTGTTGAAATTATACTAATATTTAATTTTTGACCCTTAACGTTAAAAAATCAATTTATGACGCTTTAATTTTAAAAATTAATAAATTTTCCTCATAATAGTATTTACCGTTTAATCACTAATTACTTGCTGAACAATCAATAAATCACTAATTGTTACCTTACCAGCCAATTAGCGAATAACTATTTTTGAAACCATGGTGATGAATGAATAGGAAGGGTTGATGAGAATAAGGGCGATGATGGAATTGTGTTATTTATATAAGTGGGTTAGATGGATGTCAAGTGTTATCATCCAATCCATTTATTTTTATTTAATATTAAATTAAAAATTAAATATAATATATAATTACTTAAATGCATTTACATTAGCAGATCCGTCATTTCTATATGGAAAGTATTAATTTACTAACATTTGGTTTATTTTTGGATAATAGTTTAGAAATCAGGGGTTGTTGACATTAATTTTCATTTCATAGGGTAAAATGATAATATCCCATATTTTATTTATTGATTTTAATATTTTATTTATTTAATTTAAAATATCATTAAAGATAATGGTGAGTACAATAATATTTTTAAAGCAAATGAGTTTTTTTATAATTCTATTATTATCAAAAGGATAATTGAGTTTTTTCATCATGAATTAGTATTAAACTATTAATTTTTTCACCTATTTAGAACAAAATGGGAGGTAAAGTGTTTAATATTATTTGTTATCATAGGGTTTAAATATATCAAAGGTTTAGTTTTTGGTTTTTGAACAAATAAAAAATTTAGTTATTATTAGCATAAGTATATCTATTTATATCAAATGTTTTATTATAATCAAATTGTTATTACTTAAATAACTAGAGAATTAACAATATTTTTTCACTTACATTATGAAACAAAAATGAAGATTTAATACATTTTTTCCTATACATTAATAGAGTTGAGTGATTATAAAAATTACATCAAATATTTTATATTTAAAATGGAGTAATTAAATAAATAAGCACAATAAAGAGAAAACTTATTTACAATTAAATTTAGAATTATTATTTATGATATTATGTATATATGAATAATGATAATAATTTCAGTACAAAAATTTTTGTTAATCCAGTAGTTAATTTTAAATATCCAATCATATTAATTATAAATAATAATATTTAATTATTTTAATCTTAAATTTTATTTGATAAGGAAAATAAATATAACCCCAAACACGTGTCTTACACGTGCAACCAAACCTAGTATTCAATAAAAACACTAAAAAAATCTAAATTTGACTCAATATCTATGTTATCATGTGTAGATTATTATTATTATTATTATTTTATAATTCGACATACCTATGTATATAGCTATATTATCTAAGTATAATTTTACAATATATATAAATATTCAAATAAAATATCAATTTGACAAAAGCCGTCCATACTTCACTGACTCATTGTCAAACTTTTTTTTTTTTTTTTTTAATACAACAACGGTGTCTGGGATAAACTTAGGGGACGTCCGAGATCTTGGAACCGAGATATGATACTGATAGCACGACCCGGGGGCTACTCCCAAATTGGGAGGGATCTACCCACACGGAGGTAGGAGAGAGATCCATACTGGGATGGGAGGTCGACCCATATAAATGGTAAAAAATTAATAATCATATTATATTATATTATATTAGTATTAATTATATTATTATTATATTATATATCGAGGGGGGTATACCAGGCGTCGAACCCGTGCCTTCTTGCAAAGGGAGGCACGGGTTTTGGTTGCTGGCGTCATCAAATGACACTCATTGTCAAACTTTTACACGAGTTGTTGAATGCTTAAACTCTATAATAATAAAAAATAAAAAGAATTATGTTTTATTAAACACTAATCGATACATAGCTGATTCACGACGCATGAGACTGATATATATGTATATATATCCAAACCTCCGATATTGTCCCAAGTTGATCAAGATAAACTCTCTCCACGTCAGCATGCCGAGCAATACTTGTCTGCAGCACGCACACCAACTCATTCATGTGTCTGCCCACTCCCATGGACTGTCTTTCGTATAAAAAATCGCCACGTTACGAGTCGTCCGATTTCCTATAATAATATACTCAACAAATCAATCAAGTCATCACTTTGCCACGTGTCAATCTTATCCGGCTTGAAACAGACAAACAGCCGTGCACGCCACGCAACCACTTCTAAATAATTATTGTATTGTGCTAAATTTAATAGCTGTATCTTAAGTAGGCTAACGTTTATCAACACCAACCTCCGGGATGTTATCTTTAGCAGAAATGATTAAACATCCCTTCTAAGTAGGGGTGGGCACAAAAACATGGAACCGATTCGAACACTCTGATCCGGTCCGATCTGTGGGTGTTCGGATCGGATCACATGTTCAAAAGTAAGGTGTTCGGATCCTCACTTGTGAAAACACCATGTTTCACGGATCGGATCGGATCGGGATTTTCAAAACCGATTCGATCCGTGAACCCGTGAACAATGATACATACATAATTTTATATATCTCTATATAAAGTCCACTTAAACTAACCCTAACATTCATCTCTCACTCCCTTTCACTCTCATCTCAATAGCTTGATGAGTCTATTTGCAGCTTTAACTTAATATTTATATGATTGGGTGTTAGTGTTTTAGTGATTTCTATGCTTGTTTGTTGTGTTTTGTTGTGGAGTTACATATTTCATTTGCTGATTTTATATATATATATGTTATTGTTGTTGTGAATAGATGGGGAAAAATATAAAGAGTAATGCTGGTGGGATTTGAAATATGATTTCCATTAATATAAAGATGGGCGTATTGAAATTCAGAAGACTTGTTGTTGAAAATGACATTAAAAACTAAGTGCCTAATTCTCCTATTTATTTTTATTATTATTCTGGGTGGGTAGTTGTCGGTGGTGTTTGATGTTGATAGCCGACAAAGGAGATGTTGCATATGTTTGATGTTGAGTAATTTGTATGAATGTTTACAAAATTTGGAAGATATGTATTACAATTCACGAAGGTACATCAACAAGATATCTCTATTTATCTTCTTATCATAAGTTGAAATTGAAAGTAGGTGTTCTGATCCGGTCCGATCCGGTCCGATCCGCGAACTAGGTGTTCGGATCGGATCGGTTCCTTCTCCTTGATGGATCATGTTCGGATCCAAAAATGGCGATCCGCGAAGTTACCATGTTCGGATCGGATCCGGTCGGAAGCGATCCGAACATGGTGTTGCCCACCCCTACTTCTAAGGGTTCTTAAAATATAATATATTGATGGGTTTTTTTTTTATAAATTTAGTTCCCTCCCTCACCATAAAAAAACACCAACGACATATTGTAAATCATCTTTAGAATAAATAATCAAATACTCAATTTACTTTTAAGAGATTAATGATTCATATTTTATCCTTATTTTAAAATAATGTATTGATAGTTTTATGTGAAGTTAATTTCCTCCCACTATAAAAAAAAAAAAAAAAAAAAAAAAAAATCAACTTCATATTAATGAATATGTTATCTTATTGTTTATACTGAAAATTCACTTATCATTTTAACTGTAATATTTCAAATAATTTAATATTAATGATAAACCTTTTAAAGATTTATCTAAATTAAATAATAAAATATAATTTATAAATTTGTTTTTTTAATAAGAGAAGAAAATCTTCTATATACATTAATAATATTTTTAATATACTTTTAATAAATATTTCGAAGAAAAAGGCTTTGATATAGTAATTAGCCCGCCCACACTATAGCCTCAAAAAAGATTATGGATTCTACTTACAGCAAATCTCATTATTCTAGGTAATTTTTTCCTACTCTATATGAATTGTTCCTCCCTTTTTTTGGGAGATAATCTTCTAATCACATTTCAAGTCTTCTCCCACTAAGCCCTGGGCAAGGTACAGTACTAAAAAAAAGGTTCATGATGCGACTATAACATTGTAGGAGAAAATGAACCGCAAAAATTTAATATTTATTTAGAAAATATTAAAGTTTAATATTCTGTTAACAAGATGAAAAAAATAATAATAATAAATTCGAAGTCTATATAAAGGTGACGGGTTGGCTGTCTTTGGTCGAGAATTTCAATAGAAGAAGCGAAAGACGAAAATGCAGAGACTGTTCGCAGGTGGTCGGTCTCTCTGTGCATCGGCTTTGACCAAGAACAAACACTCTGCTTCTTTCTCCACTGCTCTGCTTTTTGATGACACCCAATTACAGGTCTCTTCTCTGTATCTTTCTATGTTCTTTTATAAATTGGGCTGAACGGAATATGAAACTGAGAAGATCGAAATTTGAACGAGTAAATAGTTTGTGTTGGTGGGGTTTTAATGATTAAGTGTAGTTTATCTTCTTTGTCTATTTAAAGGGTATGCTTGTTTGACTATTTATAACAAATGGTAGTGGAAAAATTTTCCCATGTAGTGTTATAATATGTTGAATGGATTTAATGTTTGTAAAAATGTTGAATGAGCAGATTTTTTTGAATTTTAGAAGTAAACTAGTCTTTATTGTGGGGTTGCTAGTTAATGGTAATTATATGTTTCTTTTACTATCTTGTTTGATTTTAATTCAAATGGCAGTGAATTGTTGTTAAAAATTTATTGTGGTAAAAGAATGAATAAGATGATTCTGGTCAAAGTGGTTAGGTGTTTCCTTGTTATTTTTGTTTTTTAGTTGTTATCTTATGATGCCTGTAGTGTAGGTTTCTCACAAAAAAAGGTAATGAGTTTAAATTAGGGTAGCTTGTATTTTCAATTTGAACTTCAGTTGGAGTTTGTGTTGATCATTTTGAGAATGTGTAGCGAAGGTAGTCATTTCAGTAGTTTTGCGGATGCAGATGAAGAATTCTTGATGAAGTTGATCGGATTAAACATGCTAGTTTCTTTCTAATAGTTGTTGTTTGGTTATGGGAATTGATTACAGTTTAAAGAAAGTGTTGCTCAATTTGCACAAGAGAACATTGCTCCTCATGCATCGAAAATAGACCAAACAAACACATTCCCAAAGGTTGTAAGATATGATTGATTGTCATTTTTTTTTTTTTTTAGTTTGAATATTATTTTTCAGTCTACGATACTGTTTTTTGTTTTTTTTTTTGCATTTCATGTTCTTGCTTCAGGAGGTTAACTTATGGAAACTAATGGGAGATTTTAATCTCCATGGAATAACCGTACCGGGTAAAGTTATTTTTTTGGCTTTTACACTCTCATAAATTACTTTTTACACTGAATTTTTGGAGTACATGGCATGTCTCGATATTGGTAATACATGTGTCTCGCAATGTGCTCCTATTAAAAACTTAAGGTGAATTCTCTTGCAGAGGAATATGGAGGACTTGGCCTCGGTTACTTGTATCACTGTTTAGCAATAGAAGGAATTAGCTATGCTTCAGCGTCTGTAGGGCTCTCCTATGGAACCCATTCTAATTTGTGCATCAATCAATTGGTAAACTGAAAAATCATGGGTAAAGAAGTTATAACATTTGTATGATCTCCCAACGAGGGTTAAGAATTTTTTTATGTTTTTGTAGGCAAGGAATGGAAACACTGCCCAGAAACAGAAATACTTGCCAAAGGTTCAGTTTTCAAGTGCCTTATCTCTACTTGATTCTGCTGTAATATTTGCTTACATGCTTGATACAAGATGACATGTTCTAGTTGAGTCTTTTTCTGCTATGCCACTGGTTCTCAGTTTATGTGGAAAATGATTATGCATTCTAATATCACAAATTCTCCTTTCTACAATTTTTGGTTGCTGATGTGGAGAGTTCTACTTGATCAGTGTTGTGGAGAGTTTTTATGTTGTTTTGATGGTCAGGCTGATTTTATATTAGTTCTTGACATGCTGTTACTCATACTTTCAAGGGGTTTTCCCTCAAAATTTACCATAGTTTCCTGCTATTTACGTTCATGCAAATATGTTAAAATCGCTTGCTTAATCCCCACTCCTATAGCTGGAGGAAAAGCAGGTAGATCAATTGTCTGAAATTATCTCCTTTCTTTGTCACTGATTAATATGTTTTTTCTTTTAGAACTTTTGTTAACCACTTTTGACTTCTATTCAGCTAAGTAATTGTCTCTTGTTGTAAAGCTTATCAGTGGAGAGCATGTGGGAGCTCTTGCCATGAGTGAACCCAATGGTAACTTGACTGCAGTTCTTCTAAGGCTTGCGTTGGTTTTTGTTGGGCAATCTGGCTGATGTATTTTATTCACTGCAGCTGGCTCTGATGTTGTTAGCATGAAGTGCAAAGCTGATCGTGTAGATGGGGGTTATATTCTGAATGGAAACAAAATGTGGTGCACTAATGGTCCAGTGGCTCAGACATTGGTATTTCACTAAAATTTCGAAAATTTAATGTGTGTGGATCTTGAACTGTAGCATATTAAGAATTCTTGACTCCAACATTTTTTAAATCTGTTTGTTCAAGAAAAAAATTCTTGTCCAAGAGTGCATTTTGCTTTCCCATCTGAAGATAGTAATATACTAAAACTTTGGGTTTAATATATTATGACAGCATAAATTCATTCTACTTTTTACAGCAACCATCAATTTTACCCTGTGTAATGCTATATTTTTTCTCTGCAAAATTTTATTTCACTTTATGTACTTATCTACTTTTTGGACCAGGTTGTTTATGCAAAAACAGACAGCAAAGCCGGCTCAAAAGGAATTACAGCTTTTATCATTGAAAAGGGAATGCCCGGGTACTTGCATTAATACTAATTAGTTTCTGATTGTCTATGTTGGCAAAGTCTTAAAATCTGTTTTGGAAAGTTTTAGAAAATCTGTGTAAGTCTTTGTTGTGCAAATTTTAGTACTCGCAAGTGCACAAATCTATTGTAGAATAGATTATGTAAGTACGAGATCGATCTCACAGAGATTGATAAAATATTAATCTAAATCCAAATTAAATTTAATTCTAATCTAGTTAAAGATGTTTGAGATTAATTAAAACTAAAGAAAATAAAATTCTAAATTAACAAAACAAAATTAAATTGTAAAACTCAAGCAATAGACGAGAAATTTGAGATTCAGAATCCACCATTATCAACTTATAATGTTTTACTATTCAAAATATTATTCTTAAAAATTAAAGAAACAACTTAGAAATCAATCTGTTGTTTTCTCAGGATTTATCAATTAAGCTTAAAAAAAATAAATCTTATGTAATTCTTACTTCAAGATCTAAAATTTATAAGATCTAAGTATTATATGTATCCAATATTGAAAAACACATAATCAAAAATCTTATATTTAAACCTTTTCCAATCCAAAGTCAAATTAATAAAATAATTTTGTAACAACAAAAAATACTTGATATTTAAGGTGAAACAATTTTTATTTTATCAATCAATGAAACTAAGAATTATTAAACATTAGGAACAAAATTGAGAATAATATTCAAATAGCAAAATCATTATAAAGTTAATAACAGTTTCATCCTACATCTCAGAAAAGAACATTAAACAATCATGGTGATAACAAGAACAAACAAATCAAAACCTGGCATAATTTTTTTGGAACTTGGCTGCTGTATTTTTGTCTTCTTGCTGCTGTAATTTTGTTTGTCTTCTTTTTCCACCCAAGCTGTTGTCTTGTTCTCCCGAGAGATTGCTGCTCTTTGATTTTTCTTGTCTGTTTTATACTGCTGCCTCTCTGTTATATACTGCTGCTGCCCTATTTTTTTTAAACTGAAAACTGCTTTTATATTTCTTAATTACAGCACTCTTTTTTTCTTTCCAAAAATCTGCACAGCAACCTTGATCTTTTTCTCAAAATCTGCAACTTTCCTCTTTTCTTCATTGATTTATTTCCTTGTCTCAATTAATTTCCCGATTGCATGATAAAGATTTTGGCAAGACTTGAATGCTTGATTGATTTGGATTTTGACTTGACAAAAATTGTAATTTTTCCTCATTCAACACACAAATCTTCTTTTATTCCTGTTTCACCAAAAACTCAATTAATTAAAATAAACTTAACATAAAATTGGACTAATAAATCAATATTTAAGGGTAATAAATATATATAAATTATGTGTATCAGTCTTTCAGTGGTATTGGACCATAGCTATTTGAACTACAAGCAGTTGGTCATCTGGGGTGGTTTCATAAGCAAATCCATGTGAATATGCCAGGCAAATAGTTATTGTAATGGAGTTCAAACAGTTGAATAATGACTACTGTTTGATCTTATAAATTCTATGTCCAATGCCTGTTGCTTGCTATGCTCAACTCAACTAAGCCTTAACACTAAGTAAGTGTTTCTGACATAAGAAAGGTAACATAATTGAGATAAAGAAAAGAGGTGGACTCTGGACACCCAATTGGGAGGAAAGCATTTGGTTTCGTTTTTCTAACAGAATAGAAGGCATAAATCCTTCTCTAAGAATGAGGTTCTTAGAAAAACTTGCTTTTAGATAGTGTCTTTATTGGAATTATGCCTAAACATTTATGAAATCCGAAACATTTTCACTTCATTAATGATATAATAGAGTAATAAACTAACTAATAGAATTTGAGTAAATGATAAAACAAAAGAATGACAGTTGAATTATTGATCTCTAGATTTTTTGTTGTCTTTCTGCAGATTCAGCACTGCCCAGAAATTAGACAAGCTTGGTATGCGAGGAAGTGATACGTATGGCTCAATTCTTTGCAGTGAACTTCTGTACTTTTGTCGTCCACCACTACTGTTTTTTGCTGCTGTTCCACTAATTACATTGATGGTCTTTGCAGATGTGAGCTTGTCTTTGAGAATTGCTTTGTTCCAGACGAAAATGTTCTTGGGCAGGAAGGAAAAGGTTTTCTGTTACTCTTAACTTAATATTTTATTATAATAAGTAAAACATCGAAATCCGAAGTCCATTTATAATGAAGAATATGTTTGATAGTGTAAAATATATTAATCTAGTATTCTATGGTTGATTTGAACCATCTGAATTTTGTTTAAAGTATGAGGAAGTCAAAGCATATTGTTTGAAGGCTAGAGGTTCCTCATTTTTGTAGTACTGTTAGCAGTGCATCCAGACAGCTTCAGATTCTTGATATAGCACTCTAGGACATTATCTTTTTATCTGATTTGAGCAAACATGAGAAGATTTGGGGAGTTTACAGTCTCAACAAAAAGTACAAGTATCAGAGTTCCATTTACCCTAACTTCTTGAAGCAACCGGATATATGTCCCTCAATTGCCCCTTTTTCGTTTCTTTATTTTTTGCTGTACTAATTGGTAAGTCTTTCTTAATATTGGGACTGTGCAAGCCTACCCCATAATTTTACCTCTTGGGATACATGCCTGAGGGAAAAAGATCGATAGGTTATAGCTCACTCTTCTAGAGAAGGGTTAGTTGCTATTAATATCAAATTATCAAGGGAGGAATTAAGAGAGTTTGTTGTATACGTAATTGATATGTAGTTCTTTAGATGCCATACATCTGTCTGTTATTTATATAGCAATGCTATACGTCTCAAAAAAAAAATCTTCAATTAATTTTCCAATCATATCTTATCTTACTTGTTACCATCCATTATTTAGCACATCCAATGGCCATTCTATGATGTACAAGGCAATTACAAACAAGATGCCACATACACATCATTTGGGGTCTAGATTTGAGATTTTTTTGAGATGGGTAACATTACGCTACCTGATTATAATGCTGCTGTCTCTATCCCTAAAAAATGCCCTGTAAACATGATTTAATGTTATTTGGAAGAGCTGCTTCTGATTTTTGCTCTTTTGTTACTTGGTATTTCTTAGTTGTCATGAGTAACCTTGATGTGTTTAAGATTATATTTTTAGTTCTAATGAAAATCCACTGTTCAAATCATCTTATACTTGCTAATTTAAGGTTTTTGTGTTCAGGAGTTTATGTTATGATGTCAGGACTAGATTTAGAGAGGCTTGTTCTTGCAGCTGGGCCACTTGGTATCATGCAGGCATGCCTTGATGTTGTTCTTCCTTATGTTAGAGAGCGACAGCAGTTTGGACGTCCAATTGGGGAATTTCAATTTATACAGGTTTGTTATTGATATTCTTTTAATCACAAACCATATAAGTTCTTTTGTTGATATTCATTTGCCATCTTTCTGATGTTTCTCTGCTGATTTATATTCTGGGATCTCTCTTATGCTGTTATTTAACCTGCATTACACTACAGGGAAAAGTTGCCGATATGTATACGTCTCTACAATCTTCTAGGTAATGGATCCTGAATTCATGGCATGTTGATCTTTTTTAATTGCAATTTTCACGCGGCAGCAATTAACAGTTGTCATTATCCCAGGTCCTATGTTTATTCTGTTGCAAGGGACTGTGACAATGGAAGAATTGATTCTAAGGTGTCTCGTGAGATCTAAACCCTTTTTGTCCGTCTTTTCCTTTTTATTATTGAAAGTGATAAACTGCATAGCTTTCATCTAGCAGCATAAGATCATTGAACTTGAGCATAAAATAATGTCTGTTCATACTGTTTCAGGACTGCGCTGGAGTTATACTTTGTGCAGCTGAAAGAGCCACCCAAGTTGCTTTACAGGTGACAGATCCATACAACTTTTCCCTATCTTAGCACTTATTTATTTATGTAAATTGCATAATAACTAAATTTGGTGCTTTTTGAACCTGCTTTAAAATTGTGCAACATATGTGGATAAGATGAAAATTTTCTCGTGTATGAACTCAGCAAAATCTGACCTTAGTGGTAGCAAGTAGGATTTTGTTTTCCCCTCCCCCCATCAGCTACGTTGCTTTTAATGCCCTTCCTCAACCTTGTAATAATAATTATCATCATACTTGTTTGAACAATATTTTGGTGATACCAATAGCAGAAATAGTGTCTCAGGATCTTTTTCCACGTTGCAGAACTAGGACATGTCATTGACATGGTTAAAATCCTATATGTTTGTGAAATTAATGTTGATGTCATTTTGAACTTTGCAGGCTATACAATGTTTGGGTGGTAACGGTTATGTAAATGAGTATCCAACTGGTCGTCTTCTTCGAGATGCCAAACTATATGAAATCGGGGCAGGCACTAGTGAGATTAGAAGAATGATCATCGGTCGTGAGCTTTTTAACCAGCAATGAGCGATGAAAATGCACATTTGAAATATGAAATTGTGAAATTTTCTCAATTTAAAGGAGAAATGTATCAATAAACACCAACTTCATAATAAATCTCTCTTTATATATTTGAATGTACAGAAAATGAAATCTTACATAATCTTCTTCCATCGATTGGAATATCTTAGTACATCAATGCTGCAACTACTTATTTTTGCATTTTATAGAATTAGTTCTAAAAGATAAAAGCCACAAGAATGCAAGATTTTTGCAAGAGTTCACTGTAGTTTTTTATGGATGGATGATAGATCATTGAAGGATTCAAATCCATTTAGAGTATATCAGTTCCATGATAATTATGGTGTGTACTTAAAAGAGGATTTATGTAACAATGTTACCACAAGTTTCAAATAAGAGTAAAAAAATAGTTCTCTCAAAACACAAAGAGGTTAAATAGTTTCTCAAAACATAAAAAGAGGTTATGTAATTTTTTCTGTATCCAAATTTTTACCAGTAAGTTTTAAGTGTGTGCCCTATCGCTTTTCTCAAGTTAAAAGTGCAAAAACATATGAAAAGATATTTTGTAATGTATCACACAACGACTGGTAAAACAATGATGTGAAATGAATTGATGGCAGATACATTGTACTATAGTCATTATTAATACAAATAAGAAAAATCCATGAGGTTCACTTTTGAGTGTTCCCATTCCATGCAAGATCTTTTTGTCTCTGATAGCCTTTCATAAACCAAGATATATATATATATGTATATGTATATATAGATAGAGGAAATCTACCCCTTTTAACTAGAAACGGAAGACATAATGAATAATATGTAAACACAATAGAGAAATACGTATTGTTGGGCCAGGTAAATTATAAGTCATAACACACATAATCTAAGCTTCATAGAACATGTTCCTGATCATGAAGAAACACTTCGAGGAAATAGTAAAATGTTGTCGATAACTGAAGGCCAACAGACCGATAGAGTTACACACTCAAGCAACATAATACATGTAACTAGGTTCAGGTTTTCACAGGTTGTACATAGAAATACATCAACCAGGACTTTGAACTTCAAATCCTTATTACCGTTGGAGAAGAATCCGGCTGGCCTACTGAGGATGACTTGGAAGCTTCCATTATCACCGGTGCTTGATCCAAACAGCTTTGAGTGTCATCAGTGATCATTCCAATGGTCATCTTCTCCACTTCTTCTTTGGTGTATATATGAATCTTGGACACCACATTGCAGAATTCACTGCTAGCAAGAAAGTTCACAAGGGTCATGAAAACGTTCCAAAATTAGTAATCAATGATGATTCAAAAAATGAAACCAAAAATGCCAAGGTATGAACTGCTATGCTTTTCTAATAGTGGGGCAATGATAGCAACGCCAAAGGTGACAAGTTTGTTTATCTCCCCTCTAGTTCCACCTTCAAATAATTTTTTTTTTGGAGACTAAATATAACATTTTCTTAAAAGTGTTGCTTCATTTTCTTTTTCATCATCAAAAACGAAAAATAAAATAAAAAATGAACTTAAGTCATCAAATACAATTGAGGACCACACTGACCCACAGGATGATCCTCGTTGGCTATATGAAAACAAGATGTCACATATTATATGTACCAATTGCCCTACACCATTCTAAATTTTCCTTCTGATGTAAAAGAAACAACATATTATAATTTATATACACCCAGTTAATAGAAAATGCTACGTGTACAGATTATTTTCACTAGAGTCCTTACAAATTTTATACAGGTAGAAAACACAGCTACTCTTGTTTTTATATTTTGAGAAAGCCTTTCCAATATTGCTCTCCACAACTAGTATAAACTTAAAACTTGGGGCTAGATGGATTACCATCTAAACTAAACAAGACGTCATTTTTCCTTTTCACTTGTGTCCTCTGGCATATGCATTGCATACCCTCTTCTCACTAGTCTTAGGGTAAAGATCTCATCAATTAAGTTAAAATAAAAGTGTAACAGGAATTCATTTCTGAACACCTTTACAACCACAATAGTCATGAACTCGGACACTATTACCGTCATTTAACAAAGAGTCAGGATAAGAGAATTATTAAAGTTGGAAATACTTACTGCCAAGGGTCATCTCCAACAACCATCACATCATTCTCGCTGTCAGTGTACAAGATCCGCCATCCTTTATCGGGATCTCGTAGAAGGCCTTCCATGCTAAATAGTTGTTCCAGTTCAGTCAGCAAGTCATTGTAACCATTCAGTCTTGAGAGATCAATAGCTCTTCCAACCAAGCTGCCTTGCTTGTGAACCTTCATTTAAATAATGTAAGATCAGCAGTATACAAGTTATATGTGGCCAAGTTTTACTATAACTTTGATGCTACTATAGCTTACCTTCGTACAACTTCTCTTACCAGAGTTTTGCGAGCTTGGACTTGGTGTTTCCCCAGTCAATGAGAATCCAAAAAGTTTACATCCAGCCACTGTTCCACTAAAGGTGTCCTCTTTTTGGTTTCTCAAAGTTGTCTTAAAAGTGGGAGTAGGAATACTGTCAGCTGGTTTATGCTCGTTCAGTAGAATAGGCTTTCTAACTTCATCCCCAACAACCCTCTTCTGAATAGAAGGTGAGTTAAATTGGGCATTTTCTCTCTGGAAACTAGTAGCATAAGCACGCATTGTGGGATCTTGACCATTTTTGTACATGTCATTATATGGAAAGTACATAGTTCGAAGGTTTTCTGATGGTAGTGGGTAGAAACTAGGCTTGGCTGCTGGATACATGTTGAAAGAGTTGCAACCAAGATTGGGTTTACCCCAAGCACCTAGATTGAGATCAACTTTTCCGGCCAGGGATCTCAATGGGCATATTTCTTGACCTTGCAAGACCTTTGGAAACCTATCGGATTCCATAAAGCCTGTGTAAGTAGTGGGGCGAGCCACAAACTTAGTAACATTACCTTTCTCTAATCTAGGTAATGCAAGATTTTGATGTATGGGGGCTCGCATCTCAAAATCCAGCGGGCGGTTAGCCGTATCACGTCCATAAAGGGATGATACAAAACCTACATTTTCTTGACCTTGCAAGACCTTAGAGGTTCTTATAGAATCCTCAAAGTCCAAAAACCCACCGCCTCCTGCTGCAAGAGTACATATACAATTTACAACATGCACAAATCATTATGAGTGAAGGATGAATATACTGGTATCAAAATAGTAGCATTTGTACCAGCGACAGGGTAATCAGGTGGGGTAGCCTGCAGACTTGTCCGCAGTTTCTTCAGCCTTGGGGAGGACTGAATGTTCAAGGGTGGGAGAGAAACAGACCGATCGATTTCCCATGGGGATACTCTTTCTTGATGGTCACTCCCGATATCTTCATCCCACCTGACCTGTCCAAACATATAGAAATGTGTTAAAATTACAGTTAACTTTCAGGTTTGACACAAACATGAAATGATGCAAGTGTTTTGCATAGATCAGTAAAATGTGATGGTAGCAATATATTTTAATGAAGTCTTATCATGATAACAGGACTAGGTGAGGGTGTCTTTTTGAGTGAGTTTCATCAATTACTTGGCTCCTTCAGAATTAAATGATATTGATACATCAACCCTACAGTCTGGTTCATCTGTGTCTGTGTGTGTGTACATATATATACACAGACGTAGTATCATAGGTTAGGAGGATACAAAAAGGAGAATCAGAAAGTAGTATTGCTAGACATTCCATCTTGTATCCCGACCTATGATGTAGCAGTTAGCAAATAAATACACATTAACGATGATTTAATTCGCTTGCCTATGTCAGGTGAGTCTGATTGTCATATCATAGGTTAGAATCAAGGTGAATTGATATAAAGGTGGGAAGTTTAGCATTACTCAAAATGAAAACCAAGATTGTCTAAATAGAAATAGTAGTACAAATATAAGAAAATATTGGACACCATAGTCCTGGATACTGATAACATTACTGAAAAGCTCACCATGAAGCACCTCCATTTTGAGTTTGGCCATCGATAGGGATCCAAGTCACTCATTCCAGTTACTACACCATTACACCTGCAAGAAAGCAGAAATAATATCATATTCTGAGGTTAATCTTTACCAATAAATTTTGATTAATATAATCAACTTGCAGAAGACCTCCTGTCTGGTGAATCATCCACTTCAAATCTCATTTTGAATCTGGTGCCAATGCATACTGGATTCGTGATGCTTTTCACATACTTTTGGTATGGTACGACAAACTCTGCATGACTGGCCCTGCATTTCAACATTTTGAAAATTTAGGATCTCTTCTCACATTAAGTATACGGTTGACTCGGCACAGAAATAAATGATTTAGAATCAGTGACGAATAATTTGGATTCCCACTCAATATTCATAAATACAAGCTCTTATTATGAATTTTCATAACACTCAATGAGGTGAAAATGCTTCATATAATATATTTGCATGCCAATATGTACCTCCTTGTTCAATATTTCAACCCAGATATAATTTAACAATTCTTATTTCAGTTTTTTTTTTTTTTATTCTCCCAAAGAAAAGAAATTCTAAGTCATTAAACCTATTTCGTACATTCTAAGAGTTTCTGTGAACTCTAGATAAAGCACCCTATGGGCTAGTGCTTTCAAGCTCCGTACTTGATGCACTACAGAGATAATACAATAAGAGAACAATAGGCATAAATCATGCATGGAGTTCGTGAATCAGGGTAGCAGTGCCACTTGTGTTTACACTAATTAGATAATTAGATTTGGTTACCGGTCTCAAAGATACTGACTTATTAGCACATGCTTTTCAAAGAGAAACACTTGTCAAGAGGCATCAAAATCAATAAATCCATGCTATCCTTGAATTTCCAGACCACAGCTTCACTACCTTAGGGTATGATATTACTTCTAGCATTGAAATCCCTTTTTCCTTTTTCATGGGAAACACGTATACTCAAATCATCAAATGGCATAAACCTGATTTGGTTAAGACAATCAAGTTCGTAGACAATTATGGAATTAGTATATGGTGACTGTCATTCTGATATCATCTCTCGGCATGCATATGGATTTAAAGAGAATATTGTTCATGGAAACACTGGGAGAAGACCAGGTAAGGACAATTTGAAATTATATTCAAAATGCAAGCACTGAACTCTTAATAGAGGTGTAGCAGGGTAATACAACATGAATGAAAGCCCAACATGAAGCAAATATCTGCAAACCAACCACTCTAATTAAGCTGCATCAAGAAATGAGCAGATGGTTTTCATTCAAAAGAGCCTGTCTAAACAAATCTGGCGACACCCGAGAAAACAGAAAAGAACATAATTAAGAAGTGAGACTCACATGCTTGTGCTAAAGATACTAGCTAATGTATAATATGTCCTGCTAACATGTGCCCTAGAAGCACACATTAAGGGGGCATTTAACATTCCAAATAAGTTAATAACAAAACGTTTATCTTTCTCAAGGCCTGAGAGTCCGAACAATTTTCTTTTTACCTGATATCCCCCCTTAACTGGTACCTTAAGGGAACCTCTTAACACAATTTGTAAAAAATTCAGTTTCATTCACTATGAGTGGTTAGTTGTACACAAACTTCTATTAAATTGAAACCAAAGCTTGAAGGTCAATCAAATTCAGTACATTGAATTACATTCACTATAAATCTCACCAACAAATGATTCTCTGCAAGAAGTTGCAACTGTTTACAGTGATGGAGCAAAAGGCCTATAATAATAAGCATGTTTCAACATGAATTTCATTTTCTTCATAAAAAGTCACGGTCGTTTACCTTGGACTGTAGAAAACATGAAACATGCTCTTGGTTGATATAGCATTAGCCACTAGTGAAAGAGCATTTGGATAGGAATTCTGAAGAACAGATTCAGGAAGACCGTTTCTAGGTCGAACAGCTCGTCTAATTCCCAACCTCAGCTCTCCATTGTCACCCCTGCAAGGAGCACAGTAAAATGTTCAGATAAGTTCAAATCAGAGCATTTAAATATGGATTGAAAAGGGAACTTTTCAAGTTTTGTATGCATCAATTTGGAACTTCATTTTGCTTTGTTCTTCATTTCAACAAACTTGATATTTGTTCATTTCTTCCCATGCGTTGACTTACGAGCAATTTTGAGGAGGCATAAAGTGTTTCCTTTACTGTCAAGCAGTACTGCTTATTTTCCATCATAATTCTTTCTCTTCTTGGCTAATTACGATATTCAAGAACGCCAATTAACAACAAAACGGGACAATTACAGTGTGGTGTTTTATGTGCATCATTATAATTTCAATCATTTTATACCTCAAAAACAGCACTGCATCTCCTGAAACAAGATTCTTTTGGCTCACAAAGATACTCCATCCTGTAGTAAGCAGATGTCGCCTTGGCTGGCCTAAAACACAATCAAGAAGGAAATGTATCAATATTCCTTCAGTTAAACCGAAACGAAGAAATTTCATTGACATTACCTCTATAAATATGCCGAAATCTCCACTCCACTCCATGCAGATCCTTGGCAACAAGCTCTTGTGAAGGCCTCTGCTGTTTATAGTCCTGAAACAAAGCAAACACCATTACTTTCACAAACAACTCTCAACTAAAATCTGTTAACTAATCCACCATAGAACAGCAAACAACACAATATCACACCAGCGGAGGGAAACAATCTTCGGCAGCTCTACGAGGCACAGAGAACCCTCCATGTGTGCTGGTATCAGAAGCTGTAAGCGTTTTGCAGAACATATGAGGGGTTGATTTTGTTGGTGATCCTCCATTCCCATCCTCATCCACACTCAACTCCTCAAGATCTTTGCCCTCTGAATTTGGTCCTACCAACTATACAAACACAATAACCAAAATTGACAGCAAAGATAAAATTTTGAGCAACCAATTCAAACTCAACATACTAACAATCTTAAAAGTCACAAATTACAACTCCTCCTTGCTAAGAACTGAAAAATTTAACGCAAAAAATTATTTAAAAAAAAAAAAAAAAACATTTTTTTCCATCATGTAACACCGCTAGTACTAACTAACTACAAAGCAATATGAAGAAGCAAAACAGCGAGAGCACAAATTGAAAAAAAATCATACCTCTGGTTGAGGAAGCAAAGTGACCTGTGTATAGACCTCGTCATTCTCCTTATTAGCCTGTTACAGGAAATTAGTCACAATCCAAATGAAAATGTAGAAAGAATCCAATCTCAAAAGGAGTTACTTACAAGTAGTTGGACATCCACAACTTTGCAAAAGATTTGAGGTTGAAGATCGAAGTTGGAACCTTCAAGAGGTGGATAAGGAGAGGAAGAGGCCAGTTGCTCCAGGTGACCTTGTGGGAAGTAGACAACTACATTTCCTTTCTTGGGGAGTGAAGTGAGAGGACCAGCACAGGCATGCCAAAGCTCTAAGTAGATAGAAGAAGACAAAGGAGAAGAGCCTGAATTTGAAGAACAAGAAGAAGAAGAGGAGGAGGACAAGCAATAAACACAGCCACTGTTCTTCTCACAATCCCCATTGCAAAATGCATGGTTCAGATCAATTTCCATGAACACCCTCCCTTGTAAGGAGAACACAAAAGTGGTTGTCTTGTGTCTTCTCTCCCAAATAGTACTCACTATCACACCCACATAACCAAAACGACCGAAGAAGAGGAGAGAGTCTGTGTATGTAATCAAGTAATGTAAACAAGAGTACCCACAAAGCTAAACTATAATAAAAATCATATCTTTGAAGGATAATAATAACCATAAAAGCTAAAACAGGAGAAGAGTGCAAGAAGCTGAATAGAAAAAAACAAGAAAGTCATGTTAAGACTTGAAAGGATGAGATGGATAGAGAGAGAAGGAAAGAGAGAGAGAGAGAGAGAGAGCATCAAATAATAACAAGGAACTCAAAGTATGATTCCTCTCCCATTTGCAGGTACTGAGAAGAGGGAGCAGGAGAAACAGGAGACATAGACAAATGCATATAGAAAGAACAGAAACAAAAGTAGAAAAAAGCCAGTGTGGGTGGTGGCTTTTTGGACTTAAGACTGTTGTTAGAAAGAGAAAGAAAGACTGTGTTGGGTGGAGGGGACAGGCTAAGACACCAACACAACCCACAATCCCCCACCCCTCTCTCTCTCCCTCTACTTTTTCGTCTACTGCATTTTTTCATTAACTATTAACAATAATTTTTTTCACTATTTACAAAGACAAAATGGGAGCTTTCATTCAATAAAATGTAATGTGTAATGCAATGCACAATGTACATACTATGCACCAACCAAACAAAATCTATATTTGTAACTTTCTCTATTCCCCCCAACAAAAACAATGCGAAAAATTCAACAACAAAAACAAAAACTAAACTATTAGATTTCATTTCATGTCTTAGAAGCTGAACTTGTCAAATTGAATTATCAGTTAGCACTGTTGTCCTATACTCTCATTCATTCATGTACATCTTGCATGTACAGTTAGTTAGATAACTTGTATGTATTGATAAAATAGTAAATGGAAAACTACATAAATACCCCTACTAATGGTCATAATTTTACCACTATATAATTTCGGGATATTCTTACATAAGCACTATTTAATGTTTTATTAATGTTGTAACTATATACACTATCATAATCATGTTCTATATTTTTTTTTATGATAAGGAATAAAGAATAAAATTCAGATAAAACTATTCATACTTTGTATTTTAGAATAATGATGAAATTTGACTCTACTATTAAAAACCAAGGGATGACATATTATGATCTATTGATCACAGTTAGTCAAATATATTACAAGATTAAATCACTTTTAATTTTTCTTTTTGTAACTACAACATTTATGATATTGTATAATCATATCTTATATCCATATATATATGTAAAACTATAGCAAATAAAAGGCTAATGAACATTTGTATAATTCAGCCAGGTGCAAAAGATGTTAAAATATAAATGAAGAATGGTCCAAGAAGAATGGACCAACTTTTGGGGGTAAAATCATTTTCAGTTTGGTGTATTTATTCAGTGTACGTGGATTCATTAATAAAAATAAAGTTTAGAGAGAGAGAGAGAGAGAGAGAGAGAGAGAGAGGGTGTTGTCAATATTAAAAACGGGGGGCCTAGAGAGTTTTTGGCAGCAACTATCGTGGGCGTGTTGTTAGTTGTTAGGACTCAGTGACTCAGAGAGAGGCAGCACAGCAGTCCACTCTTTTACCATCTCAAGTCTCATCACTCTTTGTTCCTTTTTATTTCCCCCCCTCCATTTTCTCCCACCTCTTCCTTCTTCTAGCGCGTGACTACTTGTTTCTGTCAACTTCTCATCTTTATTTTCTTTGCATATATTTTTTTTTAAAACACCTAAACAGACAAATTTGATTTAATCATTTAATTATAAATAAATAAATATAAATCATGGTTAGTTTATATAAATACATTCCAATGATTTGATCATTAGTTGTCCATTAGTTGTTTTTGTATCATTAGTAGACATATATTGTATAGTTATAGTTAGTGATGAGAGCTTGATTTTTAATTTGAAAATTTTAGTTTTTATGTGTCTTTTTCGTTTGATAACTAGAATTAGTTTAAGGGATAATCGAGACCCATTATGAAAGGAATACTAATGGTATGATTATGAAAACTATTCACAAATGAGAGTAATTCACTCATATAAAGATAGAAAAGAGATTCGTATAAGGATGGGAGATAACACATATAGAAGGTAGGAAAACATTGATTATTAAGCATCACGAGGTGTCGACCCATATATTTGGGAGCATAGGGGCAATCGATGTAGTAACCAACGGCACCAGCTGTCGTTGACTTGTGAACCTTTTTAAATTATAATTCTTAACTAATGCTGATACTTTTAATTACTATAAAATTTGCATAGTAGTGTAACTCATATATTTTATTATTATTATTATTATTATTATTGACTCAATCTTAGCTAATTGTTAAATCGAATGAATACTCTCTTCCACTAAATTATATTGGACTACGATCATATAACTCTTAAAATTATATTGATAAATTAGTTAAACTCATTAAAAACTTTAATTTTTTTTTATATTGTTAAAAAGTCATCCATGTCGTTTAAAGTTACCAAAATATAAGTAGTAATAAAAAAAATACTTATTTAATCAAATAAATTATTTAACTTCATATTTTTTTTGACAATCATGACTTTAAGTTGAGTTTTTTTAATTATGTTTCCTAAATTCTTTTACCTATAAATGATTTTTTATGTATTAGCTTTTATTTCTTCAAAAATATTACGATAAATTCAGAATTTTTGAAAGAGTGATGACTCAAGTTTATAATTTTTAGGGTATTTATATATATATGAGAGATTAACACTAGATCAACTGAACTTATTCTTTTTTCTCAATAAAAATTGTATTTACTAAAAAAAAATTATAATAATATTTACGTGTGCTCTAAATATGAAGAAAACTCAATCAATATATACACTTTTGTTTTGGAGCTACACTTAGTATATACACCTCTAACCTCAGAAATGAGGCAGTACTAAAATTTTTATCTAATTATCATTGTTATTGTTATTATTATTATTATTATTATTATTTTGATATGATTGTTATTGTTATTAATTTGCAGATAATTGTGCAAAGTGAGGAAAAGAGAAAAGAAGGAGCGTGGGGTGGGAACGAGATAAGGGCGAGTGAAAAAAAGACGAGAGAGAGAGAGAGAGAAAGTTGATGATATCGGTTGGCCTGCGCCTTTGGCGCTGCGGAATAGGACCCACCACATACATTCCTCTCTCACACTCACACCTCGATTTTCCCGATCCTATTGACCCTTCTTTTTTCACTTATTTACTCACCTGCCCCTGCCTCTCCATCACACGTGCACCGCACCCCGCTCTTGCCTCGTTATCTTTTTTGATAGATAGAATTCCATTCTTGCCTTTTGAGAATAAATATTACTCAGTACGATTTAAATATATATTATCATGAATAAAAGTTAATTATGTATACAAATTATGATATTCATTAGATAAAAATTAATCTCCAATCCCTTAAAAGGATAGGGAGATAGGTAACAACCCATACTAAAAATAGTATTCCATTTTTCACTCAATTAATAATGTCATATTCAAATAAATGTTATTATTCAATTCCAAAGTTTTTATTATATTATTTTTTAAAAATATTATATTTTAATTTGGATATTGTCGACGGTAGGAAACAGTCGATGGAAGATCCTAAGCCCAATACATGCAATCAAAGAACACATCAAAGAGAGGAGAAAGGAAGAACAAGAAATTTGCACACAGATTTTTACGTGGTTCGGCAATGGTATCTACATCCACGGGTCACTCTCAATATATATTTTTTTTTAGATTGACTGTAATACTAAAATCTCAAAGTTCTCTTTTTTTTTTTTACAATAGAAAATCTCTCATATTTGTAGAGGTGGGGAGATACAAAAGAGTGTAGTACACGTAAAGAAATTGATTACTCTGACATAACATTTATTACATTGACTAACAACTCTGTCATAGTCATACTACATTAATTGCTCCTTGGGATCTGGAATAACATGGAGCTCGCTGGTACAGGATCTTAGAGCTGAGAGCTCCATTCTGCTAGCTGAGAGCTGAGGAGCTGCGAGCTCGGGCTAGCTGAGAGCTGAGGAGCTGAATGTTGAGAGCTGGAGCTGTGAGCTCGAGCTCGCGAGCTGCGACCTGAATGCGAGGAGCTGAAAGCTGAGGAGCTGAGCTAACTGAAAGCTAATGAGCTATGAGCTCGAGCTGGCGAGCTCACGACCTGAGGCCTATTGGGCTGGGCCAGTTTATTGGATTGGTTATTTGGACTTTTATCAGCCCATTTTTATAGTCCCAAAAATAGGTATAACAGATATGTAGATAAAATTTATATGTATATACCAGTCTATCAATATATGTTAATACATTACTTAAAATATACATATATATATATCCTAACATATATAAAGCTATGTTTAGAGAAAATGTATAACGTTTGAAAAATAATAATGGCTGTTGTTATTATTAATATTATTGACAAAGCACTGTTATTAAATTTGACGTCTAAAAGGTGAAAATGTGCATAATATTAAATTTTTAATATCAATTGCGCTATACCCACTCAAATCTCAATCATCATTTTGAAGTTCAATAAAGATTCTCTATCACTAAGTAATATTGGTTAGATTTGTTTATATAGTTGTTCTACATATATTAGTTAAATATGGTAATTGCAACCACTCATAATTCAAAAGGTTAATTCGATTTTTATTTTATTCTAATTTTGTCAATGAGTAGGGACTAAATCCTATGTTAATGAGATATTTGTCAAAGACAAATCATTTTAAAAAAATTCATATAAACTCGAAACATAAAAAGACCTATATATAAAAACCTCCTAGTTATGACTTAAACATAAAAGGTTTTAATCATTTTTCAAAAAAAAAGGTTTAATCATAGTTTTAAACAAATATTCATAACTTAAAAACGATTATTTTCGCGTTAATAAAAAGCACTTTTTTGTTGCAAAACACTTTGAATTGCTTTTCAAATACTTTAATAATTAGAAAACACTTTGAACAAATTCATGATGATTATTTGCAAATGAAGAAAAACAAAATGAAATAGAAAAAGAAAGGGGTTGCTCCTAATTTTGGGAAGTGTATACGTACGTGTAAAATCTAAAGTTCAATGCGTTTGCATTGTCACGCTCCAGACCTGCACGTGAGAAAAGAAAAAGCTTGCAAAACACAAAAAAAATGAAACAGCAACTGAGATGTCACACCAAAACTTGTCGCCAAACAAAACATGATAAGACTCACTTTATTAAAGCCAATACTGTCTTCTTATGCAAACTGTGCCTGTTTGTAACCCTGCAAATATAATAATTATCCATTTAAATTATTACATATTTTCACTTACTTACCCTTCTCTAATTTTTTTTTTTTTTTTTTGCGGTTGCTCATTCAAATCATATCATATATCATAATAAAATAATATTATTAGGCTAAACATAATAAAACCCTTCAAACTTATATAAACATTGACGAAATTAAGAGCATACCCAAATCATACTATATATATTATGAAAATAGAATATTTTGTAAGACAATGTGAAATTATTGGGTGGAGGGAGCATATATGATAAAATAAAACTTAAACAAAATCTCATTTGGTATGTAGGATTAAATTAAATTGGATAGGATAAGATTAGTTTGAATAAAGTGATCTTATGATGTATTTGGTACATTATAAGATTATATTAAAAATAGTATTGTTTATTATTCGATGTATTATCGAATGGATTGGACACAGAATAATTATTATTATATCATTTAAATAAAATAAAATAAAAAATAACTGAATTACTTTTTAAATAGATAAAAAAATGATATTTATTTTATAACTATTATTGAAATATATTATTTTTTATTATTTTAATAAAATATATTAAAAAATAAGATTAAATTAATGTTTATATTAACAATATAAAGAAACAAAGAAAATTTAAAAAATTAATACTATCCCATGCTATTTGGTGGGTTAAATTTATTCCATCAAAATAAGATAAATTAATTATACAGAATTGAAGAAATTCAATCCCGTGCAACCAATAAATAAGGGATTAAATTGAAATTTGTCCGGTTCCAATCCTTTTTTTTTTTAAAAAAAAAAAAAAACAAAACAAAACAAAACATACACTTCCTAAGTGACATGATGAGAGTGAGCTTTAATGATGAAGAAAAAAGAGTTTGTCTCGAAGTGTTTGTTTGGAGATGCAGTGGGCTTTAATCGCCCGCATTCATCGTACCCTCCATCATGTGTCTATGTCTCCCAACCCCCAATGCTTTACTAAAACGACCTCACTCCACACGAATTTTCATTTCATTTTCTTTTTCCCATCCAGCATTTGTTTGTTTATGTGATCGTGTTTGATAACACGTGTTGATGGAACTATAATAGTTGATATTAGTGAACGTTCACGTCACCATTTAAGTTAACACAACATTCAAAGAAAGCATGATTTATACGAATAATATTATATATTCTAATTTCATATCTCTAGCTTACATCTCGATTGATGGTGATGTATTAATTGATGAATGTTTATATTTTAATGAAATTACATTAAAAATTAGGTTATAAGTTACAAAATAAGTTGTGATATTTCACCTTGCTTGATTTTTATTCTTCTTGTATGATTAGAGTTTAGATTTTTTTTTTTTTTTCTGTTCTTTTCCCTTTCCCCAGTAGATATTACTTTTTTGTCATATGGTCTTAAAGGACGTGGAAATATAAATTTGCTTTTATATTTATTTTATCGGCTACTTTTAGCAACTTTTTAACACGTGACAAATTAGAAAAATTATAATAAGAAATTGATGTTATTAATTGACAATGTCAATGCTACTTAATTTGAAATTGACTATTTTTCTCGTCACAGTTAAGTAAAATATATGTTTTATATAAAATTGTCATGTTTCATTATGACCTCGATCAAGTAGTTATAGGAATTAGTATGTTTCTTGACTTCTTTTCTTTTTCATATTACAACCTATTCAAAGTTTGAATGAAAGATAGAGACTAAAATTTGCAAACTCAACGGTGTAAATATAAGAGACGTAACTTTGGTTTAACTTTACCCTATCTATATTTATTGAATTTTTGGTTGTGAGTTTCATTTATTATTATTGAACCATAATCCTAGATTGATTTTTTTTTTTTTTTTTTTTTTATAATTTGTATCCACGTGACTTAACTCTTATTGTTTTAGTAAATCAATAAAGCTTATATAAAATTAACCTCATTAGAACTTCTAATAAATAAATACATTCTAGATGAAATTCCTTTTTTTTTGTTTGGTTACATATTATATGGCTTATTATTCTGTTTGGTCTTGTCATTTATTTGGAAAACACTTTTGCTAAGGAACATATTTGGTCTGGTTTAATGGAAAGATACCCCATTAAATATATGTCTCACAATATCCTTTATATATATAAATATCAGAACTAATTTAATCTTTAATTATAAGAAACAGCAAAAATTGTCTATTTTAATAAAATACTAAAAATCCCAAATTTATTGTTGATAGTAAAAGCACTATCAACTCGATCTTAAATAGAGAGACAAGATGTGTAAAACCATAATAATCTTGTTTTTGACTAATGACTCTTCATAGAAAGTATTGATCATCCAAAGACAAGACTTTTTTTAAAAAAAAAGAAAAATAAAAAGCAAGGAGATAAGATTCTAAAAGAACATAATAACCCATAAATTTTAACCAAAAATCAAACATGGAACCAAAACTTTTAGCATAGGCAGAGGAGATGGTTTAATTTGGCTGTATGTGTCGCAAGAAAGTGGTAGTGGGACCAAACTTGGGAGACAAATGGTATCCCCTTAATAACTACCCTCCAATTGGAGTCTAACATAACTGCTGCTATAATAACCGGGGAATCCCAAAAAAATAGTAAAATAGAATAAAGATTAAAGCACAATTGGTTACTTTTTTCATACAAAATTTTTGTTGGTGATAGACAATATTTTTGCAAAAGAAAGCTGATGGCCAGATTGTCATCATATTATATGGATAATACCAAACCTAAGAACGGCATTATAGACAATATATCTTGTGATTTGAGGCTAAGATTTTGTTTTTAGAGCTTCCATTATCTCTTAATTATGACAAGGAAAGATTGATTATGACCCAACTCACTATTTCAACAAAAACGAGAAAATATTCACCACAGAATTATAAAACCATATTTGCAAAATTGATTTGGAGTTTAAGTAAACCAGTATTTATTGTAGAATTTTTTGAAATCTGAAGGATGGGAAGAAGAAATTAATTTTTGACATGACTTAAAAAAAAAAAAAAAAGAATCGAAATTTAGTTTATGTTTTTAATCATTTATCGGAAATGAAAAGATTAATACGATTCGATATTATAGACAAAATCAGATATCAATTAATGATGACGTAAAATTCATACAAAAAGTCTTACAATAGAGAGGACATATGCTGTTAAGGATTATTAAACTTTGTCCTGATATACAACTTGAGGATATTTTTGGGGTGGTTGGGAGATAAAAAGAGGTAAAGGGTCAATTTGTGGGGGGACAAATTGGGTTGCAACGATTGAAAGGTGTTGGAAGAGTAATTGTGTCAATTTAGACACCCACTTCCATCATAATTAATGCCCCAAAAGAATTTGTTTTGTATTTGCTCCCCTCTCATGGTGCCTAAACCCTACTTTACTAATTGTTTGGTCTACATTTGTTTCCCCACAAGTCAAGAAAAGTTCTCCATGTCCATGATTCCAGACAGATTGGAAAATGTGATCCCTCTTCATGTGAATTGTGTCCTCGGAAGGATTAGATTTTTATTTTTGAGGTAGGAATTAATATTATAGAATTCTTTGGTGAGATTTGTTAGAATTGTATTAAAACTGTTTTTTTAGAATAAAAAAATAATAATTTTTATAAGTTTAGATGTGCCAATGTCTTTCATAGTGAAACTTGAAAATTATATTTTAAAAAAAAAAATATGAAAGTTTTGTTGAACCGTATGTATTATTTTGAAAAAAATTAAAAAATTACCATTTACACCAATACTTTCATTAAGTCACAAGCTTTCAACTTTGAATTTTCAAGATTTGATATTTTGTTAAGTAGTATTTTTGTTTTTGTTGTTTTTTCTTAATTTGGGTTAAGGGATTTGAACTTAATCAAGTCCGACGTCTCGACTTTACTAAGAAATGTGGTTATTTATCAGATCATACGAACAATCATTTTGATAAGGTATTTTTAAATATGATATATAAGAGTAAATATGTATACGAATGGTTTTGGTAGTACATAGTTATATAAATTAAATCTCATAATATTAAAATGATATTCAATCCTAATTGAATTTAAACTATTTCTTTATTAAAGTGCAATTTAGATGTTCTGTACTAAACTCCCTTTTTAATACTCAAATTTCGATTTCAAGAACTAGAAAATGATTCTAAAAATGATATTCAACTAGTCCTACTTTCCATTCAGTTATCATTATTCTTGTATATTCTCAACATCTCTTCAAAATGGGTAGTTATAACATCATCTTCAACTTTTTAGTCCAACAAAATTTCCATGCCATCTTATCTTTAATACCAAGTTTTTATCATTATTTTTACACTGTTTTTTCAATCACCCTTATTACCTAAAAATAGGTAACATTATATCTTGTAAAACTGGTGACATACCAACAATTAACAAATTTCTTTTTTGGAGAATATCTACAAATTTCTCTTACACCTTGTTGATTTATCTATTTGTATGGTTCCCAAACCCCTAATTCTTGGGCCCAGTGGGCCACCTACGTCATTAGAGACAACATCTTTAGTCCATTTTGGCTCAGTCATAATATCCGCGGCACCCCTATTATTTTTGTATTTATCTTCTATTTTAAAATATTTTTCGCTATAAAGTCTAAGCAACAAAAACAATATGATCCTCTTGAGTATTAAAACAAAAACAATATGAATTAAAACACGAACTAGTGCCCTATCCCTCTAGGTCTCTGTTATTCTCCGGACCAATTTCAGTAAAAAAAAAAAGAATGAATTTTTCGAAACACAAAACATGTTAATAGTATCAAAACAATAAGAACTGTCGTAGATTTATGATAGGCAATAGCAATGAAATTTCTTGGTGACGCCAGTCTTTGATTGAATAGGTCAGCTTCTAACCACTGAAGGAGTAAATGGGCCGACATGTTCTGGATAGCATCAGAGAAGTGGCTGTCCAACTTTAAACTGTGTTTTGTCCCACATGTTGGCTGCTTTGATTCCACTTACAAGTTGTGTTGGTGTGTTCGATATGTTTTGGGCCTGGTCTGTGTTTGCTGTGGGCCTTTCCTTTTGTAGTGATGCAACGTGCTTGGAGTTTTGTCTGTGTCTCATGTCTAGGGGGTTTAGTTGTCCTGGTACCTTGTTCCTTGCCAGTTGTCACCACGAAAATTTATTGGCTGATCAAATTGAAAATGAAATTAATATCTTCTTGTGAGTTCTGATAACGGTGAGATTCGCTCTCGAATTTTATTGTTATATGGTAATAACCGTTACTAATTAAGCTAGTTGATATGTATAGTGTATCTTTCAACTGCGCTTAAATGGAAATCAAGTTCAATAAGAATGCGATACAGCCCACTAAGCTGTATGGGCCATGGCTAGCTTGGACTCATGCTCTTTGTCATGTGCAGGTGATTTTGACATGTAAGTTGACTAGTCTCTCAAAGAGGCCCAATTCCAGCTTTGCAAAACTTAACAGTTCCACAGCATGTACTTGACTCAGAGGATCTGAATTAATAGATTAAAAAAAATGATAAGGACAGAACTCTTTTGTCTTTGTTGTAAATAACACGTTTGGAGTATTTTCACACTAAAGCAATTTTTTTCCTTTTTTAATTACTGGTACTTGTACTTGTTCAGAGAACAATTGGAACCAAGTGGTATAGAACACTAGTGGCATTGAATCAACTTGTACATAATGGTTAACGAAATTAGCTTGTGGTATGGAATCAACTTGTACATAATGGTTAATGAAATCGGCTTGTGGTATGGAATCAACTTGTACATAATGGTTAACGAAATCGGCTTGTGGTATGGAATCAACTTGTACATAATGGTTAACGAAATCAGAACAATGAGCAAACCAATTCTCATAAGTGCAAGATAGTGCATGTCTAGCAAGCTTGTGAGCGACTCTATTATCATTTAAGGGAAGAAACTTCCAAGAGCAACCCCCAAAGGGTAGAACAGAAATTTTAATATCATCTGTTAAAGGGCTGCAGGCAGCAACTGTATTCTAAGAATTAATAAACATAACAACCTTGCACACTACATGCTTAATTACGAAATCAGCTCGAACACAACCTAGGTGATCTCACTAGCAAACTATTACACTTACCAAGAGCAACATTAATATTCATTTTCAAGTCATGCAGAGGTGGAAGATACCGTATAATTAAGAATATTTGAGGCCCATTCTGGATTTAACCCTCAAGTTTCGTTGGGCCCTGGTCCATGTCACCCAATTGACATTTGAGTAGTGATAAATCCATTCCTTAAAATTTACATGTACACCCTGTTTATTTGCACACCCCGTAATGATTTGTGCAATCTTGATTTAGATTGATAGAGGGAAACAGTTGAGTATAGCTCTCAATCATCTTGCATGTAAGGCGGATCCACTTGTTGCTATCCATCAACGCTTAGAGAGCACACAACCTGATTCAGATGAGAAACCAAAGAAAGGATGAACAAAAATGGAAAGCAGAGGGGGGCGGCGGTGATGGGAGTAAAAAAAGGCTTCATCGAAATCTCAACCTATGGATAGGTGACTTGATATATGAGCTTTCATTCATCTACCTTTTCATGAGCCAAATTTATTCAAATTGAATCCTGAAAAACTTTTATTGCCCAAATTTTATAAATTATTGAGCTTCCATGTTAGATTTGTTGAAAGTTGAAACTTGTAGCATGAATGTCCCTTCTCGGGATTTCATTTTTTTTTTACCCATCCTGATAAAGTTTTAAATTTTTTATGGAATGTGCAAACAAAAGGGATGTATATTCAATTGTTTAGGTGTGAAAATATCGCCACTTTTAACCCTTATGTTCATATGAAAGTGTCAACGGTGGAAAAGGAAAGAAATAAAAAAGAAATAAAAAAGAAATTATATAAAATGTGATATCTTACTTGCCAACCATGTTATTATTATTATTATTATCATCCTGGAATACACCAACCATGTTATTTTAAAAAATTCGAAAAGGAAAAAAATCTTTTAAAAAAAAAATTAACTCATATCTCAATTATTTAGCATACTTTCCTCATACATTTGCTACATCGATTGTGCTATTCACTATGATCCATTTATGATATTATACATAATTTTTTTAAAGAATATGTTAATATAATTTATATATATATTTATATAAATATATATATATTTATATATACTCACTATGTATTATTTATATATATAAATATAAATATATTTATATATATAAATATACATAGTGAGTATATATAAGTATACTCACTATCATCCATTTATGATATTGTACATAATTTTTTTTAAAAGAATATGTTAATATAATCTTTATATATATAAACAAACAAACAAAAGAAATTAAAAATAATAAAGTGACACCATTTTTATCAAAATAAAATTTATATGGACAATGAAATAATAAAGATAGAAAACTTAGTTTGCTATCTTACAAATTAAAAATATAAATTTTTGAGTTGTACATATAATATATAAATTCAATAAAATCTTAAGACAACTCTAACCATTTGTATCATATTATCTTACAATTATTAACAATAAATTTTTAGATAACCAAACAATAAAAGTCATAAATGTGATTTGTACACGGATTAGTTTAATGAGAACTTGTGTTTTTTGTTAAAAAGACTCGTTTGCAGGTCGATGACCTTGAAATTATATACGAATATAGGTTAAATCAGATTATGGAGACACATTTCCTCCTAAAAAGACTATTATATAAAAAATGTGACAGACTTGACCAACTAGAGCCTTTGTTTCCAGAAAACCATAAACAAATAAGCAGCGGCTCTTTGCAGCTCGCTCTCTCTTCACCATGAACAACCACTTTGCTTTTACCCTTTTTTTTTTTCCTCTTCTTCTCTACTCTTCGATAACACTCAATTACAGGTTTGTCTTTTATGTTTTTGTGTTTTCTAGAAGAAATATTTCGTGTTTTAGTTTGCTTTTTGAGTTATTAGCAGTGTGCTTTTGAGTTGTTGTACCGTCGTGTGCGTGTATGTATATATATATCATCTATTATATTTGAATTAATTAGAAAAAATAATTTATTTTAGATTTTTAGAAGAAAGAATGTAATAGATAAATTTAATTATTTTTTTTAGGAGTTATTGACCGTAAAAGATATATATATATATATGAAAGGATATATCATGTCTAAGTTTGTGATCATTAGATATATTGATTTTTTTTCATAATTAATATATCTTATTAGTTATTTGTGTATAATGAATGATATACAAACTTGAAACTGATATTGTAAAAATAAGTTTAATTTGATAGGAGAAACACTTCCTCTATGTATATTATTGATTCTGGAAGTGATCACTAAAATAGTCTTTATATATAAGTTTTAAATGCTCGCCATTTTATTTGTTAAATTTCGTAGAATATTTTTAAAATGGTCGGTTGTAGTACTAGTAGTGTCTACTATCCAAAAACTTACATTTGACTTTTGAAAAGATAAAACCTCTCTTAAATATTATATAAAAATTTAAAACAAAAATAATTTGTGTAAAACCTCAAGTACTGAAAGTGTTTTTAGCTAAATTCCCGACGTATAGGATTGTCATTGGTGCATGAACAACGTGATTTTATCTAAATTTGAAAGAGAAGGATTGTGATTAAAAAAAAAAAAAACTAAAAAACATATCATTAAACATAATTTAATGATAACATTAACAATAATTATTAACATAATAAAAACATACCTTTCATTCCGTAGTAGGATCGACAGTATCGCAAATCGGATAACAATCATTGAACTGAAAGTTACCTGTGATGAGAACCAAATTGAGAGTATCTATATGTGTGTATTTTATTCTGTGTTTCTGGTACAGAAAGAAAAAAAGAACGTTGTTTTTAACCAACAAATAACTCTATCACCTTGTGTTTTGATCAGTTTTCATATACTTTAAATACTGGTAGTTGATTAGGATGAGTATAAAAACTGATCAGCTGTTATTCACATAACTTCAACTTCTTTGAATTATTTTTTATTTTATGGATCAACAAACAAACTCTTTTGGACCAATTTCCCACAGATTGTTTTTTTTTTTTTTTTTTTGAAACTCAACAGATTGTTTCTTGTGGAAGTTAAAACCTGAGACAGCATCCAGAGTTATTTTGCAAACAGTGAATAAAATTTGAATTTTGTTATTGTAGAAAATGTTCTCTTTTTATATGAAAAAAAATAATAAAAAAGAACCCAGAATTTTGCTATGCATATTTGATTGCCATTTAAGTAGTCTTTATTTGTTTTTAGATGATTCAAACCAAGAATATTGTCAGACCGAATGAGTCTAACTATTGTATGTATACTTATTCGTTTTGTTCTTGGGAAATGATGACAGTTTAAACAAAGTGTTGAGCAATTTGCACAAGAAAACATTGCTCCTCATGCTGCAAATATTGACAGGACAGATTCATTTCCAAAGGTTGTATAGTATAATTGATTCAACCCTTTTTTCTCTTCTAGTCTATGATTCCAATTTGTCCTTCGGATTGCATATACATGTTCTTCTTTCAGGGAATTAACTTATGGAAACTCATGGGAGATTTCAATCTCCATGGAATCACTGCACAAGGTAAAAACTTATTATTGCACTATATCGTCTGCATGCCTTTCTAAAATTTGTGTCACTCTAAGATCCTGAAAACTAATTCCTGCTCTCTCTCGTAGAGGAATATGGAGGACTAAATCTTGCTTACTTGTATCACACGTTAGCCATGGAAGAAATTAGTTGCGCTTCAGGGGCTGTTGGCCTCTCTTATGCTGTCCATTCTAATGCGTGCCTCAATCAATTTGTAAGCTAGAATTCCAAGAATTAACCTGAAGCAATATTTGTAACTCGATAAGATATATTTTTATGGTTTTGTAGGTGAGGCTGGGAAATTCTAAACAGGAACAGAGGTACTAAGGGTTCAGTTCCCATCTGCCTCATCTATACATAATTTCTGGTGTACTATTTTTGACTTATTTTGAACCAATTAATTGTGTGTTGGTTTTGTGAAGCTTATAAGTGGAGAGCATGTAGGAGCCCTTGCAATGGGTGAACCCAATGGTAACTTCAGCCTCCAAATTTTCTAAGGCCTTTATCGTGGTTTTGTCAGGTAATTAATCAACCGGCTAGGTGATGATGTTAATTGTTCTCTGCAGCTGGCTCCGACCTTCTTAGCATGAAATGCAGAGCTGATTGCGTACCTGGGGGTTATATTCTTAATGGGAACAAGATGTGGTACACTAATGGGCCATCTGCTCAGACGTCGGTATTTTGTTAATATATTACTTCTCTTTTTCTTATGTTTTTATATTTTCATCTATCTAATGCAAGTATATATTATTTTTTTCTATAAAAATTTCTTTTGATTATTTGTACTTATTTTATGCATAAAGGGACATCACAGCTGGCTCGAAAGGAATTACAGCATTTATCATTGAGAAAGGAATGCCAGGGTAATTGCACCAAAACTAATCAGTTATTAACTGCTTAAATTTTGACACATGATGGGATGAAAACATTCGAATTCGTTTTTCTTGCAGAATAAGGCAACAGATATTAGTCTTTAGATGATGTTGTTTGAGAAGCATCCATTTAAATAATGTACCCTTGAACAAATTGGAATGATTTCCTCTCACTTATTGATCTATATCCCTGTAATCATAGAAGGAAGAATGGCATTTGAATTTAAAGTTTCTTTTGGTTGTGCAGATTCAGCACTGCTCAGAAGTTGGACAAGCTAGGGATGCGCGGAAGTGAAATGTAGAGCCTCGACATTATGTTGTGAACTATATATTTCAGATCCACCCTATGTGTCCTGCTTTCCTAATTATGAATTTAAAGTACTGAGCAGATGTGAGCTTGTTTTTGAGAACTGCTTTGTTCCTGAGGAGAATATTCTTGGGCAGGAAGGCAAAGGTTTTCTGTTATTGTCAACTTAATAACTTTTGCATAGTCTGAGATCAACAATATGCTACACTTTGCATAGTTTTCTAATTGAAGTTTTGCCTTCATTTCGGGAGTATATGTTCTGATGTCAGGACTAGACTTGGAGAGGGTTGCTTTTGCTGGTGCCCCGCTTGGTTTCATGCAAGCAGCCCTTGATGTTGTTCTTTCATACATCAACGAGCGAAAGCAGTATGACCGTTCAATTGGGGAATTTCAATTTATACAGGTTGGTTACTTGGTTATTTACACATGTTGTGACCACAGATTCTTATTTTTCTTGGCTGATGCAATTACATTTCACAGGGAAAAGTTGCAGACATGTACACTTCTTCACAATCTTCAAGATACAAGAATTCTGATTATATAGCTTGTTAATTATCTTTCTCAATTATACTTTTCCATGCTGCAACAATTAACAGTCGTCATTATCCAGGGCCTTTTTATTCTGTTGCAACGGAATGTGACAATGGAAGAATTGACCCCAGGGCGTCATCAGAAATCTATCTCCATTTTTTCTTATCTTTTCTTTTTTATTATTGATTGAAGTGTAATATCTATTTGATGCTATTTTCAGGACTGTGCTGCAGTTATACTTTGTGCAGCTGAGAGAGCCACCCAATGTGCTTTGCAGGTGAAAATGCATAGATTCTCAGCAGCAAAATTTGCAGCTTTTTTATTCATTTCCAATTGATGATGACTTCAACTTCAACTTTTTCTAGGCTATACAATGTTTAGGTACCACGGGTACATAAATGAGTACCTGACTGGTCGGATTCTTATAGATGCCAAACTATATGAAACTGGAGCAGGTACTTGTGAGATCAGAAGAATGATCATTGGTCGCGGGCTTTTCAAGCTGCAGTGAGTCATGAGCAAGTTGATCATTATTTTGTTGGACTGGAGGCACTTGTGAGATCAGAAGAATGATTATTATTATGCATATTCTAAAATGTGAAATTTCTCAATTCAAAGAAGGAAAATGTACTAATAAGCACCAACGTTATATTAAAAATTTTAATTGCCATATACATTGACAGTTCAAAAACATAAAAATGTGCTTTTGTATGTTCTTATTCCTTCAGTTGATATATTTTTAGTTTTTTATAGATTATTGCTGCACCATATAACTGCAGAAAATCATATTATTGCCACTTAGCAACTTCAATGAAAGCAAAGGAATCATAAACGAAATGGCACATACCATAGTTATATAGTCTACTTTGATATGGACTGTTCAAACTTTAGATTCATTTAATGTCAAATTACAACTATCAGATCAACTTGATCGGTCTACAATTATCCAGTATGTGTAAAAGTGAAATTGAAGATTAAAAGAATCATACAAGAATGACAAAATTTATGCATTACAGGATTAGTTTTCTTCACACAGGCTAAACTTGATCTGTTCAACTCTCTCACTGACAATTCTCATTTACAGGATGTCCTGATAATGACTAATGTATTTACAGTCTTCTTGTCACAGTCATTTCTATTTTGACTTCCTTGGATGTACCACCAGCTAGGCCAAGTTGGTTGCGTTGGTCCTCCAGGACGGTTCCTTGATCCTCTTCTGTAATCTCAGATTTTCCAGGAATAGTGATTTCTTCTGGAGTTGGCGTTTGACGTTGAGGAGATACATCTAGGGAACTAATGGTTCTACTGCTGCTGCAGATAGTACTGGAAGAAATGTCATTGACAGGCTTAGAAATTTCCTGCGGTTTCTTCATTCTATTCCTTACTCCAGCATGCCAGTGTTTTAGTGCATGTGCTGTTTCCTCATTTAGCACAGCAATCTTGAAAGTTGAACCCATCTGTTTACAAAACAAAATCCAATTCTCATTCAAGCTGTAAAATTTCGATTTCTTTTAGTGTACAGTTCGGCCTACTTATAAGCAGACTAGTCTAATATGGAAAATATGTACGTGTGTACTCTTCCGTAAGATGGTTTCTGGTAAATTTTATATAACTTTCAAAAAATGTTTTGACAATTTCAAATAAGTGTTTATAGTTTTTTTTTTTTTTTCTTTCGAGTTGCAAAAAATCCCCATTTATTCATGCAAGTCAATAACCAATAAATCTGAAAACCTAAAGTTAATAGGAAATGATACAAATAATGATATAAGGCGTCCTAATATATCTCTCACTTTCCATCTAGACTAGCTTGACATGTGGACCAAGTCTAGGGCCTAATTAATGGTATAAGGCTTTTTAACACACCTCTTATATATGTGTCATATCAATTGGCTTAACACGTGGATCAAACTCAAATATAAATATAAATTATAAAAGCAAATATGAAAAAAATACATGCGAGGATATTTGAATCTAAGACTATAAATAAATCAAACTTTGATATCGTATTAATAACCAATAGACTTAAAAATTTAAATGGATGGAAAAAAACCGACCAAACAGCTTTTAACAGTTGAGACATGCATACCTGGGTCACAAGAGCATAGAGAGGAAGTGTAATGTAGCTGCACATGACTTGAACTGTCACCCTATAAAATTTATATCCATAATTTTCAAATTATTAGTGAAGAGAATCAACAGTCAAAGCTACCATGATATGAAGACGAAAACTAGGCTCAGGAATATTAGAATGGGAAAACCATTGGTACTTACGCTAAGACCAGTCTGATAATGATAACATCTGTTCTTTCATGGTAACAAGAGTTTATCCCATATTGGAACTGAAAAATTAGAATGGAGAACATCAAAACATGTCAATTTCAAGCTAAAATTTCCATGAAAACAGCTGTTCAATTGACCATTTTTTTTTGAACTTGAAACATTATCAAATTAAATGAACATTTTCTACTATTAGACCGCGTTGGACATTGCTAACTATGTAGAGTTCATAGTTATCAAAATCATAAGTACTTATTAAAGAAAAAAGAATGAGAAACTCATACCGAGACCCAAACAAAGAAAGCCACCTCAAATGCATTCTGGAAAACGAAAACACGTCCTGATGAGTTGATCAATTAATGCAGTAATTAACAAATACATATGATTCATCATTGGAATTGAGGAGAAGGGTAATTATATATAGTTACCACAAACAAAGTGTAGTGTAAAAGAGTCAAGACATGTTTAGGGCGACTGAACCAGAAAAGGTTGTCATTGGGCTTCACTGTGGGAGCTCCTTTGATCACACTCTGCTGCTCTAAGAGCTGAAGAGCCATTTTTGCTACGATTACTTGCAGCTTCGTTCCAAGAACTAGCACTATCTACACACATTGCATGTATATAATTGTCTGTTAAGATCTCAATATATATAACTTGTGAAAATTATCATCAAAAAGACCAGAAACTAGTAAATGCTTGTATGATTTGCAATTCTAAATAGAATTATATAGGTGAAAACATATTTGGATGAACATTTTCATAAAATTTTGTGGTTACTGTTTTGGTTATTTCCTGAATATATGATCTAAATGAAAATTCTCTCATGTGGATAATCTATATATATTAATTTTAATAAATTTGAAAAGTTTAAAGTGCACTAGATTTTCTCTTGCAGTTAATTTGAAGTGATAAAAATCTATATTAATTAAAACTATCCACAGGAGAGAATTTTTAATTGTATGCTCCTGAAATTTATAATTGTTTTTTTGGATGCAAATCAAATGCTCTAGAATTTCTGAATGTCTAATACTTACAGCCAGTGGGACAAATGATACCCATAGGTAAACATGCCAACCTGTTAATGTGTTGTAACACATTAGCTTAGCTAAGTCAAACTAAAAAATATTTAAAAAATTTGAAAATATAATAGAATAGATATTACTCACCATGCACGTCCACAAGCATGAAGATGACCATCAAAAACCACATGAAAGGGCTGTCCACAACATGCAACACGTTAGTCATGGAGTTAATTGTAATTTTGTATCTTTAATAGATGTGGCTGTTGTTGTTTTTTGTTTTTTATTTTTTTTACCAATTTAAGTTCAATTAAATTGAATTGAATAAATTTAAAATCATACGCAACAGGTTATACTGATTAGTTAATTTGATCAACGTTATGAAAAGATATAAAAAAGGATAAAAATCATTTTGATCCCTAAATTTTGAAAAATTAACAAATTTTTAATTATGTTCGAAAAAAAAATCAAATCATCCATAATTTTTTGAAAAAGCAATAAATAAGTCTCTTCCGTCAGTCAATCGATGGTCAAATCTAACAAAAAACGTGAAAAAAAATAACTCATTTACTCTTGAAAATGACAATTACAATTTTTTTCTCAATTTATCTGGTCCATACACATGTCACCATCCTAGAACGTGATTAGAAATGACAATTTTACCCCCACCCATCATGTTGTCTATTAAATTTGACAAAAAATTGATTGACGGGAGAGACTAATTTAACACTTTTTTGAAATATTTGCGATGATTTGATCATTTTCTGAAATATAGTTAAAATTTTAACTATTTCCTAAAATTTAGAGACCAAAATCATTTTAATCCAAAAAAAAAAGACGGATTTCTGAACCTGATGCCAACTACAAGTTTGAAATCATCCTCCAATGATCGTTGTATGTATCTCTGGAAATTGAAATAATTGTTGGTCGACAAATGAGCCTGGGATTTATTTGAAAAATAAAAGATTAGCCTGAATCGAAGACACCAAATTTCCTAATAAAAATAATATTAATATTTGACAAAAAAATAAAACTTTTAAATTGAATGTGTATATGCACATATATACTGTACGCACTAACCGAGATGAAACCATGGCGTAAAGTAAGATAATCAACTTTTGCCACTGAATTGAAGAATTGTCGGAAGAAGCATTTCTGCACCAAAAATCTATATTAATTATCGATAAGGAGTGTTCACAGATAAATTAAAATTATGTTAATATCTGCACTTAATACTAATGTTGGCGAGTTAGATAAAGATAAGTTTCATTTTTTAATTGAGAGAATTACTGAAAAATCTCCATACATATCACTTATTATAATTGGAAACTATTTTTGCTTTTTATAATAATGACCTCCCCTATACTACGGTTTGACCATAGTTGACCGTTTGAGATAACTGGAAAATAATAAAATGGAGTAAAAAGACAAGAATATCCTTCTATTTATTAAATTTGTCTGTCTCTCACCTCTCTCTCTCTCTCTCTCTCTTCTCTTTTCTTCTCATTCTTCTCTTTCTCTTCATCTTCTTCACTTAATCTAAACACCCAATCTCTCACCTTCTCTTCTTTTTCTTCGCCTTCTTCACCAGTCGATCTGGGTTGGAAACCCAGATCGATGTCTGGGTTTCCAACCTAGATGTCGGGTCTAGGTTTCCCAACCTAGACGCCATCGACGTTTGGGTTGGGGTCTAGGTTTCCTAACCCAGACGCCGATTTGGGTTTGGAAACCCAGATTGAAGTCTGGGTCGGAAACCCAGACGCCGTCGACGTCTAGGTTGGAAGCCCAGACGTCGATCTGGGTTGGAAACCCAGACATTGGTTTAGGTTTTCAAATTGTCACCCGCCGTCACTATGGATATGGGTTTCCAACCCAGACCCGTATCAGTGTCTGGGTTTTCAGATTGGAACCCAGACCTGCATTATTGTTTGAGTGTTCAGATAGTGTTGATGATGATGTTCTTGGATCTGTTTGATGATGATGGTACTGGTTTTTGTTTGAAGATGACAGTGGTTTTTGTTTATGTTGATGATTGATGATGTTGGACCTTTGCCTGTGTTATTTGTGTTATTTGTGTTGATGATTAATGATGATTGTTTGTGTTGATGATTGATGGTGATGGATCATTCTTGATGAATCAGGCATCTGTTGATGTTGATGAACCTAGGAAAATGTTGATGAACCATCATAATTTTTTTTTATCATTTTTTTTATTTTTTGAAATATTATTTTTAAAAAAAAATTGATCTAGACCATTCATTTTTAAGATGGACAATCTAGATCCATTTGAAAAATTTTTAAATTGTTTTTTATAGTAAAATTTATTTTTTTTTTAAATTTTAAAATAATTTAATTTTAAAATTATTTATTAATTAATTTAATTTTTAAAAGAAAAATAAAAATCAGATAAATTGACCAAAATACCCTTATTACAGTTAACCATCACAGTCAACTATGATCAAACAGTTAGAACAGGGGAAGTCATTGTTATAAGACGTAAAAGTGGTTTCCAATTATAATAAAACATATGTTTGAAGGCTTTTCAGTAATTCTCTCTTTTTTAATTTATGTCCAAACCATGCAACAACTTGGTTTTGTTTATGAGAGGACACATTAACGAAAGTTTGATCGTACGCCAATATATAAGCCATGCAAAGGAAACTGAACTTACAATCCACAGTTGGATAGAAGTGCTTGAGCAAGAGCTCATGTGGCGACGGGCAAACGTTGTTTGTCTTGTAAATCTAAATCGATCAGGATCTATATAAATTGACAAAACTATATCAATAATATTGTGTTCATTAATATATTTAAATGTACTATATTTTAAATGAACTACATGCTTAAGTGTTGCAAATAAATACTTAATGTTATATTTTTTGAAGGTTGTATTTTGGATCAGATAAGTAAAGTGATTAACATATATACAAAATATGAACTGCAGAATTTTGTGCCTTTTTTCATGTGAAATTAACATTATACGGATAATTTTTTAATAAGGATATTATGAAATTTTTATTTGAGGACCATAAATTACAATCATTCATTTTTAATGAATTCCATCACAATTATGACACCCCGTTGAAAATATATGATTATAATTAGTAGTTTGAAATAAAAATTTCAGAACGTTCTTAATATAAAAAAACTAATATATATTATATATATATGAGAGAGAGAGAGAGAGAGAAAAGCAGAGAGAGAGAGAGTCGTAGTAGTAAATATTATCTAACTCCTTTGATGGGAAATTAGAACGAAAATCCAAATTTCAACAACTTTAAAAAAGTTCTTTTTTTTTAAAACAATCTTAGGAAATGAGATAATCTTACTTTTCTTTTGTAATTTGACATAACTACTAATTACTCTTATGTAATTTTGAAAAATCTCATTTTATCATTTGATATTACCACCATTATTGAAATAATTGAAATGATCAAAATGCTTTTATAGTTTTATCTTTCAATATTAGCAGTCAAACTTTGATAATTTTATGTCAACTTTAATGGTAAAAGAATTTTTTGGATATTTTCATACATAGTAGAGGAATATTTAATATATTTCACAAATCAACAAAGAGAAAGAATTTTCAAAAATATTGAAAAATTTTAATATTATGTTAAACTATAGGGAGAAAAATAAGATTATCCCTTAAAAAAAAAAAAATTCATCAATGGCACCTACAGATTTATTTATTTATTTATTGTTTTTTTTTTTTTGTGGGCATCATCAACGGCCTCTAATTGTTTGCTTCAACACATTCTCATTTTCAAAATTGAAACACCTCTGGGATCTATATCAACTAAAAGTAGTAAAATTAAGTGCATCCCGAATCCCCAGATACTTGTGTATATGTGATGCACATAGGTTATGACCAAGTCCAAATTTTTTTTATTCTTTAAACGAAGTCAAAACTGTGTAATTAATTCTAAGGGTGGAAACCATTTGATTATTAAAATTTGAAAAATGATTATATTTTTAATTATATATATTTTTAAAAAAGATGAAATCAATCATAATATTTTAATAAAATATCAAATTAATCCGAATCTTCAATCAATTGAAGATAAATCTAATGATCAACATAGTGGATAAAATAATTTTTTTATTTTCAATCTAATTTAGAATCTTGACACATGTATAAATAAAACCATTAGGAAAAAAATTTAAAAAGAAAAAAAATTAGAAAATAAACAATTAAAATTTTTTTGGAAACAATAAAAAAAAAAATAAACAATGTTGCCATGAAAATAAATAAATAACGTTATTAAAATTTTCAAAAACTTATTTACATTTTGACGTCAACTTTCTAAATGTTTTTTCAAAAATATTTTAATATATTTTTTAAAAAAGTCATCATCAGATCGCACCTCCATCACCACTCTCCACTCTCTTCTCTTCTTCCACCCACCCACCTCCCTCACTTCACACCTCCTCCACCCACCATAAACAACCCATCAACTCCCCAGCAACCACCCATCAACTTTCCAGAACTTAAAGAAGAATTTTTCTTTTATTCTTTAAAATAAGTCAAAACTATATAATTAATTTTAAAGGAAAAAATCATAAGTAATCTTCATATGGAGATACTTAAAAACTAGTAACTAATTACGTAGAGAAAAAAATATATAAATATGTTACTTCCAATTTTCCTCTTCTGCGTTTTCTTGCCAAACTCATAGAAACATAGTAGAGAAAATAGACAAAGCCAACAAATATGATCAAAACTTGAAAATATTTTAATTAAACTTCTTATTTGTTTAAGGATGAAGCAGCATAAATATGGCTATTATCTTACCATTCGCAGCCAGGTATTCTATAGTTTGAGTCTCTCTCTCCCAAGATTTCCACCGTTTCATCTGTCCAAAAACAAAAACAAAATAAAAATAAAATTATAAGAAGTAGAAATGAGAACTAGTGCTTCTGGAAATAAAGTAGCAGATACTAGATAGTATTAACACCATGCCAAATAATAATAATAATAATAATAATAATAATAATAGAGTTGGTTCGGGTTTAAAAATACACCTATATTTAATTAGTTGTGATTGGGATTTGATTCTGATTTTTTTTTTTTTGTTTTTTCTTTTTTGAGGTTGATTTGAATATGATTTTTTGTTTTTCTCTTTTCTTGAGAGGATTTGATTCTGGTTGATCATTCTGTTATAATGTTTAGAGTAACAAGAAATGTTTGAGGGGACCGTGATGCTGCCTCCACGGCGGCAGTTCAAACATCAACTTTTTAATTTTTAAAATCTATTTATAATGTTTAATTAATTAATATAACTACATTTAGTTTATAAAATTCATTAAAAAAATCCCGACAAGAATAGTTCGAACCTCCACTAATAATGATTTCACCACATAACTCCACTCAGACACATGGGAGCTCCGACCTCAAATGTAAAATACATGTAATTGCAAAGCTTGTCCAAACTCCAAAGTTGACCAACAAAAAAATATATTTTTTTTCCATTCGTTTGGTTATAAATACAAAACATCTATATTGTTGCAGAGTATCGTTCTTCGATATGAAGCTTCCAAAAAACACAAACGTAGCCAAGAAAACCAATGCAATTTTATATATGTAAAAACACAAGTGTTTTGGCGAATTGACAAATAAACCGAAACAATGAATGAAGTATAATCAAACTACCTATATATGCATGGTATTTCTTCAAATACCATCCATAAATAGATTACAAGCAAATCCCTTGTAATCTATTTATTACAAGGGATTTGCTTTGCAACCAAAAATAGATAATCAAGATACAAAATCATCTCGGATCACGTTTGCACAACAACTAAAATTCCATTGCGAATAAAAAGAATGAAAAACTGGAACAAATAATTAATGCATGGTCCACACAGAGACAAAAACCGTAATATTAGTTGTTAACAAGACAAATAATTAATGCATGGTCCACATAGAGACAAAAAATGTAATATTAGCTGTTAACTTCTTGTTACCTTGGCTCTTCCTAGAGCCATTGTGAGAACACAGTACACAATCTGCATCACCGCTAACACAAAAATGAAGATGCTCAACTGATTCAGGCCTTCTGATGATATGAGAGTACTCATTCCCTGCACAAACCATTGTTATCAACGCATTAATTAATTTGATTAATTAGTAAAACATGCATGCAGCCAAACACACCTTCAAAAGGATTGTGTATGACGGTTTTGCTACTCTACAGAAATTATATTGGTGTTGGAGTGGTTATTATGAATATTAGATTTAAATTCAATGATTAAGAAAAATTCACGATTTGATTTTTTTTTTTAAAGTAAAAAGATAAATTATTTTTGTGAGAACTCTTGTATTAACGAAGTTAACGTATACTAGTACAGAATCCTATGTGCTACAATGATCAGAGAGAAATTGAGACCTTAGATTGACAATAATCATCAATGTAAGAAGATTGAGTGGTATCATCATCAGCAGCCGAGTTTCTTTCGTGTATCAAATCGGCTGCCCAAAGATGTTGATAGCCTAGATCTTCGACGGTTTTAATCTTTGAGCTTTGACGACAAGGAAGCATGGTGTTGGCAACTTTGATGGGTACACAGATTTTGGAAATGAATGTTCGAGTTACTGTTAGAATCAGTGACATGAACCCTAACACTATCAGCACTGTACCAACCAAACAATTGAGGCAAACAAATTAACTCAAAAATCATTGTAAAAAAACCCAAAATGATAATTTGGACATAATTAATGTATAGTTGAAGAGAACATGAGATGGTTATCAAATCCAACCTGATTTGAGCTTCTCCACGGCCTCAAGCAAGGAAGTTTTCCTGTGTTTTTTGAGCCACTGCACCCACCAAAAAAAAAAAACAAAACAAAAGCAAAAACAGATGGATCTATAAATTTGTACTTACATGAACCAAATAATAAAACACATGATGGACTATATCTGTAATACATGGGCTCACTTTGCTAAGGAGATGTATCAAGTGCTCGATGAAAATGGATACGGAGATGAAAACAAAACAAACAATTGCTAGAGCCCAAGTCGGTGTATCCTGCAAAGACCTAGTTGCACCACTATTGTCTGCTGTTGCTCCTCCAGAAGCCATCTTAATTTCTACTTACTTTGTTTTTCAAAGAAGAGATATAAATAAGTATAGACATACATATATATAAATAAATCATATAATGTCAAGGCTGATTAGTAAAACAACAAAGACAAAGACCAAGCAATTTAAGGAATGAATCTGATAAAGAAAACCATAGAACATGAATCGTTCAAGTCTTCGATCTATGAAAGAAAATTAACCTAATAAGTCTGATCAAGTGGAAGTCTTGCTGTGGTGGAGGTCGTACCTAATAGTTGGAAACGTTGACAAATCAAAACCAGTATAATATATATAGCCGTTTCTTTTACTCATTCCTTCAAGTTTTTTCTGGGTTGCATTGAGTCAGACTTGGAAAATAATGACCATAAAAGCTTGGGCCAGATGGTGCATTATTTTTGAGTCGGCGTGAGACCTGAGAAAACCCCTCCATCTGGGAACCAAGAAGTTATTACGTTTGATTTTTTATTTTTATTATTAATATTATTTTTTTGACATAGTTACCTCTGATTTATTATATCAAATAAATATTAAAAACAACACAATTGCATGGGTTGACTTAAAAAAAAGAAAAAAGAAAATTGAGTACACAAGGCGATGGTGCATTTTCTGTTCAGATACAATCTGTGAGGTGTTTTTTCTTCAGGATTAATTACACATGAATTTTCCTCTAACTTGAGACACAATTTTTGTTTGAGTACACGTTTCAAATTTGTGATTAATTAATTAATTTATATAGGTAATAAAAGTTACAAGGAGTTAAAAAATAATTTGATTATTTTTGATTATTTTATTAGGTAATATTACTATTGTCCAGGTTAAGAGATGACCAAAATCTAAGGTAAAAACAAGCTGTGGAGAATAGACTAGATATAGGTATTAGGACGGAAAAAAAAAAAAAAGCTTTTGTTTGAGTATGAGTTTTAATTTTGGATTGGATCCACTATTGATATGAATAATAAAGAGTTTCAAGACCTATTGACGTGTGATAAATTTTATAAATAAATGGATAAGATTTATCTAATTTTTATTTTTTCTCTATCCCAATTTTATTAAATACCATATTAATTTTTTTCTCTTACAAATAAAACATCAATACATATCAGAATCCAACTGTATTAATTTTATGATTAATTATAATTAATAATATTATAAAAATAGTTCGATTTTAATCTTTTCGTTATATAATTTTGATATAATTCAAGGTAAGAGATTATCTATATCTACATGGTGAAACAACGTCGTGCAGGGTAGATTAGATATTTAAAGTAGAATTAATTATTCTGACAATCATGTCAAGAGCTTTGACATTGAAACTCCCCCCTCCCCCCGCTCCCGAGGGCAGTAGCTTACTTCATTTTAGCCGAGTGAATGCATGTAATTAATTAGGCCCCAGCATTAATTCAAATTTCTGACTCGCTTGACTTTTAATGGTTGCAATTTTTTTAAAAAAATTACGGATATTCATTAAAATAATTCCAAATTTGCAAGGATCAAGTATACAAATACTGCAACCAGATTAGGGATAGTAAAAAAAGGCACTCATCAACCGTTAGAATATATCCTTAAAAGAAGATCCAATATGGATGGTAAAAAAATAGAAGTCAGGTGAAATCCAAACACGGAAATGACTTGGTCACACTGTTACCCAACCAACCACAAAACATCTATAAACAGAACAACTCACAAGTTATTATGTATTTAATAGTTATAATTATGTGATGTGGATAAAATTATAGAGAATTAGTGATACGTCCTTTCTATTTAATTTGCTGACATTTTGAATTTAAGCAAACTCTCCTTTTCAACTCTAAAATTTGTAATAATTTGTAAAAGAAAAAGGTCCGATTCAAAAAAGAGAAATAAAATAAAGATATTCTTTTTTTTTTTGAAAGAAAAATAAAGATATTCTTTGAACAAAAATGCCTGCATGCAGCGTGATGGGATGTTCAGCTATTAAATTTTAGTTAAAAAGTGTCGACGTTGATTTCTGATCAACGAGATCTCAAATCTCAATACTTGTAATCAATCTCAAACAAAGCAAATAACAAATAGAAAGATAAAAAGGGGCCAAGAACAAAAACAACAAAAAGACAAAGTTTTTAATGTGGTTCGACAAGTGTGCTTACGTCCACGACTGTCTCTCAATAATTCGGCAGAGTGATATTAAACTTGTATATCTCTATTACAATGAATTTAGTCTCTATTTATAGAGAGAGAGGCGTTACAGTTTAGTTAGCAATAAAATAGAAAAAGAATTTCACATTAAATGTACTTCTTAATCGGTTGAAGTCAAATCAGGAAACTACTCCATAAAGCTCGGGATCACGTTGACTCAGTTTAAATTTGAATTAACTTCCAATTCTGATGAGAGAATTACGATCAAATTGGATTATTGCCTTTTCTGGAAGATTTCCTTGTCTAACTGATTATTGAATAAGCTGTACGCTACATTGAGCGATCTCAAGCTATGTATGTATGCGAACTACATAATGGTCGACTGGCTGTGATGCGAGCTCGCTAGTGCGACCTGCATAACTCATTAGGCTTAGCATTGATAAGCCATATCTTTCTGCTAGGCCATTTCATTGGGCTGATTTGTTGGGTTTTTATTAGGCTTTTATCAGTCCATTTGCTTGATCCAGAAAATACACATAACAAAAAATAATGTGAGATTAACCCTTGAAGCCTTTGGTTGAAATCATGTTTTCATCCACTTCAAAAAAAAAAAAAAAAAAAAAAAAAAAAAGATCATGTTTTCATCCATCAATCCCTAAATCATAATAATTTTTATTAAATAGCGATAAAAAGTTAATATTTATAGCAAAGAGGCAAAATTTAAGAGATTATAATATGTAATAAATTTTTCTTTGTCTTCTGTTTTCTTCTATGTTGAAAATCCAGGTAACTTCTCCGTAAACCAAAAAAATAATAATAATAAATAGTTGTCAAGTAAACGATTAATTCGTATAATATTAATAATGTGATATATTAACAAACAGTAATTTCTAGTCAAAACCGGAACTGTCAATCTGTCATGGTGTCACCGCATGTTGCTGAATTGATTATAGAATTTCTCAATCGGTCAAGCTATAACAACCTTTTCTTTATGTTTATTACAGCTTTCAGTTCTGATAATCCATTATCAATCGCGGTCCACATCTTCATTTTTTATCGTTTTAATTCGTCGAAGATGACACATAACAGTCTGACCATCTTATCAAGTAATTGAAATCCATAATTTGGCATAGGTTGTCGAATCTCAATCTATTGTTAATAGTGTGTGTGAGACATACATTCCAAATTTGCAATTCATAATTGAATTAATTTTATTAGAGGAAGCAAAAATTGCTAATTTATTCGACGGCTGCTTGCATTACAGCAGTTCATAATTTGAATAAAATTAGTTTTTCTTTAAGAAAATACTTAATTTGAATCAAAATTTTTAATTGATAACAATTTTTAGTAGATGAATATTAAATGCAGTGTTGCACTTCTAGTATTTTCAACAACATAACTCTTATCGAATGTTTATTTCGGGCAGAATATGTCCTACACAGTTTGGGACTTCCAGTGTATTGCTTCAAGTCCCAATTTTTTGTACTTGTATTCAAAAAATATATTTTATAGGTTATCTACTTATATAAAATTAGTGGGAATTAGTGGGGATGTACATTAATAGGGTTGATTTATATTATTGTAATATAAAAAGTTAAGAACAGATAATTGTATTGTCGAGGGGCGACTGGTATTGTAATAGGTTGTGCTTACCAATTGAGAATGATGAGGAGAAATGAAACTTAATCTCTTATAATTACTTATGTTCCTTAAGGAAATGAAACTTTAATTTCCATTTGCAATCAAGGGAATTAAGTTTCCTTTCTTGATTCCATTGAAAATGAAACTCAATTCTTTTCTATTTTCATTCTCAGTTAATAAATGAGCCTGAATTTACCCTGTTGATTATTTCGTAATAATAAAAAGTATTTGAGCACTTTTGTTTGTGAAAGCTAATAATAGAGAATTGGTCACTAGAAAAATGTCAGGTATTAATATGAGAAGAGCATCAGATAGTGTAATTAGAGATTGGACAGCTCAACTGTTAAAACACCAATTAAAAGAGTACACGTGTGAGTTAGTTAAGAGTTTAATGAGAGAGATATGTATAGTCAACATCAGTTATTATAGTGAGTAGCTTGTATTTGATAATTGTAGAAGTTCTCTAGAGTTTTCCATTTTCTTCTCAAAGATTCTCAATAAAGTTTCTATCTCAAATCTTGAACTCTCACATGGTATCAGAGCTCTCTTTGATCAAAGGTCATAGATAATTCACTATTTACTTCTCTAATTTCTTCTCAGAATCCTCAGATGGATCAGGATCAAGACTTGGTAGGCAAAGAACCTGAGTTGACAAAGAAGCAACGTGAATCACAATCACAGCTGATTGCCAAGAGTCTGAATTTCAATCTCCTTATCAAATTAAATCAAGATAACTTTATTTTTTGGAAACCTCAAGTGTTACCTATGATTAGAGTTTTTGATCTTGAAAATTTTATTTTTGGATCAACAAAGTCCCTAGAAAATTTGTTGAAGTCCTAGATGAGAAATCGGGAAAATTAACTGAGATTTATAATGATGAATACTTGAATTGGAAAAAGATTGATCAGTTGTTAGTGAGTTGGTTGTTGTTGACTTTAAGTGAATCTGTGCTAGGATAGGCTACTCAATGTGTCATTCCTCATGAATTTTGGAAAGTTATAGTGAACCTGTTCTCATAACAATCTCTGGCTAGAATTATGCACCTTAGAAGTCAACTGTAATTATTTAAAAAAGGAGCTTTGAGTATTGCAAGCTTTGTGGTCAAAATGAAAGGTATTGTTGACTCTCTTATGGATGTAGGACAAGTGATTACTGAAAGTGATTTGGTGTCTTATGTTTTAAGGGTATTAGGATCTGAATATAATCCAATAATTGTTACAATAACATAAAAAAAAAGGTGATATTTCCTGACAAGAAGCTCAATTCCTCCTTATGAGCTATGAATCTAGGCTAGAACAGTTAAACTCTACAATCCTAGTTGATATTACAAATGTTTCTGCCAATATGGTTCTGAAAAACAATAAAAATGGACAACTTGGTAATGTACAGAGAGGAAATCAATACAATCAAGAAGGACAGTTCCAACAATTTAGAGGAAATCAATGCAACCAAGGAGGACGGTTCCAACAATTTAAAGGTAGAGCTAGAGGAAGAGGCAAAGGAAGAGGAGGAAGATCTAGAGTAATATGTTAGTTGTATGGCAAATCAAGACACTTTTCAACAATTTGTTATCACATATTTGACTAGTCTTTTGGTGGCAATTATAGGCATTATCAAGGCAACCAACCACAAGGAAATATAGCTTATCAAGCTCAGTATTATCACCTTAGCACGCCACAAAATTCTCTTCCCATGTCTGTGTAGCATTAAAATTTTCCTTGCAATACCTTGATGGCCTCATCCTCAAGTGTTGGTGATTCAAATTGGTATATGGATAGTAGGGCTACCAATCACATAACACCTAATTTAAGCAATTTGTCTCTAAGCAGTGAGTACAAAAGAAGTGAAAAGCTAGCATTATGTAATGGCCAAACCCTTTCTATTTCACATGTTGGTAATTCAGTGTTAACCACAAATGATACTTCAAATATTGCTCTTAAACTGAAAAATATTTTGCTAGTACATAAAATAACTAAGAGCTTGTTGAGTATAACACAGTTAACAAAGGACAACGATGTTATAGTAGAATTTGATTATATGTTTTGCTTTGTTAAGGACAAAGCAACGAGGAAGATTTTGCTCCAAGGATTTCTGAGCAATGGCCTTTACAAGCTAGCTCCTCCAAGAAATGACGATGCTACAAGCAACAAGGTTGTTGAATCATACACTACTGCTATGAACTTTACTGATTCAGCTTGTTCTAAGAAGTTTTCTGTTAAAAATGTTGAGTGTAATAAATTTGAAACAATTAACAATAGTGTTGGTTTGTTAAAAGCATCCAAAAACTTGTTATAGCAGCTGTGACATCATAAACTTGGCCACCATTCTTTGAGTGTTTTGAATGAAATGTTAAAAACTTTGAATGTTTTTACTATTAGTTCAGCTTATGAAATGTTATGTGATACATGTAAACCTAGAAAGATTCACAAGTAGCCATTTCCTGGATCTACACATGTTGTTCATAAACCTTTTGAGTTGGTTTCTTCAGATGTATGAGGTCTATCACCTTACCCATCAACACAATGGTATAGATATTATATTAGTTTTATAGATTGGCACACTAATTTTTGTTGGATCTATCCTATAACATATAAATCATAGGTCAAAGAAATATTTCCTAGTTTTCATACACTAGTTGAAAAGCAATAAGGCAAAAGGCTGAATATGCTTCAAACTGATGATAGTGGTGAGTTTAAAATTTTATCTTCTTATTTCACAGCTCATGGAATTGTTCATAGATTTTCTTGTCCTTTTATTAATGAGTAAAACGAAAAATTTGAAAAGAAACATAGGCATACAGTAGAGGTTAGACTTACTTTTTTTGGCTCAAGCAAGTCTATCTTTGTTTATGTGGTAGGAATCATGTCATATAGTAATGTTTCTTATCAATAGATTTCCAACTCCTCTTTTACATAACAAGTCACCCTATTGGTGTTTATATAAACAAAAATCGGATTATTTAGAGCTGAAAGTTTTCAAATGTTCATGTTTCCCATATCTCAAAACCTATAACAAGTATAAGTTTGGATTTCACTCTTCAAAGTACTTGCTTATGGAATACTATGATCAAGTGAAAGGCTACAAATGCTTACATCCATCAAGGAGAGTCTATATAACTAGGCATATGTTGTTTAATGAAATTGAATTTATATTTAATTCATTATTTTAGCATTAGACTTCCATATCTAATTTTAGTAATAAACTTTTGATTTAGTCTTATGACATGACCATATCTTTGTCAGGTCATTCTACATTAAATCATCAATCAGAGTCAACTTCAGTTGTTCCACCTATTACAAAAGCGCCTCAGTTAGTTTCATCACATCCAATGATTACCAGGTCCAAACTGGGCATCTATAAACCGAAAGTATATTAAGCTCAATCCATTTATGATTTTGTTCCATAATCTGTCACAGAGGCCTTACAACATCCTAGTTGAAAGGTTGCAATGCAAGCCGAATTCCATGTTTTTCAAACCAACAAAACTTAGAGTTTAATCTAATACAAAGAGCACATAAACATAATATGCTGCAAATTGATTTTTCGAATTACATATAAGGCTAATGGTAGTGTTGATAGGTACAAAGCTCGACTTGTGGCAAACAGATTCACTCAAACACTAGGGCTCGATTACTCAGAGACTTACAACCCTGTGACAAAGATTGCAACTATAAAAGTGGTGTTAACCTTGGCAATCTTCAATAATTGGGATATCTAGCAAGTGGATATCAATAATGCATTTTTAAATGGGGACTTAAAGAAGCAGTGTTTATGGATCAACCCGAAGGTTTTGTAGATTCTACTACTCCCTCTTTTGTTTGCAATTTTCACAAGTCCTTGTACGGGTTGAAGCAAGGTTCTTGTGCATGGTATGACAAGCTGAAGACTGCCTTGTTGCAAAAAAGGTTTTACAAATTCGAAAGCAGTCACTTCTCTTTTTGTTTACAAAAATGAAGCTTCAATCCTTCTTATTCTGATATATGTTGATGACATATTGGTCACTGATAGTGATCCAAAACTCATCAACCGGCTTATTCATGATCTTAATCTCATCTTTGCACTAAAATCTATTGGTGCTCTATATTACTTTCTTGATTTTGAAGTTGATAGGTCTTCACATTGCATTACCTTAACTCAATCAAAGTATGCTTGGGACATTCTTGTCAAGACCGGAATGACTTCTTGCAAGCCTTGTTCTACACCAATGGCTTCAAGCAATAAATTGTCTATCCATGACGATGTTTCTTTTGAAGATGCCACATTATATAGGAGTACTGTTGGGGTGTTACAATACTTAACTCTTTTCAGACCAGACTTAGCTTTCGCAGTGAATAAACTAAGTCAATTTCTTAGTTCTCCATCTTAAGCGCACTGGATGACAGTTAAAGGAGTTCTGAGATATGTTAAGGGCACCTTATCTGTTGATTTGTCCTTTACAACATCTTCTCATTTGAACTTGAAAAGGCCAACTAACGCAGACTAGGCAAGTAATCTAGATGATCAAAAATCCATTACTAGATTTTGCATCTATCTTGGAGGAAATTTAATCAATTGGTCCTCTTGAAAACAGAGAGTTATGGCTCGATCTAGTACCAAAGTAGAATATAGAGCTCTTGCTTCAGCTGCTACTAATCTTTTATGGCTCAAAAGTTTGTTTCATAAACTGCAACTAATTGTTCCTTCACCTCCAATACTTTGGTGTGATAATTTGAGTGCTCAAGCACTAACTCATAACCCTATATTTCATGCTAGAACAAAACACAGTGAGATTGATTTGCACTTCTTAGGAGACATGGTGTTGAATCGACAGTTGCAAATTCGTTATATACCCACTATAACTCAAGTTACAGATATCTTCACCAAGTCCCTTCCTCCTTCTCGGTTTTAACTCCTATCTTCAAAGCTAATAACTAATAAAGATCAGTTTCATTTGAAAGGGAGCAGTGGTAAGGACTTCAATGATAATCATCAGATTATTTTTAAAGATTTCATCTTAGGTGCATTCTACTACTGAACAGGACAAGTTTCATGCTGACCAATTCTCCAAGATAAGATTCAAACTCACTGATCTACATCAGCTCAGTTTGAGGAGGAGTGTGAAAGCTAATAACAGAGAATTGGTCACGAGGAAAATGTCAAGTGTTAGTATGAAAAGAACACCACATGATGTAATTAGAGACTGGATAGCTCAACCATTAAAACACCAATTAGAAGAGTACATGTGTGAGTTAGTTAAGAGCTAAGTGAGAGAGATATATGTATAGTTAGCATCAGTTATTGTAGTGAGTAGCTTGTATTTGATAATTGCAGAAGCTTTCTAGAGTTTTCGATTTTCTTCTCCAAGATTCTCAATAAAGTTTCTCTCTCAAATCTTGAACTCTCACATTGTTAAAATTTAACAAATTTCATTATATTTTATTGTAATTCTTATATGAATGATTAAAAAAAAAATGAAATAGACTTAGAACTTTATTTAAAAAAAAAAAAAAAACTTTGTTAAAGATAAAACATTGAAGAAATATGGAAATATTGGGAAAAAATAGTTTGAGAATCAAATAATTTCTCTCTCTCTTTTTTTTTTTTTTTTTTTTTAAATGTACATTTTAGTTTCTTTATGATGCATAAAAAAGGTCAATAAAATATATAAAATTTTATGAAATTTCATCAACTGTGCTTATTGTTTTAAAGCAAGGGAGGTCCTCATGAAAAATACACTCCCTCTCTCTCTTTTTATATATAGATGCACACACTTATAAGTATTTTTCATACACTTGTACCATTGGGATTATAGGTTTGGTTATATTTCTACCCCTCTAATCTCAATATCTGGTTAATTATAAGAATAGGAATTTCAATTTCATTCATATATTTTGGAAAACTGTCATTTTTTCAAATACGAAGTGATTTATGAACCTATCATCATTAAAGTTTAGGAAATTCATCAGACTAGGCCCTACGCTCAATCAAATGTTGATTAAACTTAACATAGTCAAGGTGATTTTTGTCATTTTCAATAAAATTATTTTAATTTTAATTAAAATAAAAATAGTAAAAAAAAAAAAGTTAATTTTTTAAATTAAATTATCATTAAAAAAACTAGTTGAACCAGCCAACTGTTTGTATTGATCTAGCTTGAATCAGTCAATGGTGTAACCACCAGATTGTCGTTCAACCATATGGTTTAGGTTTTAAAATCAAATCATCAATCCGAGTGTTAAACCCAAATTGAAGATCTGGGTTTGGAACTTGAGATTGACAATCTTGGAAACCCAGATTGTTGATCTAGGTTCCATCCCAAATCGATAATCTAGGTTTGAAAGCATGTTGCACGATTTAGGTTAAACCCAAATCGATATATCACCTTTGGTCGACGATAAAAATAATCGATCATGAAGATTTTAAGGTCTCCATTTGGTGGAGACTAGATATCTCCACCGTTAATGAAGATAAAAAATTAAAAAAATAATAGAAAATTGTGCTAGAGATCCACTGTTGATGGATCTGGATTGAAATCCATCCATGGTGGAGATGGTTTTTCTTTTTGTTTTAAAAAATGTAAAAATGGTGGAGATGGTTTTCTTTTGTTTTTGAAAAATGGTGGAGATGGTTTTTCTTTTTGTTTTAAAAAAAATGAAATCCATCCATGGTGGAGATGGTTTTTCTTTTTCTTTTTTTTTAATATTATTTAATTTCTTTTATTTATTATAAATTTCAATGTATATATTGGTGATATGTTTTGGAGTTTTATTGGTTGTTAATTTTTAATTTTAAATTTGTAAGGCATGTGTCATATTCCTAATGTTTACACTAGAGGGTAGATTATTAAATTTTAAATGTTTGGGGGTAAATGGTAATTTTAGTATTTTTAAATAATAGTAAGAGTAGAATCGTCAATCCACCATTTTTGTTAAGTTTAACTATTAAAAATTAGACTAGAGAGACGAAAGTGATGAATTTCCAAAACTTTAAGGATAACGGGGTCATAGATCAATTTATGTTTAAAAAATTGAAGATTTTCCAAAATGTAGGGAGAAAATGAAATGTTTCCTCATAGTAATTATACAAAAAATCCTGTGGTTGGGCCTATTGAATTGGCCCAATAATCCAATGGGGCTAACTAATCGTTGTCCAGCAGCCAACAATCGGATAGGTGGCGGTATAGTATTAAGCAACCTTGAACCACCAACACCGGGGGCCCATTATGAGATACTTGGAAAACAAAGAACTCGAGGTGTGTTTGAATTTGGTCCTAGATATGCGATTTATTTCCTACTTTTTACTCCGCATTTGTCTTCATAGCTTCATCTATGTGCGTATTAAGTAGGTACACACACAAAAATTAAATAGATAAAGAAGCTTGATGCCTTGATGACTTGCAAATTTGTTCTATTTTGCAACCTAACATAGAATTAATTGGTTGATAGTTTCTCATATGCAGCCATCATTGCATGGCTGTTTTGATGTTACAGCAATGGGACGACTATAAATCATTGTGACAAATGGGACCATGGGAGGTTTACACGTTCAAAATAGTGTAGTTAAGGTGATAATAATATCTATCGACTAATATGGCCAAATCTTAAATTCTATAAATACAGTTCTCACCAATTGACTTGTGATTGGAGATTAGACCTTTCAGAAGCAGAACGCAAAAGGATATCCACCGGCTCCGAGTAGGACACCCGCAAGGCCACCACCAAGAGTCCAGAGACCAAAACATACGCCGAACGTTTCAAGCACCTGCTTGTCTCCAAATATTGACTTGCATCCTCCACTTTCGTCAACTCTCAAAATAAATGGAGAGACTGACAAGTATTTCAATGACATTGATGGTGGAATCACCAACCAATATAGTCCTCACCTACTACTTCCTCGAAATTTGTTTATGGTAGGATTTTGGACAACAAACAAAAAATTTGGTTTGGTCAGTCAAGCATGCATGTTGATCATTTAGTATTCATGGCAGCTAATTTAAGTACTTTTGGCCTCTTATGCAGAGGAGTACACAGGTTGCAGTGATCTCTTCAAAGGGGATCCAGGTAAGGCTACTCAATCCTGACCATTCCCCATCTTGGAAACCACAAATTTTGTCTTTGTTCGTCAAGCAGGAACCAAGCTAGACACCTTCAGTGCATGTCAAATCACGTATGTGTTTTTAATTAATTGAATCCACATTGAGTGTAATACGGGGAGAATTAGCTCCAGGTAGACCCATACAATTTTTGTTTTTTTATAATGTTCTCTCCGGAACTAATAGTTGACCAGTTTTAACCGTTAACATTCATATTTAATCATATAAAAAATATTAAAAGATAAAATTACCCCTTAAATAAATTTGCATTTTATTTTTCTTTTAATTAATTTTTAAAAATTTTAAATAAATTCAAAATAAATTTAATTAGATCTCCATTAGATGAATAGTGGAGATTAATTTAAAAAAAATTAAAAATCAAAACTAAAAAAAGTTAAAAAAAATCTAAAAATAAAAGATGAAAATTCATCTTCACATTCATTTTCAAACAAAACAAAATTGAAAAAGAAAAACAAAATTTGGGTTGAACAAAATTTAAAAAAAAAATGAAAATTATAGTTGAATCAAAACGAAATAATTTTTTTTTTTTAAAAAAGAGAGATATGGGTTGAATCAAATTTGAAAATATGAGTTCAACCAAAATCTCTCTCTCTCTCTCTCTCTCTCTCTCTCTCTCTCTTTAAATTGTTTCATTTTGATTCAACTTTATTTTTTTTTTAAATTTTGATTTTTTAAAATTTTGTTCAACCTAGATTTTTTTTTTTTTAATTTTGCTTTCTTTTTTTTTTTTTTTTTTTTTTGAAGATGAAAATCAATCTTCATCCTTCACTTTTAGATTTTTTATTTTATTTTTTGTTTTGATTTTTAAAATTTTTTTCTCAAATTAATCTCTACTGTCCATCTGATGGTCGGTAGATATTTCATTAAATTTATTTTTAATTTATTCAATGTTTTTAAAATCTATTTTAAAAGAAAAATAAAAGAAGAATTTCATCTTTCAATATTTTTTACACGATCAAACATATTTATTAATGACCAAAGTCAGTCAACCATTACTCTAGGGGAAGACATTGTAAATAAATTAAAATGTTGTATACATCTATGAATATTAAAGTTCCAAGTAGGTTAGAGTTAATTCTCCCCTATAATATGTGAAGAAATTAGGATATGCAAGTCACCCTCTATGTTAGTGGCCAAAGTAATTTGAGGCATGTAGCGACCACCTCATGTTTTAAATACTATAGTTGAGTTATTTTTTATCAGTTTAAGTTTTTAGATTTGATGACAATTAATATGATATTAGAGTTTAGAAGTCTCTGATTTAGACTCACTCTCCTTATTTTATTTTAAATTTTTATTACACATATTATAACGGTAGGAGGCGTTTAGTATGTGTTCGATATTTGTCATCTATTCATATTACACGTGAACAGACGTATCATATGTTAATCTCAAATTTTAAATAGTATAGTTGAATACTTTTCTATTAACTTAAATTTTTAGGTCAGATGATAATTAATATCGTTTATAAATATATATTCATTTTTCCATGGCACCATATGATTTTATAGTTACAACATTTTTTTAAAGAGATTTAGAATTACAACCTTATATAGTTTATTTTTGCATCATATATAAGTTGAGAACGGGTAGAGAGGGACCTTCCTTCAAAAAGATTACAAAATTTTCATTTACAAAAATTAAATTAATTTTAGAATTAATTTTTATATTATTTTTTACACTTTGGGCCCATCCTTTTTTTTTTTTGGTTGGAAATAGTAGGGAAGTAGGGATGTCAATGAGTGGGCGGTGGGGGATTGAGACGGGGATTTTTCGGGGCGTGGGACCTTGCCCTGGCCACTGGTCCAACGAACTCCCCCATTGGATTTATTTTTTCATATGACTATTGCTAAATTTTTGTATATTCAATAGTTATTTTTATTATAAAAGAAATTATTATATTTTAGAAAAGCTCAATAGCAATATATCAAATTTTTATATTGTTTTTGATATCTCTATATAATAGCTCTTCCAAGTATCACTTCATGGCTTAGCCTTGTGTGTAATAGAAGTTTCTTCTTTTAGGATTTGTTTGATTTTTTCACTTAACATTGAATAATACTTGATATATTTCATTTTCTTGTTTTGTTTGATTTTTAGTTGTTTTATTTGTTGGTTTAGAGGTTGTCTGTTTTTATTACTTTTCACTTAATGAATCTAAATTGTACCTATTAAGTGATTTTTATATGATTTTAAGCGGTTTGACCACTTAAAATCACATAAAAATCACTAAAAGAAAAAAACTATAATTTTTAATTTTTATCTAAATGTTAAATTACTTAATGATTTTTAATTATATTATTTCAAATCTATCATTCTTGACACAACATATTTTTAAATTTATTATAATTTTACATTATATAGATTTACTTTAAATGTAATTAATAAAATATTGTAATGACTAAAATATATATTATTTTAAAATTTCAACTTCTGTTGCAATAATAATTCGACTTAAGAATATTTTATTTATTTTTATTTAAATATACAAATTTAATTTACTTTACTATAATAATTTATTTATGTATATAAAATTTTTAAAAAATTACATTACTATAATAATTAATCATATTTTAATTATGAATAAAAATATTATTAATATATACATAAAATATTTTAGTATTTGTTAAATAATTTATTATAATTATTTATATTATATAACAACCAATAATAAAATGATATAAATGTCAAATTACTAATTTTTAGATAATTTTTATTTTAAAAAACAAATAAGATTACTTATATTCAGAAATAAGAAAAAAAAATAATGTTATTCAGCTTTTAGGTTTCAGTCACTATTTAGTTTTCAGTAATACTGTTCAGTTTTCAAATAAAAAAAAATAATAACACTTTAGTCTCATATGTATTTTCCCATTTGTTTTTTCTCACACCCCTTAAACTCGCATTTAAAATAGTTTAGCAGCCCACTGAACTTGCTTTTAGTTTGAAAAATTGTCAGTAGAATATATTTCATTATTGTTTATTAATCTCCCTTTCTATTTTGATTTCTCGCCGTATTCCGGTAAGGACTCTGTTGTTTTTTTACATAATTTGATTAGTTTTATTTCATGTTAGAGCTTGACATTTATTTTACTTGAAACTACCATTTATTTACATAATTTGATTAATTTACATAATTTGATTTCTTTTTTCTTTTTGAAGAAGAAGAATTTGATTTCTATTTTTATTTGTTACATAAAATTATGTTTGCTTACTTATCTTAATTTTTACGTAATTGATTTTTTATTTTTTATTTTTTTAAAAGCGGGTAAATTGAAACCTGACTTGATTATGATGAAAACATTGACTACTTACCTACATAAAAATACATTAATTGTTGTTGCGGTTTTTTCAGTTACTTAAACATTAATGTAAAAACAAGAAAACAATTTGCTAGTAGTTATATAATTACCAAATTAACATAAATTATGACAGTGAAAAGACAAGTAGCGGAAGACAATTGGCCTTTCTAAGAGCATCTCTAATGCAAATGTGGATTATATTTTTAAAAAAATTGATATATCATCAATGTCTAGAAAATGTGCATCCTATGTGGCATAAATATGGATTGATAAACACTCAAGTCTAAAAAGGCTCTCTAATGCTATTTTATTCATTTCAATAATAAATAGTCAAACAATAATATATCATTAAAGTAAATTACCATAAATTATTATTTGATGGAAGTTTTCATCATTTATTGCTGACATGGCTATCTAAGAGATCCTCTAGAAATAGACATTGAGGTTGATAGCCTTTATTTTCTTTTTTGCCATGTCAGCTTGATAGTGGTTATGGAAGTTTGCATTGGAGATATTAATTTTAACTTTCTATCAATTTATCTGATGTGACATTCCATTTTTTCACAATTCATACTTGCATTGGAGATGCTCTAAACTCTTCTACGGAGTCAAAAAAGCATATGTTGTACATGTTTTCTAAAATCAAGGGTTGCTTCAAGGTTGAAAACTTTAAGTTTCTTTAAGAAGATATTTTGTGGAACATTTTGATTTGTCTTTGAAAATGGTAATTCACACAAATAATATATATAAAAGAAATTAATTTAAATGTTATCCGACGTAAAACTAAAAGCTACCATTTCATATGCAGGAGTTTAAATTGGTAGAAACAATTTGGTATTACCTCACGTTTAAAAAAAATAGAATTATATTGACTATAATAATGTGCAATGCAACCATATGAAACGGTGGTAATATTCATTATTACTTTAATAGAATTATGATAAAATCATATCAAATAAATATAACATACAACTATCACCACCTACTATAATATGGTGATAGAAAATCTTTATTTAGTCTATTTATACTCGATCAACTATAATAATATGTAATACAGCCTTATGAGATATATGGAGATAACATTCATCTTTACTTTAAAATGCAACACAAATATGATAAACATATATAGTAACATTTTGTTGAAATGATTGCTTATTGAGGGATAAAAACCCTCGGAAGCATTTTAATATTTAATAATTACAATGCTTTAGGATTTAAATAAAAGATACGATTCAAATTCATAATCTTTAAAATATAAGTTATATATTAATAAATCAATCTCGTCTTATCAACTCACCTTAAAATCATGTTTTAAATCTAACAACTATTTCCGTAATAAGAGTTGGGAAGTGTAGTTAAATTGTAATAGACACGTTGTATAAAAAAGAATTGTAATAAGTAATTGCACAACACCCCCCCGAGGTTTGTCAAAAAAGACGCGGAAACATATTTACCCTTTTATTACACCAAACCCCCATGCCGTTAGTCAATTTCTGTCCATTTCAACAGTTGACTAACATTTTAGATTAAAAGACCATTTTACCCTCAAGAACAAAATCCCTAAAATCATCACCGTCCGTCCGTACGCCGACCACCAGCCTCCACCACCCTCCCCCCTCGTACGCCGACCACCGTCTTCTTCTTCTTCTTCTTCTTCTCTTCTTCTTCTCTCTTCCTCCACCAGATCTGGGTTCAACGAACCCAGATCGTCTAGGTTCGACGAACCCAGATCTGGGTTCGTTGAACCCAGAGATCGTCTGGGTTCGATCTGGGTTCGTCGAACCCAGATCTGGTGGAGGGAGAGAGAGAAGAAGAAGAGAAGAAGAAGAAGAAAAAAGAAGAAGAAGAAGACGGTGGTCGGCGTACGAGGGGGGAGGGTGGTGGAGGCTGGTGGTCGGCGTACGGACGGGCGGTGATGATTTTAGGGATTTTGTTCTTGAGGGTAAAATGGTCTTTTAATCTAAAATGTTAGTCAACCGTTAAAATGGATGGAAATTGACTAACGGCATGGGGGTTTGGTGTAATAAAAGAGTAAATATGTTTCCATGTATTTTTTGACAAACCTCGGGGGGGTATTGTGCAATTACTTCGTAATATACATGCATCTAAAATTCCGTTCCTTTAAAACGAATGGCAGCCGCTCTGTTTAATTGGATTAAATATTTATCATCTTTAACTAAGTACGATAATGACTTTGTTCAGACAAACCGTCAAAGAGCAAAAGGGTTTTTTTTTTTTTTTTTTTTTTTAACTTCGAAAAAGAGAAGTGTCTATAAGCAACACGTTTGTTATAAAACCTTACCTTATTTTGAATTTTGTGCACTTTTTTTTTTTTGTAAATTCATGCCAATAAAAACGAGGGTCAATGTATAGAAAGTGCCGTACAAATTATAACAGGACAAATATAAATCATGTCTTGGATCTGTTCAATTTCAAAGTTTAACACCTGATTTTTGCGCCATTGTCTTCGGAGAAGGTTGGCGGCGGTTCGGTTTAATAAATAATTATTCCACGTTGTTTGTAACTTATAGGGGGTTAATCAATAAATAATTATTTAATTTCCCGTCAATAGCATGTAGAGACAGCAAAACGTTGATTATCTAATAAAATTTGAATATAATAAAAGGTATCGAAATCTATTGAATTTAATACTTATCAAGAAAATAATTGCAAAACAAATCATCAAAAAATAATCATTAGGTTAATTTGATTTAAGAGTCAATGAAGTTTTTCAATTTTTTTTTATTAAAAACTAAGTTAACTTCTATTTCAAAAAGAAAAAAGAAAAAAGAAAAAAGAAAACTAAGTTAACTTATGATCTACCTAAGTTGATGTTTCTCGGCATTCATTAACCACGCAAAACTCAACTGAATAATTAATATTTATTCATTTAGTTCATTAATATACCATTTATTTGACTCGAAGGGAAAAAAATAATTCTTTTATTCAAAATTTTCAAACCTTACATGATTATATTTTTCATCAAAGTTTCTAGCGTTAAACATCAAATATCTTAATAATTGAAAAAAAAAAAAAATTAAACATCAAATCATTCACAGAGACGTGTGTGAAACATATGAAAAACCTTTACAGAAAAGTGATTGCTTTCCGTTCAACCGTGCAGACAAAATGACCTGTATCTGTATGTACAAATCAGCATGATGTAAGCAATGAAACTTGGATCATCAAAATATAGCATTTGTCAAAGACTTAAGATGACTTATTTGAATAAATTTGATCTGTATATATTCGTGAATAATCTTCTACTCTGATTTTCAAACAAGAACTTCTAATTATATCAGCAGTTACAACAAGCAAACATACCCTAATGTCAATGAAGTTCGATAAGCAGACAGGCAGACATGCATGCATGGTTTATGCTTTTGCCCTTTCATCAGTTATTTAGAGCCCCGGTTATTCAACATGGGTTTTCTTGGTTACAGTTTTTCAACATGATTTAATCACCAAATTATTAATTTTTAGTCAAAATCTGTTGCAGTGTTTGGTCAGAGACGACAGCCCACATCATATATATTTGCAATAATTATTATTTTGTTTTCCTGATTGAACAAAAGTGGCGTCTAGTCATTCGTCATGGTTGTTATTTTTCTTGTACGGATTGTTAATTATAAACATGGTACTGTTGTCAAAGGGTAATAATTTTCAATTTCAATGAATAATTATGCTTATTCTTTTAATATATATATTTATACATACATCTGTTGTGGGCATATTTTGAGCTACATAAATGAGTTGGTAAAAACTTAATAAACTAACTTAGAGGGTTGATCTGATAGACAAAGCCTAAGATCCAAGGAACGGATCCAGCTATCAGCTTCCAGCTCACTAAATATCTATCTCGCAGGAATGAGCTCTTAACTCTCAGATCTCAGGTCGCAAAGCTGTCTTCTACTCAGTTCTAGAAACGAGATTGATGTGACAGCTTATCGAGTTGGTGTCAGATGAGATATCTACAAACCTAGATTCAAAAGGGATTGATATATCAGAGCAGTTGTTGAAATATCGGAGCAGTTGAAATGTAATAAAATGCTCTAACAGAGTAATTGATGTAATAATTCATTTCTTAACGTGTACTACACTCAATTGTAAACCCTCCTTTATAAATAGGGGTGAAATCCTTTTAAAAAGGGAAGATAGCTCATTCTTTAGTGATGCTGTCACTTTGCCAAAAATATATTCAAAGTGGCCTGTGGACGTAGACATCATTACCGAATCACGTAAAATCTCTTTGCACTCATTGTTCTTCCTCTCTTCTCTTTCATTTTTAGTTGTTTTTATCTGTTGTTATTTGCTTTTTACTTTCACATTTGCAGTCTTTTGCTTTTAATTGCTTTTACTGCATCTATCTATTTTTTGTTGTTGTTCTGTGTACTCACTATTCTTCCTCTTGCACTCTTTTTTGTTTTCTATTTTGTTTCTTATTAATTGCAGGTATTGGATCTAGAATATCCAGTCGACCAAAAATCAATATCGACATTTTGACGCTAGAATGAGGGCCCAAATTACAATATTGAGTTTTTAGCAACCATCTCGAGAGGAAGAACAACCAAAAGTTTAGACCCTACAGTTGATCCACCTGAAAGATAAATAGATCAGCAAGAGCATGATCTTCAACCAACGGAGAATACTGTCGTGCCCATATCAGACACATCCCATGTCCCCATGACAGGTGTCGCTGTAGGCATGCCTCTATCGGCCTCTCGCCAACCAACACAATTGGATTCTATGGCCAAGGGGCTGCATGTATGGTACCAACGGCAGGAAGTATTAAAGAACACGGTACAGCAACTCGTTGAGATAATCAGAGCATTGGTACAAGCCCAAACGCAAAACGCACCCAGATCCGAGGTTGTTGCCCTTAAAGAAATTTACTAGTAGTAGCGAGAAGAAGTACCAGCTCCTGAAAGACCACTCAAAGATCAATCACGACCTGGCAACTCAGTCTGTTCCTCCAGCTTGCATTCGAGAACTGAAGGTCGCCAAGCTTGTGGAGCTGAGAACTCATAAAGGTCTCATCTAGAATATGCATCAGATCGCAGCTCCCCAGGTTGCAAGCTCGAGGGAGGATATAACCCTTATAACCCAATAATAGAAGAGCTCTTTCAAATGGTTCAATAGCTAGAGACGTGACTTGAACCCCAGAATCTGAAGGAGCAACATGGGGAGAGAACTCCTCTCACAAGGGAGATCGAGATGTAGCCTTTCCTTCTCAGGTTCAAACTCTCTAACATTCCACCTTATAATGGGGATAGTGACCCCTATGACCATCTGAATGCTTTTAATATACAGATGGACCTACAGACGTCCAATCCCTTGGTGAAGTGCCGCGTTTTCCCAGCCACCTTAAACAACATTCCACGGATCCGGTTTAAGAGTCTCCCATCTCGCAACATAAGTAGTTAGGAGGAATGTCGATAAAAATTCATTAGCCAGTACTAGGCTCTGAAGAGGCAGCTTGCACCGCTCTGTCATATCGCTATAATCTTTCACCGGCAGAATGAGTCATTGAAGGATTACATTACCGGGTTCAGACATGAGACCACTAATGTGGAGAATCCCTCAGATGAAAGCATCTTAACTGCGATCTCAGCTGGGCTTTGCAATGATAGAAAGTTCTATGAGAACATTTACAAATCTCCAGCGAGAGACCTGAGCGAGTTCTATGAGCGAGCTGCCAAGAGATTAGATGGGAGGAAACCTTCGACCTCAAGAAGTCTAACCAAACGGATGAACTGGACAGTTCCAACCAGTTGAAGAAAAGAAACAATGGTGGGAACGGAACTGAAGGTCAAAGTAATGGTTCAAACAATCAGGTCGCTAAGAAGGCTAAGAATGAACCCAAAAATCAGTGACCTCAGCGTCAGGGTTGTCATGTTAGCTGCAACATCCTATCGGATACACATGATAAGATCTTTGCAATAGAGAGAGAAAGAGAGAGGACTTTGGGAAACTCAATCCTTTGAAGACTCTCGTCAGGTTCAAAAACAAGAGTAGGTTTTGTGACTATCATGATGAAGTCGGATACAATACTTCACAATGTTGGAAACTAAAGGACGTCATTGAGGACATAGTCACGAAAGGCCGCTTGAGAATTTATATGATCCAACCAGCAAGTCCGTGATCTTAACAACTTTTATAGCCAGTATAATTGTAGCCCCAGTAAGGCCCTGAAAGAGACATAAAACCTACAATGCATTCACATTAAAGTTGCACCCAACAGCTTACGTCTCTAACTTGTAATTCAATATCTGAAATCAATAAAAGCTATGAATTTCCTTTATCGATGGCCAGCGACCTCTCCATCGAGTTTTCTTTTATTGAAGTTTTATTAAGTCATACTATATTAACTGAGGTTATGACCTACCGGATATGCCTTGACTAGCTCAATCAATTTCGCTGTTAGTTGAGATCTCGACCCTCTGAATAGCTCAATCAATTTCGCTGATTAGCTGAGGTCCCAGCTCTTTGGACAACTCAATTAATTTCATTGTTAGCTGAGGTCCCATCCGTCTGGACAGCTCAATCAATTTCGCTTTTAACTGAGGTCCTGGCCTTCTGAATAGCTCAATCAATTTCGTTGTTAACTAAGGTCTCGGCCCTCTAAACAGCTCAATTAATTTCGCTGATTAGTTGAAGTTCCAGCCATCTAGACAACTCAATTAATTTTGTTGTTAGCTGAGGTCCCAACTCTCTGAACAGCTCAATCAATTTCACTATTAGCTGAGGTCTCGGCCATCTGGACAGTTCAATCAATTTTGCTGTTAACTGAGGTCTCAGCCCTCTAGACAGCTTGATCAATTTCACTGAGATTTCAACTTTCTAGACAGCTTCATATACTCTGGAAGGTGCTACCTGTAAGCTGCTACTATTGTTAAGTTGAACCATTATTATTGAGCTCTTATCTGCTGTTTATGAGTTATTATTGTTGAACTTATTTCTGCTACTTATAAATAATTATTACTATCGAGCTTTGGAAAGTATATTTACTGCTTAGGAGGCTATTATTATTATTGAACTTTGGAAGATGTATTTGCCACTTGTGAGCTATTATTATTATTATTATTGAGCTCTAGAAAGCGCGATCGAGCTAATCTCTTGTTTAATGTTCACGAGCTACAAATACTTGTCATTTATTTCTTGTAAAGGCGCGACTGAGTTAGCCTCCGACCGATATCTGCGGCTCGTTATCTTTAGATATATGGATATTTGTAAAAACCCCCCTGAAAAGCAAAATAATAAGAAAATACCCCCACTTTTTAAAATATTAGGTAACCTACCCCCCATCGTTAAAATTCGTACAAACCGTTAGACATTCCATCCACAATTGTTAAAAGTCCAAAATGCCCTCAATTTTAATAAGTTGATGAGAAAAATATTATGAAAAAACCCCCCTGAAAAGCAAAATAATTGAAAAACACCCCCTCAAACTGAGAGTATTTTGGACTTTTAAACAATTGTGGATGAAAATCTCTAACGGTTTGTACGGATTTTAACGGTAGGGGGTAGTTTACCTAATATTTTAAAAAGTGGGGGGTAGTTTATCTAATATTTTAAAAAGTGAGGGTATTTTCTTATTATTTTATTTTTCAGGGGGGTTTTTACAAATATTCCTTAGATATAATTATACTGTTAGCTGAGGATTCTACCTACTGGACAGCCTGACAAAATTTCAAAGTCTACAAGCTACAGTCTGCGAACTATGACTTGCGAGCTACGTCGATCAAAATCGGTGACTCCTAAAGCTGCCATTAGGTACTATTACCAATGATTTACTTACTTATCATTTAACATTTCAGTTTGCAAGAAATTCAAAGACTTGAAGAAACAAATTCATTCAAAGAAAATCTTGCAACAAGGAGAATTGGTTCAACAATGATAACCTCGAAATGAGGTGGAGATATTCATTACAGGTGATCTTGTGGAGCGAGCTTTGACAACCTCTTTTTAAGCATCTCTAGCTCGCTACTCAGTAGCTCTAGCTCGCCTCTCAGTACCCTTAGCTCGTTGCGTTGTGTCCTCAAGTTCATTCTTTGCCTTGTTTAATTTTTCTTTACTCTTGAGGAACTTGATGGTTAAATGCAACCCCATGGCTGTATGAGTACTTTCCTCGTAGGTCAGAGCATCATCAACCTCTTCCCTAGCTTCCTCAGCATTCATCAGCTTGGCTCGAAGGACTTGCTCTGTTCTTTATGATCTCTCAACTTCTACTATAGTGAATGAGAGCTTGTCAGACAGCTTTGTCAAGCTCTTTCTTCTCCTCGAGAACGTGAAGCTCCAACTGCTACATCGCTCTCATAGCGGTCCAAAATGCAACAAATAAACACTTAACCCAGATAGTTGCCACAAGTCAAATGATGAAAAAGAATATGAAAAGACAACATAATAGATAGTAACATATCAGCTTTTACTAACGGGCTTTAGCTTCCAGTCCGAAGATTGCACTGAGAGCTGGTGGGTTAATATTGTAGGTATATTTTAGGCTACATAAATGGGCTGATAAAAACCCAATAAACTAACCCAAAAGGTTGATCCGATAGACAAAGCTTAGGATCCATGGAACAGACCCAGCTCTCAGCTCTCAGCTCGCTAAACATCTAGCTCATAGGAATGAGCTCTCAGCTCTCAGATCTCAGGTCGTAAGACTGTCTTCTGCTCAATTCTAGAAACGAGATTGATGTGACAGCTCATCGAGCTGGTGTTAGATGAGATCTCTACAAACCTGGATTCAAAGGGGATTGATATATCAGAACAGTTGTTGAAATATCGGAGCAGTTGAAATGTAATAAAATGCTTTGACAGAGTATTTGATATAATAATTCATTTCTTAACGTGTACTACACTCAATTGTAAACTCCTCTCTATAAATAATGGTGAAATCTTTTGTAAAAATGGAAGAGAGCTCATTCTTTAGTGATACCGTCACTTTATCAAAATATATTTAAAGTAGTCCGTGGACGTAGGCACCATTATCGAACCATATAAAAATCTCTTTGTATTCATTGTTCTTCCTCTCTTCTCTTTTATTTTTAGTTGCTTTTATCTGTTGTTATTTGCTTGTTACTTTCACATTCGCAGTCTTTCGCTTTTAATTGCTTTTACTGCATCTATATATTTTTTGTTATTGTTCTGGTGTACTCTCTGTTCTTTCTCTTGCACTTCTCTTTGTTTTCTGCTTTATTTCTCATTAATTGTAAGTATTGGGCCTAGAATCTTCGGTCGACCAAAAATCAACGTCGATAACATCTTAAAATATAAACATTAGTCAGTGAAATATTTGAGTTACTTTGTACCAGAGTTGAATTATTAGGTATGCCATACAAAGAAAATATATTATTATTCATGTAAATTAATTAATTAATTACTGTTAAATTACTGATTCGATGTTAAAAATGTAAAATAGATTTGAGAATATTATACCATTAAAGTTGTATATTATGATTATTATCTCCTTTTTTTTACATATAAATCTAAAGTTTGTGTTTATGGCATTTTCGAAATTTTCTAATATAAATCTCAAGTTAGTTTGTATCAAACAAACAAAACTTCAAAAGCACATTCATTTAAGGGGTAATTGCTCGTTTTTCAGTAAATACGTTATTGTATTTTTAAACGCGGTAAAGGAGGTTTTTAATAGATTAGGGCATCAAGAAGAAATAGCTTCCGACATTCAATCCTTCAAATTGTATAATAAGAATTTTATATTTAATTTTTGTTGAAAGCAATATAATACCGGATGATGCTTTCCATGTTCAAGCAAGTTACAACAAAAAATATATATATTGGATAATGGGATTATTAATATTATCATCTGAGATATATATATATATATATATATAAAGAAATAAAATTTAAAAAATTCTCAGATCCGAGAGTTCAAAGTCGGGGTCCGAGCAGAACATTGCCTACTACGATTCTATGAAGCGTGTTCACACACTTGAGGGGCAAAACTGTCCAAATGTTGTAGCACCCATTTGACCCTACGCTGACTATACGCCTCACACATACGTGTCCAACATAAAGACATGCATCTCTCGATACTATTTATGAATTTCTTGATATTAAATTTAATATAAAATATTTTGATGGAATTTATACATAACATAGTTAGCACCATATTAATGTTCACAGGGAAATATGAGTATCCATTAATTGATGGTTTGTGTACACTATCTTAGTTTCTAATTAATTATTGTGGATAATATATATAAATATAATAACTAACTAAATTCAATTGAAATAGAGCGTTTATTGTTCATGAATTTAAGTATTACAAAACTTTAATATATATTATTAGATTTTTTTTTTTTATTAATTCTCGAATGAAATTATTTTGCTGTCTTAATAATACATTTTAAATACATTATGGAAATATCAAACTCCACAATATTAGATTAGTCTATAAGGTTTGAGGTTTTTACGGTAAGTAGATGTGCTTTTAGATTGTACATTTATTCATAATTTAAATAATTAGTATAATTTTCTTCATAATCATATAAGAGGTTCAAGTATTATTATATATATTTACTATTATATGTAGGGAGTTTAAATCTCCTTCTTGTGGTTTTTTGTTTTTCTTCTTCTTCTTCTTCTTTTTTTTTAATCCCCTTATTGTAGGAGTTAATATATATCTCAACAAGTCTTTGTAAACTTTGGAACGTTGGTATCACGTCACGCAATAATATCATTTGTATATAACTTAGGTTGTTACTCACCCTCTGTCCACATCAATGAAAAAGGTTTTCTACCATCTATATTTTATAAATATGTGAGAAAATTTTATTCTTTTATTGTAGGGGTAAATATCTTTCTATAATGATAGTAAATATTAAGTTGTATCAATAGTAATTGATCTTTGTAAATTTTAATAACCATCTAAAATTGTCCTATTTAAAACCGTTAATCTTGAAATCCAATGCAATCAAAATCTTTTTTTTTTTTTTAATTTACTAACAAAATAAATTTGATTTTCATTTTTTCCCTTTATATGATAAATGCTTTTATTGAAAATTATTTTCAGTCAAATAAACCATATAAAATGGATCAAAGTATACCAAAAATTCTTTCAAATATATATTAGCGTTTGCAAAAAAGAGAACTTCATCTAGATACTAGATTGGAAAAATTTCGTGTACAAGAAGATTTTTTAGATATACAGGATGAGAAAATTAATCTTTAGGATTTTTGTATAAGATATTGTGGGTGTCAAAATATGGGCGGACCAAATCAAGTCAGCAAATACGTAAGTATCATTCAAATCAAATTCCCCAGTTCACACATTTCAAATATTTAAAACTAGCCAACGAAATTGGAGATCTCAGTTGAAAAGTACGCATTAGATATATAATTAAACAAACGGTTTAACTTAAGAGAGAATTAACGGCAATCAATTAATTATATAATCGAAATCTGCTACGTTGTTAACAAAACCATCCCTACAACCATACGCCTATTTTTGGAGCACCCCCGGAGACAGCGTTGGCGGCAGGCTCTGGTGGAAGTTTTCCCTAATCAATCACATTTGTTATGATCTCATATTGACGATGAAGATCAACGGTAACCGCGAACCCAAAAAGAAGACCCATCACTGTACGCTGACCGCACTGAAGCGTTTCTCTTCTCTGAGCAGCAAAGTCAAATTGCCTCTCACTCTGTCACTTTCGTCGAAGCAATCAAGCAAATGTAGATTCTATAGTCATAACTACGCGTTTAAAAGTCAAGTCCTCTACCATCCAATTTTTTATTTCCTCACGTTCTCTCTCTTCTTAGGTACAACCTATCTATCCATCCGCATTCTCACATGCCATCATTTTGTTCTCCCTCATAGCTATTTCCCCACCTTCACATTTTCTCTTACATACCGTTATATATCCAATTCTACACAAGTATTAGAACTTCTTTCAACACCGGGGTCTCTTCTATTTTCAGAGACGGGAAAGTTGAGATATCATCATCTTCATCGACATAAACATGGCGGGGGCTAGTGGAGGAAGATCTTTGGAACAGACACCAACATGGGCTGTTGCTGTTGTTTGCTTTGTTTTGATTTTGATTTCCATAATCATCGAATACATAATCCATCTTATAGGAAAGGTATGACACAATTAATATCACTACTGTTTTATAAGATTTCTATGTGATCAAGTGATTGATTTTGTCGTGCACATAAAATATTAAAAACCTTGTATTTATCAATCCATGCAGTGGCTCAAGAAGAAACACAAAAGCGCTCTCTTTGAAGCACTGGAAAAGGTCAAATCAGGTAGCTAGCCGGACCTTTTTTTTTTTTTTTTTCATGATGATTTTTGTACAATATTCAACATAAAATAAGCTTAATATAACTTCTTTTTTTGGTGGGTGTAGAGTTGATGTTGCTGGGGTTTATATCCTTACTGTTGACAGTAGCGCAAGGTTTGATATTAGATATTTGCATACCAGAGAGTATTGCAAATACATGGCATCCATGCGGCAAGAAGCAAGAGAGAAAGCTCACCTCCTCTGATCAAGAAGAAACAGAATCCGAACACCGCCGGAGACTTCTTGCGTTGGCGGCAGACTCTGGTGGAAGTGTCCGAAGAGCTCTGGCTACCGCGGCTTCAACTGATAAATGTGCAGCCAAGGTATGGATATGCGGTAGTCTACAATATTATCATCAATCTTTAGCTCTCTGATAAATTGCCAAATTTTAGGTCCTAGTAGAATTTAATGTAATCAATATTGTTTGAAAGAACACCCGAAACGGCAAAACCGCGTAAAATTCAGTACTTTGTGTGCGCTAATTGATTTTTCTTTTAAGGAAATATTTTCAATCATAAAGTTGTTGCATTTTATTTGTTTGGAAAATTATCAAGTTGTAAAGAGACATTATGGGTTTGTCAATTTTCTCTTGACTTGCCAACATTTTCTAATTTCTTCATGGAAAATTATTAACCTAATATGTTTCATGCTTAATTAATTATGTCAAAGTCAAAACTATTTGCTGATTTGCGTATATTAATTCTTATTCATTATAAATTCTAGCTAGGTGAGCCGTTCCTTAGGCATTCATGATTCTAGAGGCTGAATTTTCAGGCAGAAAGACTAGAACATCGAACATATTCTTTTTGCTTTCTATTTTTTTTACTGTTATTAATACCAATAATTAGGTAAGCGAAAGATCTGGCACGTCAATTTGAAAATGTAATTGTTTTTGAATTTCAGGGAAAAGTTTCATTTGTGTCCTCGGAAGGAATTCATCAACTCCATATATTTATCTTCGTGTTGGCTATTTTCCATGTCCTGTACTGTGTTCTAACCTTGGCTTTGGGCCGAGCCAAGGTATTGCATATCTTCTTCTACCTCTATATCAAATTCATTTGTCATGCTACCTTACAATTTCTGTAATATAAATATATTGTGTAGTTTTCAATTTTTGAGATGCTACTATGATGGGGTAATTCAAACATGAGAGATTATCAGTATAAATGATCGGTTTTTACTCTTTACCACTGCACCGTGTGGGACGATGATATGTTATATAACTAATATTGATTAAATTCTAATCCGAAGATTGAAAATATATAAAAATTAGTGATACATTTTCTAACAAGTATCTAATAATGATACAAGAATTACTATATATAGTTGCTAAATTCAAAATTCAATACTTCTTTGGGATTCTCTTTACAATGGTTTGGCAATTTCATTGTTTGCAGATGAGAAGTTGGAAGAAATGGGAGAAGGAAACAAGAACAATTGAATATCAGTTCTCACATGGTCAGTCCTACTTTTTATACAATATCGCCCGTGTTATACATGCATGCAAGCATATGACATTAACACAACATGCATGTGCAATTTGCATTGTGACAGATCCAGAGAGGTTCAGGTTTGCAAGAGAGACATCGTTTGGTAGAAGGCACTTGAGCTTCTGGACCAAGACACCTGTTCTCATTTGGATTGTGAGTATTCGCAAATTTTGTTTTTCTTCTTCTTCTTCGTCGTCTGTTTTAGATAATTATAATCACGTAGGAGAGGGTGTATTTCATGCATTTTTAATGCACCAAACCATCATTTTGAAACATATTAATTAATAATTGCCCCAAAATATGGAATAACAACATATGATAAACAATTCTTATACTAGAAAATGAGTCTTTTTTGATGAAATTAATGCACTGTCCATCTCTCATTATCACGTCACTTACACAGATACAAAATAATCAAATAATTTAAAAATAAATTTAGACTTTTTATGTTAATTACTTTCGATGTTTAATAAAATTATACAAACTTTCTTAAAATAAAATAAAAGTATACAAACTTAATTTTTCGGTCATTAGATTATGTATAAAAATCGTTATAAAAAATTAGAATTTCTTGTGTTATAAAAATTGCCACGTTGTTAACATCGGTCCTTTCTTTTTTTTTTAAAATAATATCAGTCCTTATTTTCCATAAATATTAAGTGAAGAATGCGAAGGCAACGGTGTGGATAGCACACTGGTTGTTAATTAATAATTAATAAATCAGATAACGGTCTGCATCCGGCTTTCCAGATAATGACTGGTGCCAAGTACCATCCTAATTCGGCCCGAATTTAATCTCTCACCAATTTGTATTGACTTTTTAACTTTTCCTTCTTGTCATGCAACTTTTTTGACTTTTTTTTCTCATTGACAACTGTTGAAAACTTTGAAATTATTATATAGAATTATAATCATATCCCACGATTGGTAAATCATTATTTTTTTTTCTTAATAATTTTTAAAATATTAATAAACTCTCTAAAATAATATTAATTTAAATCCAATGAAATGATAAAATGATATTTTTTAAATTGATAAAAGAGAAAATGACGATTCAAGCAGAGAAATGATAATAATCCTATCATTTATTGAAAAGTAGCTCATTTTTTGTTATTGATTTTTAATGCAAACAATATCATATTTGAACTTGTAGACATATTGGGTGTTCACATTGTATTAAGTTTTCACACTTGGATTTTTTTTTTTTTTTGCAGGTTTGTTTCTTCAGACAATTTGTTAGATCAGTTCCAAAAGTTGATTACTTGACTTTAAGACATGGATTTATCATGGTACTTCTTTTTTTTATGTCATAATCTCTTAGTAGGGTAGTTTTATGTTTATAATAAATAGATAAAATGTTTTTAAAAATATGTTATAAGCAAAGGTGTGGAATTATGTAATTTCCATACAAGGAAACACTAGTGGCTTTGTTTGGCATGTGTCTAGTCATCTCGTGAATTCCAGCTAACACCAAGTTTTTGTTTTTGTAGTGAATACAAAGCATGTGTTCACAATCCATTTTTGTCAAATTAATTATTCAAGTCAAAGTCAATGTTTTGGATTCTGAATTTGCTCTCACACTGTTCAAAATATTTCTTCTTTTGTGGCCAACATCTTTCAGGCACATTTAGCACCCCAAAGCGAAACCAAATTCGACTTCCAAAAGTACATTAACAGATCACTCGAAGAAGATTTCAAGGTGGTCGTGGGAATTAGGTAATTAATTAGACATCATTAGCCTTTTTTTTGGTTTAATTAAACATATTAATTTTTGTTAAACATAAACTAATTGTGGGTATTTTCGATTTACAGTCCACCAATCTGGTTCTTTGCTGTGATATTCCTGCTCTTTAACACTCACGGTCAGTGCAACTATAGTCAATTAAATTTATAAGAAAATTTATATAGCAAATATTAATTAATACACTGGATTATTAATTAATTTTAAATTAACTGAATTGATTGACTGACTTGTCTTTACCATTAATCATGTTGTGTACAGGTTTGTACACTTATCTATGGCTACCTTTTATCCCATTAATTGTAAGCGTTACTTCTGATACAAGTTCTGCAATATTTAATAAGTCATTCACTGAGTTACATCACTATCATTGGTTTGATTTCCTTATTGGCTGGACACAAGATTATCCAACTAGTAAAGTAGTCAAATCATAATATCAAATGATAGTTTTATAACCTAAAAGATTAGTGATGAATAAAGGGGTAGTAACCAATACATGCATATACTTGCAGGTGATCCTATTGGTGGGAACCAAGCTGCAGGTGATTATAACAAAAATGGGACTTAGAATTCAAGAGAGGGGAGAGGTTGTCAAGGGGGTGCCGGTGGTTCAGCCTGGGGATCATCTATTTTGGTTCAATCGGCCTCGCCTCATTCTTTATCTCATCAATTTTGTTCTCTTTCAGGTACTATTTGTATGTAAACATAAAAGAGAAAATTCCAAAGTTCGATGGTCAGATTAAAAAAAAAAAAAAAAAAAATTATAGTTTCCTAGTTAGATAACGATGTTTTACCTCTACTATTACACAAGCCCTTTTAACAGAAATTTTTATCTAATTAACCATAAGATGCACTTACCATGTTCGTGTACTTATATTTTGCCATGTTTTTCCAATCTTGTTAATTGCAGAATGCCTTTCAACTTGCTTTCTTTGCTTGGAGTTGGGTAAGTCCATTTGTCTATATACAAATATTGATCATATGGTAGTTGCAAAATTACCCGTAACATCCTATGATTTACATATTTGTACATACGTTAACCAACTTCTTGTTTTTTTCGTTTCTTTGTTTATCAGTATGAATTCTCCATCAAATCTTGTTTCCATGAGCATATAGAGGATATAATCATCAGAATCACGATGGGGTGAGACTTATTTTTGCCTCTATTTTATGATTTTAAATATGTACATTCTTATCTGAATTAACACCATTTTTTTGTTAAAATTTTCTCAGGGTGCTCATACAATTTCTTTGCAGCTATGTTACTCTCCCTCTCTATGCCCTTGTAACACAGGTATATATTACTTTTATTAAATGTTATTACATTATCAGTCCCAAATCTCATGTTACTTCTATTAATTTCTCTAATTTGGTTATGTTCATGACATGATCACAGATGGGTTCAAACATGAAACCAACAATATTCAATGAAAGAGTAGCAGAAGCACTGAGGAATTGGCATCACACGGCTAAGAAACACATTAAACAGAACAAGGGATCCGTGACCCCTATGAATAGTAGACCCACCACCCCGTCCCACCATGCCTCCCCGGTACATCTCCTCCGCTACCACCAGGGCGATGTGGACAGCTACCACACATCACCGAGAAGATCAGTTGAATGGGAGACGGATTCTCCTTCCTCGTCACACCCCCACCAGGGTGACGGTTCATCATCTCACCGTCACCATGAAAGTTACTATAATGAATATGATAGAAATGTCAATGCGGCAGGTTTGGACCAAGAACAAGAGACTGTCCGCACCCAACATGTGATCGATGTTGGGTCAAAAGAATTTTCATTTGATAAAAGAACAACTACATAAACGAAAGTTGGGGATTAATATAATTTGATGGACATAGAGATGATATTACAAGGAGGATGCATGACAAGGCATGTTGATATGGGTCAAGGGGCGGAGGTAGCCACGCCTAAAAGGCCTTCGAGTTTTGCATCACCTTGTAAAGATATAGTTCTTTTGTTCTTTGGACAATATTAAGGAAATTCAGGGAGATAATACAATATATCATAGAAGGCACTCTTGCATGCAATTAATTTCTTTCATGTACTTTTTCTTTAGTTGTATGTTTAATTACGCAAATGAATGGCCCAGTCTTATTTGTAATTAATTTATCTTGGGTTTCAATTATTGAAGAGAAACCTCTTTTATATATATAAAGAAAATAAATAAGTACATTCTCAGTGTTCACAAACATTCAAATTACAAGTTTAAACAAGGTTTCAATAATAACATTTACACATAGTTGTACGTTATGCCTCTACACATCTTTCATGTGCAAAATAAGAAAAGAAAACTAATGCTTTGAACTCGAGATTATATGAATTTAATTCCTTATCCCTCTTTGATTAATTTATTTTATTACAGAAAGTGTGCTTAATGCAAATTCATAATATAGTTTTCACTAACAAATATATAAATATAATTAAAAAAAATCTTATATGGGAGTATTTTACAACTAATGTGGTAAAATAAATTAATAAAAAGATAAAAAGAAAGAGAAAATAAAATAATACTATTTTATTGGTTATTGGTTCACCATACCAACTATAATATAGTCTTATATAAGATTTTCTCATCATCCGATGTATATGAATGTCAGCAAAATTGGTGAATGGGTTGTCAACTGGCTGCTAGCGCAGTGGTAGCGCCAGCAGCCAGCCCTGCCTCCCTTTGTAAGGGGGTAGGGTTCGACACCCTGTATGTATATATATTAATAATACAATAATCTATACTAATAATATCTATAATAATAATATTAATATTATAATAGTAATTGATGTCCCACCATTTATGTGGGTAGCTCTCCCACCCTCGTGTGGGTTGTCCCTCTCACCTCCGGGTGGGTAGTTCTCTTCCAATTGAGAGTAGTCTTTGGGCCGTGCCACTAATGTCCTATCTCGGTTGGTCCCGGCTGTTGTTTGGGCCTGTTCCAGTAGAGTTTGTATTAAAAAAAAAAAAAAAAAATTGGTGAATGGGTTAAATGTTTGTTTAATTGGGAAGTAGAAAGCAATCCACAGAAAACATAGGAAATGACGAGTGCCATTAATCCAGGTGGGTTCCTGCATGCACTCAACAAAGTGCCTTGCTTTCATGCTACAATCCAATGACACTTTCAACAAAGCAAGAAATTATCAGCCTTTTGATTTTTTCTGCCTATCTCTGCAACTAAACGACAACTTCCCCCTTCGCCATCCCCTGTTTTTTGCTTTCCCAGCTTTTTGAACTCTCATCTCCATCCACCAGCCCCCTGTTTCCTCCTTCCACCCATAAAACCATTACCCATCCAGTCTCATCTTCTTCATATAAATGCTATATATATCTCTTCTCCACAACTGCATTTTCCCACTCATATATCACCATATAACCAAACTAGAGATGGAGACCACAGTGCAGGGACTCCTGGGGAAGGTGGGTCGTCGGTGTTATGCAGTTGTTTGCTTGGGTGTGATTCTGATATCCGCCGCTGTTGCTCACTATTTTTATGACTTAGAAATGAGTAACTCTCGTGAACCCACCAAGAAACAGACTCCTCGTCGTCGTCTTCCTTCGTGCAGCTATGGTTCTTCTTCTCCTCTTCGTTGATTTCAGTCTAATAATCTACTATGTACTGACTGTTTAAAGTCGTGGGTTTCGAGTTCTTTTATAAAGATGTTTGTAAATCAGGTTCCAGTGAGAAGTGACAAGTAGTGTAACACAAGGTTTTGGGTTGACTTTGTCACTCCTCTGTACTCTCTGTTAGAATTTGAGATTTTTTCAAGATACACTACTGCTGTCCTTTTGTGTTTTTGTTTTTAAATTTTATTTTGTCAAAGATTAGGTAATAATGTTGTGATTATCCTTATTTTAAGGACTATACCATGCTTGAGTTAGAAAATGAGTATGGGTTAAGTCATGATGACTAACAACTCTTGTACCAAACCTATAATATATATGTTGCTGAATGAAGCTTATCAGTATCTCTTTTCCAGCATATCTTCTTTTAGTTTTTTAACTCATTACTCTCTGTCATTTTTTACAACATGGTATCAGAGCTGAATGTTCTTATAGGACTGTGAGTTTGAGTGAAAACCAACAAGGCTTTTCTTCCTAAAACCAGTATTTCACCTGAGAATATTCATGGCTTCAAAGAGTTTCTTTGCACCTTTACCTCCAACATTTACAGGTGAGAATTATAAGATTTGGGCTGTGAAAATGAAGGCTTTTTTAAGAGCATTCGACTTGTGGGATGTAGTAGAAACAAGAGCTAAACCACCTCCATTGAGAGCAAATCCAACAATTGCTCAGATCAAGCAACACAGTGAAGAGTGTGCCAAGAAATACAAAGCATTGTCAGTCATCCATATTGCAATTTCAGATGTAATTTTCACAAGAATCATGACTTGTGAAACAGCAAAAGAGGCTTGGGATAGGCTCAAAAAAGAGTTTCAAGGCAGCAACAGAACAAGGCAGATGCAAGTGTTAAACTTAAGGAGGGAATTTGAAGTTCTCAAGATGAAGGAGAGTGAGACTATCAAGGACTACACCGATAGACTCATAAAGATTGTTAATCAAATTAGATTGCTTGGTGAAGAGTTAATTGATAAAAGAATTGTTGAAAAAGTTCTTATTAGCATTCCGGAAAGATTTGAGTCTAAAGTTTCATCCTTAGAAGACTCAAAAGATATCTCTCAGCTGACTCTAACAGAAGTTATTAATGCTCTTCAAGCTTTTGAGCAAAGGAGAGCAATTCGAAATGAAGATTCAGCAGAGGAAGCTTTTTAAGCAAAGCTAAAAGAAAAACAACCAAGCAGCAATATAGGAAGGAAGCAATCTGGAGATAAAAAAGGGAAAGAAAAGAAAGAGGGTGATAGCTATAAGGTTGGAGGTAGAAGAGGAAAGTATTCCCCAGGTCCTCATTGCAAAAAGAGAAGTCACACTGAAAACTTCTGTTGGTGGAGGCCTAGTGCAAAATGCAAGATCTGCAATCAGTTTGGACATGTTGATAAAGTTTGTAAAAACAAAACTAATCAACAGGGACAGCAAGCACAAGTTGCTGAAAGCGCTGAACAAGCTGAAGAGAAGTTATTTGTTGCTACTTGTTATGCAGCAAGCAGTAGCAAAGCAACCTGGCTGATTGATAGTGGCTGCACCAACCATATGACACATGATGCTAGTTTTTTCAAGGAGTTGGATAGATTCTACACTTCTAAAGTTAAAATTGGCAATGGTGATTGTGTTGATGTCATGGGGAAAGAAGTTGTGGCTGTCAAGACTCCTTCAGGTATAAAGCTAATCTCTAATGTTTTATTTGTACCTGATATAAGCCAAAGTTTGTTGAGTGTAGGATAAATGCCTGAAAGAAACTATACTCTAATTTTTAAAGATATGTCATGCATTATATTTGATCCCTTTGTGTGTGAATTAATGACTGTTAAAATGTGAGATAAAAGCTTCTCGATTGAATGGAAACAAACATCTTTGCATGCTTATCCTAGTATTGTTGATGATTCTATTATGTGGCACAAAAGATTAGGACATAGCAGCTACACCTCTCTCAAATATTTGCATACACATGAATTAGCCCAAAATATGCCACCAATTTATGATGATCAAAGAGTGTGTAATGTGTGTCAATATGGGAAGCAAAGCAAGCTGTCATTCCCTTCAAATTAGAGCTGGAAAGCTTATGAAAAACTGTAGTTAATACACACTGATTTGTGTGGACCAATGGTACTCCTTCTCTCAATGAGAGTAAATACTTTCTTTTATTTATTGATGACTATAGCAGGATGTGTTGGGTGTTCTTTTTGAAGCAAAAATCAGAAGTTTTGGAATCATTTCAAAGGTTTAAAGCTTTTGTTGAAAACCAATATGGCTGCAAGATAAAAATGTTGAGATCCGATAATGGAGGAGAATACACATCAAGAGAGTTTAATAGATTTTGTGACAAAAGTGGCATTCAACACCAGTTGACAGCTCCCTACACTCCTAAACAAAATGGAGTGAGTGAAAGAAAGAATAGAACAATTATGGAGATGTCAAGATGCTTGCTATTTGAGAAGGATCTTCCAAAAACATTCTGGGCAGAGGCTGTCAATACCTCTGTATACTTGCTGAATATGTTGCCAACAAAAGCTTTGGAAGAAAAAACACCCTTTGAGGCTTGGTATGGTGTAAAGCCTTCGGTGGAGCATCTCAAAGTTTTCGGTTGTGTGTGTTATACATTAATTCCGAATGTTAAAAGAGACAAACTGGATCAAAAGTCAGAGGTTGAAATTTTTTTGGGTTACAACAACCATTCAAAAGGCTACAGAATTTTCAGTTTAAAGACTGAAAAAGTTGTAATTAGTAGAAATGTAAAGTTTGATGAAGTTGCAAAATGGAATTGGGAGAAAAATGAAGTTGAAGTTGCAGCCAATGATCAAACCAAGAGAGTCTCTACTCAACAACAAGAAGTAAGTGAGCTAGAAACTGAATCAGACAATGATGAAATAGCTGTCAGGGGAACTAGATAGCTAGTTAAAGTTTACGAAAGATGTCATGTTGTAGCTTTAGAACCTGTTAGCTATGATGAAGCTGCAAAAATGCATGATTGGAGGGCTGCGATGAAGGAGGAGATCAACATGATTGAAAAAAATGAAACATGGAAATTAGTGGACAGACCTGAAAATGTGAAGGTTATTGGAGTAAAGTGGGTTTATAGAACCAAATTAAATCCTAATGGCTCTATAAACAAACTAAAAACAAGGCTGGTTGTGAAGGGTTATTGTCAACAGCAAGGTGTTGATTTTTCAGATACTTTCGCACCTGTAGCTCGACATGATACAATAAGGCTTTTAATAGCTTTAGCTACAAAAATGGGTTGGAAAATATATCATTTAGATGTAAAATCAGTCTTCTTAAATGATTTTCTTGAAGAAGACATTTATGTTGAGCAACCAGAAGGCTTTCTTGTTCCAGGTTGTAAAGATAAAGTGTACAAACTCACCAAAGCTCTTTATGGTTTAAAGCAAGCACCAAGGGTTTGGTATAGTAGAATTGATGCTTACTTGTTGCAACAAGGCTTCAAAAGAAGTGAAAATGAAGCCACTTTGTATGTGAAGCAAAATGGAGATGGGCTGCATCTTATTGTGTCTCTTTATGTTAATGATCTTCTTATCATATGTGGAAATACAAAGTGGCTGAAAGAATTCAAGTCTACAATGGAGCATGAGTTTGAGATGTCAGATTTGGGTGAAATGAATTATTTTTTGGGGATGGAAGTACACCAAACAGATGCTGGTATTTTTATCTCACAAATGAAGTATGCTAAGGAGATCTTGAAGAGGTTTCACATGGAGAATTGCAAACCAGTAGCTACTCCATTGGTTGTTAATGAGAAATTGATCAAGAATGATGAAGAAAGCAAGACTAATGCTTTTATTTACAGAAGTTTGATTGATAGCTTGCTATATTTATCCGCCACCAGACTAGACTTGATGTTTGCAGCAAGTTTGCTTTCAAGGTTTATGAATTCTCCTAGTCAAACTAATTTTGGTGTAGCTAAAAGAGTCCTAAGGTACATAAAAGGAACTGTTGGTTATAGCATATTCTATGAAAAAAATGAAGTTGGGAGACTACAAGGCTTTGCCGATAGTGATTGAGCAGGAAGTTTTGATGACTCAAATAGCACATCTGGCTATGTTTTTTCATTTGGAAGTGGTGTCTTCTCTTGGAACTCAAAGAATCAAGATGTTGTTGCTAAATCTTCAGTTGAAGCAGAGTATATTTCAGCAGCAGCTGCAGCAAACCAAGCAATTTGGCTTAGGAAGGTGTTATCCGATGTTGGACAAGAACAAGAAGAAGCTACTGTCATTTGGGTTGACAACAAGTCAGCCATTGCCATCAGTAAAAATCCAGTTCAGCATGATAAAACTAAACACATCAGAGTTAAATTTCATGCAATTAGAGAAGCAGAGAAGCATGGAGAAGTAAATCTTATGCACTGCAGCACAGAAGACCAAACTGCAGACATCCTAACAAAAGCTCTTCCTAAAGCAAAGTTTGAGTTGATGAGAGCAAAGCTAGGTGTCTCTAAGAAAAATCTCAAGGAAGAGTGTTAGAATTTAAGATTTTTTCAAGATATACTACTGCTGTTCTTTTGTATTTTTGTTTTTAAATTTTATTTTGTCAAAGATTAGGTGATGATGTTGTGATGATCCTTATTTTAAGGACTATGCCATGCTTGAGTTAGAAAATGAGTATGGGTTAAGTCATGATGACTAACAACTCTTGTACCAAACCTGTAATATATATGTTGCTGAATGAAGCTTATCAGTACCTCTTTTCCAGCATCTCTTCTTTTAGTTTTTTAACTCATTACTCCCTGCCATTTTTCACAACACTCTGTTTGGAATGCTAGACTTCAATAAAAGTCAATCATGACGTATTTTAAATATAAATATGAGATTTGTTATTAATTATTGAAGAATATTCATCTTAACATAATATTATCTCTTTATGATTTATACAAATAATTAAACATAAATGAAAAAAAAAAAAAAAAAAGGAATCTTATATTTATATCAATGTCTAATCAAGTCATGATTTTCTAATAAAAACTTGATTCATTTCTTAATATCAGGATATGTAATCAATAGGATTAAAAATACAACAACTTCGTTACACATTATGCTATGAATTTCTAAGGTCTCGATAATTAAAATATTAGAATCACAAACTGTCGACGTTGGATTCTAATCGACTGAAGTTCAAAACTCAATATCTATAATTAATTAAAAACAAGACGAAAACAAGAGAGAAACAAGAGAAAAAACAGATATTACACCGATGTTTTTACGTGGTTCGGTCAGAATAGTACCTATGTCCACGACTGTACTTTCTGATTATTTTGGCAGAGTCACAATATAATATTGCTTATCATCTATTACAATAAAATTTCAACACCTATTTATAAAGCGGAGTGTTACAATTTGAATGCAATTAAAACGGAAAAGAGTTTTACATTAATTACACTTTCAAAACTGATTTCTTTCATAACTGGGATAGATTCCGCAATATCAAAGATTGATCCAATCAATATTCGAATTTGAATTTATTTCTAATTCTGCTAGTGTTATGGATAAATTCTGGTCTGCAAAAATGGGCTGGTAAAAGCCCAAAGAGCCAATCCAAGGAACTGACCTAGCTCTCAACCTTCAGCTTGCAACTCTCAGCTAGTTCAACCTTCAGGTCTCAGCTAGCTCAGCCTCCAGCTCTCAGCTCTTAGGTTTTGTACCAGGGAGCTCCATGTTATTTCAGATCTCGAGAAGCAAGTAATGCAGTATGACTATGACAGAGTCATTAGTCAATGCAATAAATGTTATGTCATAGTAGTTGATTTCTTTACGTGTACATCACTGGAGTGTAATCCCTCTTCCTCTATAAATAGGAGAAGGAAATTCATTGTAAAATAGGCGAAGATTTTTAGTATTACAGTCACTCTGAAAAATTATATTGAGAGTGACCCGTGGATGTAGGCCTCATTGCTGAACCACGTAAAAATCTCTGTGCATCTATCTCTTGTTCTTCTTCTCTCCTCTCTTTGGTGTGCTCTTTGATTGCAGGTATTAGACGTTGGATCATCTAGTTGACCGAGACCAAAAATCGACATTGATAGATAGCAGAATCATAGTCGATTTAGATTGTTGTCTTTATGGAAAATCTCCTTAACGAGCTATTCAATCTGTAAGTTAGAACCTGCCTTGGACGACCTTGAACTAAACCTTGCTCTAAGCAACGAGTTATGTATGGAGCCAACTGGATAATGGTTGGCCAACGACCTGAAAGTAATAGTGGCAATGAAGGTTTGTTTCTATAAACTGAGAACTCGCTTGAGTTGGGCGTTAGTGAATCAGGCCTTCGCATGTTAGGTCACTTTATTGGATTAGCTTGTTAGACTTCTACCAGGCTTTTACCAGTCTATTTACGCAACCCGAAATATACTCATAACATCAGCTTTGTGGTAGGAGTTGTCAACCTAAAAACACTTATAAGGTTGAGGGTTTAACTCCGGACGCGACCCTAAGGGCCAAAAGGGGTTGTCCAACGTGGTTTTCACCCTCGGCCCGTCATGGTCTTCACCACCGGCTCCACACAAATTGGTCCGTTGACAAGGTTCCGACCCTCAACCTGGTGTTGACTGTCTCCGGACGTCAATATTAAAAACGCGTAACCTTGCCTGCCATTGTCATACATTTAGAGTTATGCAAGGTGTTGTAATCTCGCCTGCAATAGCGTTTTTTTTTTAAGCTATGTAGGGGGTCGTAACCTCGTCTGCCATAGCTATATATTTCGAGTTGTGTAGGGGGTCGTAACCTCACCTACCATAACGATATTTCTGGGAGCTGTTAGTATGATAGAGAGCTAATAAGACGGAACTTGTTAGCTTAATAACTCATAAAATTTGGAGAATGACATATAAAGAAATTAATAAAGCAATCATTCGATGGTATAAATAATATAAGAAATTTGGAGCTTTCATTAACTTTCAAAAATTGAATACAAATTATATACTAAGAGTTACCGATAGTATGGACGAAGATGCTCAACGTTCCAAGCTTGAGGAACTTCAGCTCTATTCATATTTGCTAGACAATAGACTCTGTTTTCTAAGTTCTCTTTGATGATATAAGAGTCTTTCCAATTCGTACCTAATGACTCATAGTTAGCCTTATGAGCTCCAAATAGGATAAGGCGTAATACGAGATCATCCACTTTGAAACATCGAACTCGAGCCTTTCTGTTGTAGTACCTCGCAATCCTTTACTGATAGACAGCTACTTTCAACCGTGCTGTTTCTTTTGTCTCTTCAAGTAGGTCAAGATTTGTAGCAAATAACTGGTCATTGTCTTCTGGATTGAAAGTTGCTCTACGTTGTGAGGTCACCTCTAGCTCTGTTGGGATCATGGCCTGTGGTTCAACCCTTTTCTCTGCAACCTCTGCAACTTCAACCGTTTACCTTTGTCCGCATGTCGTCTCTTGGTCGAGGAAGAATCGGATACGAATTTTCTTTTTATCCCCTTGCTTGGGCCATCTTGAGTTTCACGAGCAGGAGCTGTAGGTTAAACTTCACCCACCTCTAGTTGTAAGGTGGGGATTTAGACTTGTGGAGAATCTACGGCCGGTGCCGATGGGGCACTTTGCTAAGAGCAGTAGTTGAACGGGTCATAGGCCTGACAGAACGTTTTGGAAGAGCTTAACGAAAAAGAAGCTTCACCATCCTTAAAACCCGTTGAGAAGTAGGAATTGGAACTACTTGTAGGGCAGGAACAGCTTCTTCCACATTAGCAACTCAAACACAAAAGCGAGCTCAAATTCACCTCTACTTCCTATGTCGTTCCTGTTGTCTACTAGCTCGCTACAAGAGGAAGGGCTAGCCTATAAACTCTAAAGAGTTCGTCGTCGAAGACGTTACTAAGTGTCGTCTCGTTTGAATTCACTAACATTTTAAGAATCTCGTCCTCTTCGTCAGTGAGAGTAAGCTTATCTCCTTTCAAGTTGCGAGATGAAACGAAAAAGTTAAAAAAAGAAAAAAAATCAGCTTGCAGAAGTTAGTTCATTCTATCTACTTGGACTAAGAACAAAAATGAAGTTGTAGAGCTACTTAAGGGAAGGGCAAAAGATATAAAACCAACTAGATTTGTAGTCTCTTACATTAGATTTGCCATTCGCATCGCCCCGAAGCAAGAGATTCTTATAACTCGTCTGCCGAACTGTAAGATAGTAAATTTCATCTCGCTTTCCGTCTTTTATGTCACCAACACTTTTGACACTATAAAGGTGGCAGAGTATTTTTAGACTTGGGAGGGGAAGACCATTCCTAATAAAGACTAAAGTTAAGGATGTAAGCTGCGAGTAGGAGTTTGGAGTCAGTTGGAAGGGGCTGAGCTTTAGCCTATTTAAGAGTTCGATAAGGGAGGTGGGGACTAGAAACCTAAGCCCATACTTAAGGTGCTAAATACTGACAACAATGTATCCCTTGGGAGGATAAGCTACATGGTCGATAAGTTTGGGAGACATCACACAATATCTCTTAGGAATGTGATATTCAAAGGCAATTCCCCCCCATATCCTCATATATTATCTTTGAGGCATAATGAATGAACGTCTAGCGAGCTCGCTGTTCCTCAACGGTCTAACAGGTTATTGTGGGGTCTACTCGAGCTACGAACCCCTCTGCGACCTCACCGCTTTGAGAAGTCGCCTCACTGGTGATGCGAACTTCACCCGAGCCAAGCTCTTCCGAGCTGGACGAGTCATCGTCTCCTACTCTGTGTGATTGGCGTGCGCGACCTAAAAACATCTACACATGAAAAGGTGTAGTTAGGTTGTTGTTATCAGACTATGTCTAAAAGTCTTAAGTTTCCTACCAAAAGACTCTCTAGTCTACAGGTCACAAACGCCGCATAGATCGTTAAAACTATAAAGGACTTGACATACAGGCAAACGATCTATAAGCTAATGATCTACAGGTGTATCGACCTACAACTCGCATACATGAAAGTCATAAACAGTAAACAGGTCACAAATGACCAAGCAACAAGATCAAATCAACAGGAAACGAAAAGTCGCAAACATTCAACATCAAGAACATGTAATGTTCGAATTAATTTCACACCCAAGAAACACAATGCAAACACAATATACGCAAAGCAAGAAACCAAGAGCTCGAAGGTCAGATATGAAAACTTACTGTGAATGTTTGCCAAAGGAAGAAGAATTTGATCGTCAAATGTATAGAACTCGAGAAGAACCGGCGCAAAGAAGCAGGATGAAGTGAAAAAGAAGAAGAGAACGATTCAACAACTAAAGTTAAAAATAGAAGAACAAAAAGAAAATGAAAGGACTCCATATATATATAGAGGCTACAGGATCCGCACCCTAGCCATTCGATCTGGGAGCTGCCAACCACCACAAATCCAACGATGCAGCGCGAATTACGGCTTTTGTAATCATGGACTATCAGTTGAGAAACATGAGCATTAAATGGGCATGGTGTTAGACGAGCCAATGATATCATCACCCAAAGTGTCGCCACGTGTTGAAGCGATAGGATGGAATTTGAAGAGGCACGGGACAACAGGACTTGACGTGTGAGTTTTTACCAGTGGGCTCGAGCTCCCAATTCGTAAAACACACTGAGAGTTAGGGGATTGATGTTATGAGTATATTTCAGATTGGGTAAATGAACTGATAAAAGCCTGGTAGAAGCCTAACAAGTTGATCCCATGAAGTGACCTAGCATGCGAAGGCCCGGTTCACTAACGCCCAGCTCGAGCGAGCTCTAAGCTTGTAGGAACAAGCCCACATTACCATTATTACTCTCAAGCCATTAACCAACCATTATCCAGTTCGCTCCATATATAACTCGTTGCTTAGAGCAATGTCTAGTTCGAGGTCGTCCAAAATAGGTTCTAACTTACAAATTGAACAGCTTATTAAAGAGATCTTCCAGAAAGATAACAACTTAAATCAACCATGATTCTACCATCAGAATTAGAAATAAATTCAAATTCGAATATTGATCGGATCAATCTCTGAATATTGCGGAATCTATCCTAATTATAGAGGAAATCAGTTTTGAAAGTGTAATTAATATAAAATTCTTTCATGTTTTAATTGCATTCAAATTGTAACGCCTCACTCTATAAATAAAGGTTGAAATTTCATTGTAATAGATGATAAATAATATTATACTATGACCCTACCAAAATAATTAGAGAGCACAGTCATGGACGTAGATACCATTCTGATCGAACCACGTAAAAACACCAATGTAATCTCTGTTCTTTCTCTTGTTCTCTCTTGTTTTCATCTTGTTTTTTATTAATTACAAGCATTAGGTTTTAAACTTCAATCGATCAAATTCCAACGTTAACACAGACTATTTTTTTTTTCCATCAATTAAATCAAATATTTGTTGAACGTGCTTAAATTAAACATTAAACCATATATACAGGTGGACTAGTGGCAAGGATGGGTTGAGGGAAGGCTCACCTCTCTTGGCCTAGAAACTTCTAACCCCTATCTTCAATAATTGGATTTGGAGAGGAACTAGAAATTTTTTATTTATTTATTTATTTTTTTCAATTGGGGTTTGTATTTACTAACTTATCTAGAGTATTGTTCCATTGATATCCTTAACTATATAAATGATTTAAAATTTTATTTTCGCAATAGAAAAGCATCTACCAACATTTGCCCTCATGAATATAATAAAAAAAACTATAATATTGGAGTAGAAATTTTAATTTTGGAATTGAATTTTTCTTTCAATACCTTACTAAATCCCTCACTTTCATTTTGGATGCATAAGAATTGAATCTTCAAATTTTCGACGTAATTACCTTAATTATAATTAAAGAATGTGTTTTAAAACTAAACTCCATTGATATATAATAATAACATGGAAATTAAGCTTTCAAGCTTCAACCAACTAAATCCGCGAACCTTCCCGATTCCCACGCTTGTCTTTAGCCAATTCATGACGACCCTCATTTTCGGCCCCCACATCTACCCCTCCAATTTCCACTTATTAACACTTCTACCCTCCACCTGCTCTTTCTCTGTCTCTCTATTTTCTCACTTGCACACAACAGAAAAACTTTGTTCGATTTTCTTCTTCTTCATCTTCAGCAATGGCTAGAGGCTCTTCTCAGTCGCAAGCCGCCACTTCCGCCTCCAACTCACGCCCCGGCGTCATGGCTCCCCGTGGCTCGGCGGCAGCCACGGCCGGCATGCGCCGCCGCCGCATGACCTCCTCCTCCTCCGGCGCGGGCGGCTCTGGCTCCATCGGAGGTTCCGGAGCTGGCTCCAACATGCTCCGATTCTACACCGACGACGCTCCTGGCCTCAAGATCTCTCCGACCGTCGTCCTCGTCATGAGCCTCTGCTTCATAGGCTTCGTCACCGCTCTCCATGTCTTCGGCAAGCTCTACCGCTACAAAGCTGGAGCATAAACGAACTCCTCCAACTTGAATCGGTAACCGGAATGCTCTCCGTTCACTTATTTTTGTGTACTTTTTCGTCTTTTTTGCCTGTAAATGATGGCAGGGTTGTAATGTTTGTCTGTCTCGAATCCAAAATCCTAGACTTCTTGTTGACGATCAGTTTCTTCTCTGTCTTCAATGAATGAATTTTTGGCCTATTTTCACTGCTCTTTCTTTGCCTTTGTGATACCATTAGTTTTTGACCTTTGTCTTTATCTGCTTCATTGATTTCCTGCGATCAAAACACATCAGTAAAGTTAATGAACCTTTAACTGAACTCGCTTTTTAGACTCTTTTTGAGTGGTACGGTCTTGCTTTGTATTTGTATTCTTCAAAGTTACTTTATAAAATTGTCTTTATTCAGATAATGTTAATCACTTTTTTCAACTCATAAATCGAATCATAATAGTGAAAAGAAAGCAAGAGTAGCTCGAATTGATGAAGTCGAAGTTCTCGATTAGTAAGAGAGTTAATCGATTAATTTCCTTGTTTGCGTGTGAGCGATGAGTCAGTTGAAAGTGTCAGCAAGGTCACCTGTGAGATAAAGGCTTGAATTTTGAGTGACCTGAAGCTGCTGTTGGTTTTGATTTTCTCTTCAGAAGTAGCAAGTAGAGACTAGATATATGCTTCTCCGAATAGAATTATACTGCGGAGGAAGTTTGATCTTTTATTTCTATTTTTGAGCGTTGAGGATGCATGTATACACTTCAAAGTCTAATAATGTCTTAATGTTCAACTAATGTGAGAGTGAATCGTTGTAAGAGTTGTGACCGAGACTTTGTGTGATGTTGTCGTCTATGGTTCTGGACGAGGACATGAGTTTTTGTGTTCATGGAGACACGTAATGCTTTTATACATGCGTGTATTTGTGTATTGGTTGGTAATGTTGAGCTCTTATTTTATCTAGTTATGATCATGTATTCGTTTGCTTGTAATGTAAATGATACACCAATCATGATCATTGCTGAAAAGCAATGGCCATATGAAAAGCTCTGAAAGGTCAACAGATTCTTCAGTCATTGTTAAGTTACACTTGGATTGTTTTCGGAATCATTAAAGCTGAACGTTGGTGCTCTTGCCGTTAACTTTGTCATGTTTAGTTTGTGTCGCAATTTTCCTTTGGATGGAAGTAGGTTATTTACTGGTAGACCATGCATATGCAAATTAAAGTGGGTGTGTTTGCATCACTTAATAGACTTAATATTAACTAGGAGAGCTCCTCTTGGATGTAATTGAAGTAAGGTTTAGAAGAAAATTATGCTTCAGCTTGACGCAAAATCTTTAGTTATATAGTTATCTCATGACAGCTGGGAATGGATTTCATGATTTGGTTATATAATGATGTAAGTCCATTGTGGGGTGGTCTACTAGTTAGTGGTTTTTTTTCACTAGATTTATAAATATCTGAAAACCAATGTGAAGTGATGGTGATGGTTTTAGTTCTTATTATTGTTGTAATGCATAATTTTCCATGTCTACTAGTACAGTAGTACTGGGATTCTCGTCCAAGCTATATGTTGTACTTGATCTTTGGAGAGTCTTATCCAATTAATAATCAATCTTTACTGTTAACTGTTGAGTGAACACTTGTCATTGGATTCTCCAAACTTGAGTAAGACTTAATTAAGTAGAGGATGCCGGTCTAATTAGGACTTAATACCATTAATTAGCACTTTGTATATTCATTAATTATTTTTATATTAATTTTCTAAATATAAACCTACAATGGAAAAAAAATTCTGCATCACTTTATAATTGAACCATTAAAACGAAATCACACAGGGCTAGTGATAACTTCATATATCAAATAAAGCTCTCAGGTTTCTGCCTCAAGTAGCCTTTTAATTTTCTACAGAATTTGTTTTAGCAGCATCGAATATGTGACAAACGTAACTGCTAATATTTTTTGTCTGTCAATTGCAACCGATGCAGTTTAGTTGTGGTAGTTATTACCATCCGCTGCTTGGTTTTCTATATGCTAAAATTATTTATATTTTTTAAAAAAAGGTTAAAAAGACTTGCTAAATTTAATAGAAATACTTGCATAACAGATGGAATTTGTGAGAGATGGAGAATTTGACATGATAGAGATTTTTCTCTTCCACATAAACAAGGAGCATGATTTTAGAACACCAATTATATGACTTATTCTTGTAATTTTTAGAAACAAATTCCATTGCTTCAATTCTAATAGTATGATTTAAAAATATTTATCATGTTTCAAAAGAAAACTATCTATTTATAGTATACAGTCATCAATCGAGTAAGAACAAGACCTATTCTACATATTTGCAACCAAAAAAAAAAAAAAATCAGTTTTTATTTTTCACTTGGGTGGGGGACTTCTATTCAAAATCTCCACTTCATAGGATAATGTGGTTGCCATTGATTATACCTAGCAATAAAATAAAATGTTGCTTATTTAAAAAAATAAAAATTAATATGTTGCTTAATAGAAGACTTGATTTCTAACATTCATGTTTTACAAAATTTCGCCAGCTAATATGTAGTAGCATGACACATATTAAAATCAATTTTTAAGCGGAGGGAATCCACCCTTTGCATTTCCGCATGAAATAAAAATATTATAAACTTTTAAATTTACATAGATTAATATTCGGTCCAAAAAATTAATTCTCTTCATAAATAATCAGCATCTTTAAAGCACATGTGAATTATATAAATATAAAATCACCATTAATAATCAGTATAATATAATTGTAAAAAAAACAAAAACTTGGCATAAATATTATGGATAGTAGCTAGTTTAGGTAGTTTTTGGTTTAGATTTAATTATTAAATATAAAAAAGAAATCAGTTAATATAAAAAAAGGAGAGCAGGCAACCAAACGGCAAAATCCCGCCAAAAAAGAGGAGTAGAAATGATCGGCAGCTCGTTCGTTTGACGAAACGCACTCTGCGCTCGACGGCTCGATTTGGGTCCCAAAAATAGAGAAGTAGTGAGACCAAACACAACAGCAATGCCAACCTTCAGAGAGAGAGAGAGAGAAAATCAAGACCAATCCATCCTCTTCCGTTTCTCTCCCGCCACAACACAGCAACATGAGCGTGATAGACATTCTCTTCAGAGTCGATGACATCTGCAGGAAATACGACAAGTATGACGTCGAGAAACACCGCGACCTCAGCGCCACCGGCGACGACGCCTTCGCTCAACTCTACTCTGCTCTCCAATCCGAAATCGAAAACGCTCTTCTTGTTAGATTTTTCGTTCTCTTCCTTCAAAATTCTCTCTCATTTGCATTTTGATTTTTTGACGAAAAGAAATCAAATTGTGCAGAAATCTGAAGCGGCTTCGACGGAGACGAATAGAGCGGCTGCGGCCGCGATGAATGCAGAGGTTCGTCGGATCAAGGCTCGTGTCAAGCAAGAAGTTCCCAAACTGCAAAAATTGGCCGTCAAGAAGGTTTTTTTCTTTTTTTTAATTTTTATTGCTTTTGTTTAATTATTTTTTTTTAAAATTTTTAAAATTTGTGATTTTTCAATTGGGTTTAATATGATGTTTTGGTTAACTATGATGTTGATTGAAAAAGTGATTTGATTAGAAGCTAATATAATTTATGAAATAGTAGAGCAGGCAGTTAGCTGTGTTGGTAATGGCTCAAAAAAATTTGATTGATGTTGGATGAGGTGGCTGGTATAGTGTCTAAATGATTGATGAAAACGATTACAATGGATTAGCATAAGTGAGACAAGAATGGGTGACAAATAATCTTTGTTAAGACAACATAATATTATCAACGAATTTAGACTGGAGATTACAAGATTAATTAAGATTAGATGGAAGCAAAATAATAATAAAAAAGCACTCACAAGTTTAGTGATTGAGAATAGGAGGAGATCACAAGTCTTACAACAGTAATTTGTATAGAACGTGAACTTTTATAAGTGCAAAGTAGTAATTTTTAAGAGGGCATTAAGTGTTCTCTCACCTCACTTTCTTTTCATATTTTCCAAATTTAACATCCTCCTTATGGATTGGGGTGAGGTGTTATGATGTTGAGACTTAATAATCTTAATGCTGTTGTGATACTACTAACAGGTTAAAGGGCTTTCAAAAGAAGATCAAGAAACTCGTTCCGAGCTGGTGGTTGTACTATCTGACAGGATTGAATCAATACCAGATGGGAATACAACTGGTGCCAAGTCAAAAGGGGGATGGGAAACTTCAGCATCTAGTAAAAACATCAAGTTTGACTCATCAGGTGTTTAGTATTGTTGATGCTTTCCTTGAACTACAACTCTTTTCTGAATGGGAGCTTTGTGTGAATGTTTATGAATAAACGCTGACTTAAGAGTATTTGTAAACAAATCATCAGACGGGAACTTCAGCAATGATTATTTCCAAGAGTCAGAGGAATCGAGTCAATTTAGGCAGGAATATGAAATGCGGAAAATGAAACAGGCATGTAAGATTCCTGATCAATACATATGTACGATGTAAACACTGGGATACAATTATGTGTATATGCTTTTATCAATTTGATTAAAGAAGCAGATACTATTATACTAAGCACCTTACTGCTCTGCTCTCTCATTTAATTCCATAAAATTTGTACAGGAGCAAGGTCTTGATGTTATTAGCGAAGGACTGGACATGCTCAAAAGCTTGGCTCAGGATATGAATGAGGTTGGTCATTTTGCTTATATATTAGTTTGTAATGATGTCAAAATAGTACTTATTGACCATTTACTTTGTCATGATCAGGAAATTGAAAGGCAAGTCCCATTAATGGATGAAATTGATACCAAGGTGAGAAGTTTGTAAAAGTGGTAATCAATTTTCCATCTTTATCAGGTAATAGAGACAAACAATGTTGGAAAGTTATATAGATGCATTGCCTGATTCTAATTTAGTGCTTTTATAGGTGGATAAAGCAACATCTGATCTGAAAAATAACAATGTGAGGCTCAAGGAAACACTTTTCAAGGTAATTGATTTGAATGATTTTCACAATTTTGAATTTTTAATGTACAGTTTACAATTCTTTCAATTTTACCTAGAGAGAGTGGCTTGGTTCCAACAAACAGCTTTTCTTGTTTTGTCCAGATAAGGTCCAGCCGAAACTTCTGTATTGATATCACTTTGATGTGTATTATTCTGGGGATCGCTTTCTATTTATATTCGTAAGCTCCATAACTTTCTCTTAACTTTTTTCTTAACATTTTGATGTGGCATATAATATCGCAGTCAGCTCTTGATTTTCTTGTAGTTTGTGAAAATGGTCTTTAATTTTGGTTCTCTGAAACATGATCACCCAAATCTTGTTTCTGATTGATGTATTTTGTAAGGAAAAATGGCCCACATTGGTTACCATACGTAAGTCCTGATAATTTGTGCAACAGCGTCAGCAGCTTGAAACATTTCATTTGCTTAAAAGAGTTACCTAATTTACTAAAATAACATTGATTGTTATTTAGGCCACAGTATGAATAACGAGTTGGCTATATTACTATGTGGTATTTGGTCGAACTGCAATGATAATGCTTACATCTGTCTACATAATTAATAGATTTGAAGTTTGTACACAGTTTTTGCATTAAAATAAATAAATAAATAAATAATATGAACTTACCTCAATTTCTAAATATTTTAGAATGTATTATATCATCTCTTTCTGCACATTTCTCTTGAAATATTCGATTTAGTGTCTGCCTAAGTGGTTGTATCTATTCTGTGGTTTCATTTATTATCCAAATATATAAGAATATACTCCCATTATTAAAACTATCATGGACTGTTGCTCTTGTTACTTTAGTCAAATAAAAAAATGAGAAAATGGCTTGCATTTACCACCAATTCTGTATCTCTAAACTCTGATTGTGCCGAGAAAATTGTTTAACAACATATTTTCATTTTGTTGCAGAGTACTGAAGTAAATTCACATCGAAGGCTTCTTCAATAGCCACTTTCTTCAAAATGTTGTCCGGTATTATATTTTTCAATTAATTGAGAGTTTACTTTGTATCATCTTTTGTCCATTTCTACCGGCACCAGGAAATTTGTTTAAATTGGCCATTTGGTTTGACTGTTTAGTGATCTTTTAGTTCATCATCTACGCTTTCTCTCCTGAGTCTTAAGCAAATAGATAGAAGATCAAGATATGTTAATATCATATGTTACAGCGGCTCCATTAATTTGCTAATGTGGCTTTCTCCCCTGCATTTATTGTGTAAAAGATTATTCTTCATTATATTTCTGATCTCTGGGTATAGTGATAATGTTATTCATGTTATAACTGTTGTAAATTGGGAGACTCACAGTTTACCAGCAGCTTTAACAGCTTCATGCTTCACATGTACAACTAAAAACAACTATAGAAGTAAGATAGACTGCTGATCTTGTCACATTTGTTGCCTGAAGCCCCCATGTGCCTTATGTTCTAAAACTTCTTATGCTGTACAGTCTGACTATTGGCACAGTGAGGAACCACCATAGCCTTCACTGAGGGGCCAAATATTACTGTAAATTTTTCTCTGTTAAAGCCAACTCATTAAGTGCCTGGAAACCAATTACAGGAGCTGACAGGTTCGGGTGTACATCTTGACGGTGGTTGTAGTAGTTTATATCCTCACTGGGAAATGTCTTGCCAAGTGAAAGATTCTCATCCCTGTAGTCAACACTCAGCTTCTTGTTGGATAAAGGGATATCTTCAGACACATTTTCCTCACTTGGTTTCCTCTTCAATAGTTTGAAATTAGTGTCCAAAGAAGAACCTGTTAGTGGAGAATTCAATTTCTCATAACTGTTCTCATAGATTGTAGTGAAATTGTTTCCATTTTTGTTCCCCTGACAACTTATACTTGAAATGGTTTCGATAGGAGTCAGAGTCTGATCAGCAAGAATTGAAGCTAGTAGTGGGTAGTCATTGTACAGGCAATCAGTGATCATGTCTTGGTTATTGTTCGTGTATATGGTGCATGCCTCCCCAATCTTTGGTATGTACTTCACCATTTCTGTGTTGTGAGTGTCATGATGAACTTCACATGCTCTCAGTGTGCTGTTGGCTTTGAGTCGAACCCGACATAGTACCCAGTCATCTAACTGTAAGAACAAACAACAGTACTTTTCATAAAATCGAGAAGATTGGGTTGGATAAGTTGATAAAATGATAAAACTGGAGATCCAGAATAGATATGAAGACAAAACCAAAAACAAATAGGTAGTTTAATTTTATTCTTCAGCAAATAGAATTGACTTAGGTTACTTTGAGTGTTTATTAATGTCTCTGCAATCCATGTGCCATCCGAAAAAATTAATAGGAATTTCAGTAACTTTGGGTCCTCCTTGTCTGCTCGAGCCTGAATGCTTAGTTTATATTCTGCCAGCACTTCAGTACATTCGAATTATCAAGCTGTATGTTTCATTGGCAATTGTAACATAGATAGTTTATCAGAATTTTAATGTAAACTCAAGTCTGATTAGTTAGTTAAAAGAAATTTGATACGTAGCTTAGATGAGGAGAAGATCCAAACTAAAGTTGTTCATAAATATTGATAAAAACAGCAGGCAAAAGTTCTAATCTTGGTACTTATTAGAAAATTGGCGCACTTGCCAAAAACATAGATGTGGACTATAGTTTTTATTTTTATATTAGTGAGAGTTGGAAACAATTAAGTACCGCTACAATTTGGGAGAAACTGAAGAGCATTTTTCAGAATCATCTGTTGCTTGTTTGGCATCAAATAATTGAGGAAGAGAAGCTTAGATTTGAAGATTTTTCAAAATCCGAATGTACATATACAACGCTACTCATTTCGCTATCTGCAATGACTAGTAATTGGAACCAATTCAAGTAAGTGTTTTAGGTAGTTTTGGTATAGACTTTTTAGATAGTTTGTTATTTGGGTACTTCTAACTCTCCCAAGATTAAACAGATGAAAATTAAGAAGAAATGACAATTCTGTTGTTAATTATGTTGCTTTCCACAGCAGCATGCAACTTTGTTTTTTATTACTTACTATACAGAAAAAGAATGAAGTATAACATATTGGGTCAAGAATATTTTTTGAAAACAAGTTCATCCTAACTACAAAGCAGTTTGAAGTAAAATTAAAAAACAAGAACATAAATAATTTTTCTACTATCTTCTATAAGATTATATCCAAGTTCCATGTAAGATGCGTCCTACAACTCCATCTACATTAATCAAATACCCTGTATTTCCATCAGGTTTCAATCACAAAACTGTATAGAGGTTTTCGATCATATATGTAGATTATGAAAAAGATTATAGTATAGTGGTATATGTACATCTACTTAGTACTTACTCTCATGGATCCTTTTAACCTTGTTGTGGCGTCAATCAGTCTATACTCATGCATCATCCAGACTGTCTTCAATCCTCTAGGAGCCCGACCAGTGTAGAAAACTAAAGCTTTCTTAACTCCAACTCTCTTCGAACCAGAGCAACTAAAAATAGGCTTATCAGTTGCAGTTGCCTTCCAATATCCTACTCCTGCAGCCCTGTTCGGCCTTGCTCCATTCGGGTACTTCTTGTCTCTTGGACTGAAGAAATACCATTCATTCTCACCAAACAAAGCCTTCTCTGTACAAATAGATCATAAAGATGATCATTTAATAGTAATCTGACAAAAAACTAATAAAATGTACATGTCAATGATGATGAAATATATACCAGGTAGCTCCCAGGGATTGTACTTATAGAGATCTACTTCAGCGATTACTGTAGCTGGAAGTGGACGCGAAGTAACTTTGTTTTGTAAGTAATGAACAATGAGTTCTTCATCTGATGGATAGAACCTGAAACCAGGAGGGAACTGGAAACCAGGTTCTACGCCAGTCTCCATGGAAGAATTGTTAAGCTTAATCAGGGTTTGATCAAGGGCAGAAAGGCTTGGACAATCAAAGTTAAGTGTTACAAATATTATTATTAGTAGTTAATTTCTTGTTAAGAGAGAACAGTGATAAAACTTTAAATTGTGAGACTTAATGCAGATGAGGACATGATATATGTGGACAGGGAAAATAACACCTTTGGCTTTTCTTGTTGGCATCGATTTTTGTCCACAAGCTTCTTGGCCGTAGAAGTAGTTGATGTTGATTCTCTAACAAGCATTAAAGTCGGTTTTTATAATTAGTATTTTTATGTCATTAAAGTAGCTTGAATAGAATTACTTGTCATTGTTTTTGATGCCGCTAGTTTAATCATGATATAACATGTTAGAGACTAGAGAGTCGTCATCGTATTGCAGCAATTAATATGGAAAGATGAAACTCTACGTGATTGCTCAATATCAACATAATTATTGGACCGTTTCTTTCAGATGAGTGCTTCATTAATTCTTCCAAGCTTTGATCATGCTGTATAAGGGAAAATAATTTGGTGTATTTAAATGGACATAATTTGGCAATATATGGCCTTAATTAATCAAAGTACTAAATCTTGTCAAAGTCATTCATTAAAGTGAAAGTTATCCGATCAATTTATTATGTGAATGAAATCAAGAATTTAAATTGAAAGATCTGGAGCATCTGTTAAGAGATAGTTGTGGTTGTCTAGAAGATAATGTCATTGTTCAAAATGAGCTCCTAAGAAGTCTCATCTTGTTTTATGACCTTAAAACACAATTTGCCATTAGGATTGTCAGTTGGCGTTTATGTTCCAACTGTCCAGTCAGCAAAATTATTCTGGAGTGAAAAAGGGGGGAATTTTGGCTTAATTGCTTGTGGCTTGAACTCGAAAAACTCCTCTATTTAAATGGGGTTTGTATGTATAGATGAACACATATGTTTGCTAGTCATGTAGGACTGAGTGTTAAAATACATATTGTCAGGTGACATATGGCTGCAGATGCGTAGCCGGCCAGTGCCCTTCCATTTATGTCAGATCTTTTGTTACCAACTAATCTCGTCTTGATTTAAGGGATTAGATGGTCACATAAGTGATTGTCTTAATAGTTAGGATCAGATACTGTAAAGAAGCAACATTAAAAGTTGCATTCGGTGCTGCATTTAATGCATCTTTGGGGTTCTCAGCATTCTAGGTGACATTTTTTAGGGACTATTTCCTCACAAATAAGGATGCCTGTCGTCCATTTCATCTAATGTTTGTCCTTGCATTGCTTATGTTGTTCGGAAGTTTTTGAGCTAGATTGGTTGGCAAATTATAAAATAAATACTCTTATCCTAAGAAACTTTACTTTTCGTTTTTAACTTCTTCAAAACTCTACTTTGATTTTGTAAGGTACCATGTTATGTTATCAAGAATAAGATACAACAAACTATTAACATATATCTTAAATGTAAAAAATTATAAAAATAATTTCTTAACATTAACTATTAGTTTAAATTGACAAAAAAAAAAAGTGTTTACATGAATCAGAACGATTTTCAAAGAAGATTCACAAAATTTGATAGTGAATACATCAACTATGAATGCTGAGGAGGAAACAACTAGGTTTTTGTTCTTTCAACCATTGTCCATAAAAATGTCTGTATTGTGTGGACTATTCCAGTCAATATTTCAGACAGCCAACAAGACAATTATGTTATTTTCAATAGAATAATCTACAATTAGATGGTTCTATTTTGTCATTGATTAGCTAGCTCTGAGCAATTACACTGAAACTATCAAATAAGACATGAATCAAAATGCCATAAAATGAAAATCTGGTAAAATTCCCTCAGTTTGGGAACAATCAAATGCGACCTAAGAGCATGCAAATATTCTGTTTTTGGCTCTATTACTCCCCCTCTAAACATAGGATTTTCCCAGCCAACAAGCAATGTAGTGCCACGTGAAGAAAAGAAGAAAAAAAAAAAAAAAGGAATTGCACAATACCCCCCTGTGGTTTGCCTAAAAACAGATGAAAATATAGTTACCATTTTATTACACAAAACTCTTATACCGTTAGTTGACTTCCATCAACTTTAACGGTTGATCAGAAATTTTGATTGAAAATCTACATTTTCATCTAGTCAACGGTTAAAGTTAACGAAAGTCAACTAACGGTATGACAGTTTTGTGTAATAAAAAGGTAACTACGTTTTCATCTGTTTTTAGGCAAACCACAGGAGGGTATTGTGCAATTCCTTCAAAAAAAATCATAGTAAGGCCAGCATGACAACTGCACTTCACTGCTAGATAACTTTCCATTTTTGGACATTTTTGTTATGTCTTTTTCTCTAACTTTTGCCCTAAAGTTTCTTATTTGGAAATTTATTCACTAAGCAGCCTACGATCACCATTCATCATCACTTCCACACATTTGATTCGTTGTTCAAAAACGTTGTGCGTAGAGTTCTAATTTTGTTAGTTTTGTATTTTTTCAATGAAATTAAATTGTTTAATTAATTTTCTTGATAAGATAAATGTAATTAATCTATCAATCAACTGAATTTATTGTTCTTATTGTGATTAGATGAAGATGAGGTTATTTCAGTTATAAGTTATTCACACCAATATTAATGAGATGTCAAATTTGAGTTATACTTGTACCCTCCTTAACTCTTAAATTTGTAATAATACAATTAGAACACCCATCCAAATTGTGTTTCGACATTATAATTAAGTGCACATTAGAGGCACTAATAACTTGACTAGTGGCATTAAATGGCAAGTTAATCATTAATCATACAACAATAAGGCCAAAGATTATTTCTATATTTGAATTTTCACTTTACCTGAGTTTTAAGAATAATCCCTATCTCAGCAAGTCAATTTGATTGTTAAAAGAGAAAAAATAATAGGAAACAAAATTTTGATCATAAATGAATGAAAACAGCTATACATCACATATTTCAAAGATTAAAAAAAAATAAAAAATAAAAAATAAAGCGCATATCATGTGAGGATCTTAAATTAATAAATAAGAAACAGAAATTCACCTCTATGGATAAATTTAGCAAATATATATATTTCATTGACCCTGTCTTGTAAAGTTGACAACTTTTCTAAAGGCTCGAGGAGAATATTCTTTTATAAAATTCATAGAAAGTTTCCACAATTTTTTCATAAACGTAAGATACCATTTTCTGATGCATTAGAAACTAACAGTATTTAATTGTATTTTCATTCAAATACGAGGTAACATAATATCAACATAACAGTTAGAAAAAGGTAGCTAATTAATATGTAGTGATAACACAACAAAAACAAAAACGATGTTACCCATGTCTGAATTTGTTTGTATGTAAATAGAGACAACAGCAGCTGCAGATTTAAATTCAAAACCCTTACCAGATCAGTATTTGAAGAACTACTTTTCATGTCACGGGTCCAGCCTTGTTTGAATCGACACAGCTTGTCATCTTTCATGGGCGAAGATACGAATCCAAGGTGGGTTCGTTTGTCTTCTTTTATAACAACAACTTTCCTGATTAATATTTTCTTGTTATGAACGTGAGTGGGACATAGTTCAAAAGCATATATAATTTGTGAAACTAATATAAAGAGACTATATTCAAGAAACTTGAAATTGGTCAATGTCAGCTGAGAGTTTTCCAGCTATTATATATGAAATTGATCGATTATATGCATTGAATAAAACTCAAGTGCATTTCATGCATGCTTCTAAGAATCTTGGACCAATTCAGTGATTATGTTACATAATTTATCTCATCATATGTTACATATATATATATATATATATGAGAAAAGGTTTGTTCTTTTTTAATTAGATATAGATTAATTCTTTTTTCTCTAATACAATTTGAATATACAAATTAAATCACTCAATCGAAGCAATACAATTAATCTTCATACACACTTCTGTGAGAGAATTAAAAAAATAATAATCCATTAAAACTTCTACATTAATGAAATTTTAAACATTATTAAAATTTTTCTAGTTATATACCAAATTTATTTGAGTATTACTACTATTCTATGCAGGATTTATGTAATTAAAAACTGGCAGAAAGAAACATGTAATTGTTATATATATGAGTCTCATTCGAGCATTTATGATTGTTGTCTCAAAGACTGGTATTCTATTGTGATGTCAAATTGTGAATGATTGGGAAGAGAATATCTCAACTTTATCTCCATTACAGACCGGTTATAAATTTCACAAAGTTAAGATATTTTTATTATTATTTTTTTCCTTTTAAAACACATCATAGACCCCACCCAATCTTATCTACCCACACTGTTGACGGTGAGATCTAATCAACAAAAATTAGAGTCAATAGGTCAATCTGCCACGGAGGTAAAGTCAACTAATCAAAGTATGAATAATTTGATGTGGTGCTTGGGTGGAGGCATGGTGTCATTAAAAGGAAGACCAGCTACGTCCTGGTTCACTTGGTTGGCAGTCTGTTCATTGTGCCTGAAAACGAAAGACAACGTTTAGGAGCCCTAATTGGTAGTCGGGGTTCAAACTCCGGACATATGATAAATATCGAATACATGTTAATTTTTTTTATTATATAATATGTGTGATGGAAAAAATTTCAGATAGGGGATGGGGGAAGAGTTTGAACTAGAGACCTAGCATTTAAAGATTTTGACTTTAATATCATATTATTTACTATCAGATTCAATAGTTTAAGCTGATAAAAAATGTTCAATTATAACATTTAAAATTTAAAGTTATGATATGTTAACAGAAAGAAACAAAGTTTCAACTTACATGTGAACTAGTGATTTCAATTTTAATATCATATTAGTTATTATTAGATTCAATAGTTTAAGTTAATAAAAAAATATTCAACTATAATATTTAAGGTTTAAGATTATGACACGTTGATCAATGTTGAAAATATTGATATCGACAGAAATATCGGTACTACGATTCGGCGGAAATATCGATGGAAATATCAATATCGACGGAAATTTATGTAAAATTTATGGAAAGTACGAAAATTTAGTTAAAAATATAATATTTTTTAATGAAACATTTAGTAATGTTAAAATAATCACTTCTACAACCAAAAACCATATTATATTTAAAAAAAAAAGAACATATTTTATCTAAGAAGTAACAAGTAAAAGGTACAAATATGGATATAATATATAGATAAGATATATGAGAATATAAAAAGCTTCTATTAAAACTTTTTACTTAATTTGCATTACACAAATCATGCAAAATTTAATACCAAAATGAAGTCCTAGGTGGTTCATACATGATATAGCTAGTATCTAGATTTATACAATATTAATACCATGACGTATAATTTAAATGGTTTTGAATATGATCACGAACATGCTATGAAGAAGCTTCTTGATTTCTTTCCACCATCTATCTATAGATAGGAAATTATGTGTAAGGATCATTGGAGATCCCAAAACTTCTATGGTCATCATCACTAGTTCTTAAATTCATAGATTTAAAAGTAGTTGAAATGTTATCTTCATTGAATGATGACATCCCTAACTGCATTTGATAGATTCTCCTTGTATAATCCTTACCAATAGCCCCTATGCCTGGACCCGCAGCTCTACACCTATGATCTTCATCTTGTGTGTAATGAGTGTACTGTTCTTCACAAGTAAGTAGGCTCAATGACAAACCTGTATCAGTATCATTTCTTTGAATAAAAACATAATTATTTCCTCCATTGTCATCATCATCGTCATCGTCGTCGTCGTCGTCGTCGTCGTAGTCATCATCATCATCATCACTATTATCACCATCATCAGTATCATTGTCTTCATTATGAATTCCATCAATATGATCATCTTGATTGAAGCTCGTTGTGGACCTGTTCACCTCTCCTCGTATTGCGATGTTACCAATGTCTTCATTATCAATTCCATCAATATGATCATCTAGATGAAAGCTTGTTCTGAACCTACGTACCTCTCCGCGCATTCCCATGTCCCATGGGTCACCTCCACTACTACTCGTAACCTCTTCTAATAACACCTGTTCAACATTGATTCCATATTCACGAGCACTTGTAGCAATTTGGGGATTGAGGTTACCTTTATCATCATCAAGGTGTAGTGGACGAACCCATTGAGAGAGTTGATTCTCATTCTCTTCTCCTGGTTCCACTAAAATATCTAAAAAACTAATTAATCAATATAATTTCAATTAACAAAGTAACTTTTGATGAATTTAAAGGGGAAAAAGACTTTCAAATACGTTTTGTGTTTTGGTTGTCGCTTGTAAATAAGTTTCTCAAAAATTAGCTTATACTTTCTCGTCATCTCTTTGTTCAAAACTTCAAAGTGCAAACTAATTTTTGAGGAACTTGTTTACAAGCGACAACCAAAACACAAAATGTAATTTGAAAGTCTTTTTCCCCCTTAAATTCATCAAAAGTTACCTTGTTCATTGAAATTATATTGAGTAATTAGTTTTTTAGATATTTTAGTGGAACCAAGAGAAGAGAATGAGAATCAACTCTCTCAATGGGTTCGTCTACTACACCTTGATGATGATGAAAGTAACCTCAATCCCCAAATTGCTATAAGTGCTCGTGAATATGGAATCAATGTTGAACAGATGTTATTAGAAGAGGTTACGAGTAGTAGTGGAGGTGACCTATGGGACATAGGAATGCGCGGAGAGGTGCGTAGGTCCAAAACAAGCTTTCATTTAGATGATCATATTGATGGAATTGATAATGAAGACACTGGTAACATCGTAATGCAAGGAGAGGTGCACAGGTCCACAACTAGCTTCAATCAAGATGATCATATTGATAGAATTCATAATGAAGACAATGATGCTGATGATGGTGATAATAGTGATGATGATGATGATGATGACAACGACGACGACGACAATGATGACGATGATGATGACAATGAAGAAAATAATTATGCTTTTATTCAAAGAAATGATACTGATACAGGTTTGTCATTGAATCCATTTACTTGTGAAGAACAATACACTCATTACACACAAGATGAAGATCATAGGTGTAGAGCTGCGGGTCCAGGCATAGGGGCTATTGGTAAGGATTATACAAGGAGAATCTATCAAATGCAGTTAGGGATGTCATCATCCAATGAAGATAACATTTCAACTACTTTTGAATCTATGAGTTTAGGAACTAGTGATGATGGTCATAGAAGTTTTGGGATCTCCAATGATCCTTACACATAATTTCCTATCTATGGACAGATGGTGGAAAGAAATCAAGAAGCTTATTCATGGCATGTTTGTGATCATATTCAAAACCATTCAAATTATATGTCATGGTATTAGTATTGTATAAATCTAGATACTAGCTATATCATGTATGAACCACTTAGGACTTCATTTTGGTATTAAATTTTGCATGATTTGTGTGATGCAAATTAATTGAAAAGTTTTAATAGAAGCTTTTTATATTCTCATATATCTCATCTATATATTATATCCATATTTATACCTTTTAGTTGTTACTTCTTAGATAAAATATGATTTTTTTTTAAAATATATATATTTTTTTTATTGTAGAATTGATTATTTTAACATTACTAAATGTTTCATTAAAAAATATTATATTTTTAACTAAATTTTCGTCGATATCGATATTTCCATCGACATTTCCGCCGAATCGTAGTACTGATATATCCGTCGATATCAATATTTTTAACATTGATCATGACATATTTGACTATTAAAATAGAATAACAATTATGAGATGCTTAAGCTTGACTACAAAATGGAATATAATAATGAGATTCCTGATAAAAATGAGATTCCTCACGTGGGTTGAAAACTTATTTTATTTATTTGATAAAAGTTTAACAAATTCTTATTTGAAAAGCTTAAATTTCATTTTTATTTTATGAAAATTTAATTGATATTTCTAAGATATTTCACGGATATTTTCGAAAATTTCCTCGATATTTTGTAAAATTTATACTACAAACTCACGGAAAAGATATTTTACAAAATATCACGGATATTTTCAAATATTTTCAGGATATTTTGATAAATAGGAGATTACACCCCCTATCGATATCGATACCCTTGATTTACGAAAATATCGATGAAAATATCACGAAAATCACATATATTTTAAACTATGACATTACTAGAGAGATGCAGAGTTTCAGCCTGTATATCTCTCTTTAGCAAGAACAAGTTCTATTATTTATAGAATAAGTTGAGTATCTATGCTGGTAGAAAATACACGAGCATTGGAGATGTTCTGTCAAAGGTGGATGCAAGTTAGATTTGGCTGCTGGCGCCGTTGGCACCAGCAGCCCCCACGCCGCGTGTGTAGGCGTGGGTTCTACTCCCAGCACATCCAAAGCAAAGGTATAATTCTAAAAATAATATAATATATTCATATAATAATATTATAATATATATAAATATACTTGTCTCCCACCATTCAGTGTGGGTTGACCCCCCACTTTCATATGGGTTGCTCCCCCACCTTCGTGTGGGTCTCTCCCCCACTCCTGTGTGGGCGGATCCCTCCCAATTGGGAGTCGTTCTCCGGGCTGTACTAGTAGTGTTCTATCTCGGTCGGTCCCGATTGTTTCCTGGGTCAGTCCCAGATATAATTCTTGTACTCAAAAAAAAAAAAAAAAAAAAAGGTGGATGCAAGTTAAATCAATGCCTTGTCATCTAGTCACTGTCACAAGGGTAAATATTGCTTGGATTGGAGAGATTCAGTGAGTTAACTACGTGGGAATGGCATTAAATGCAAGTACAATTATTGTATGGATAAATTGTCAACGAAGTAGACGATAATGTTTTTCCATTTAATTGAGGTTAGGGGCACTCGTCATTGACCCCGTCGAGACCTTCAAGGACTCCCTTGTCTTGTTTTTCCGACTATAGCCCTTTTATCGGTGGTCATTTGACATCCTAACCATTGCCATTGAATGTTTTCCCGACCAATTTGAGCCCTACATTGACTTTCAGCTAACGTTTATTGTCAACTAAGAATTAGAAGTTCAAACGTAAGTACATTCCCCTCCAAAAATTGGCGGAGGGCACTAATTAAATTAATCCCTTGTTACCTTACTTCCACGGTAAGACTTTATTTAGCACCTGAGATTGGATTGAATTATTAATAAGATTAGATTTAATCGGATAGAATAGGATTATATTGGATAATTAATCTTATAATGTGTTTGGTATAATATAGAATTAAATTAAAAATAGTGTTGTTTATTATTTGGTATATTATGAGATTGAATTGGATAAAAAATAACTGTGTATTATATCATTTTAATAAAATAAAATTGAATTATTTTTTCAAAAGTTGATGGTAAACATCTCACATCCATCACTGGCAAATGAAATTTTCGATTATGTTATAAACTTTGCATCTCTTAACTAGTAAATCTATATTTGGATTCATAAATGAAAAATATTTGCATAAGATAACCTAATTAATGCAAATACTACGGGTAAACCGAGCAAATCATTTCAGATTTATACAAAATGTGATTCTGGACTGTAATTCGAAGCTTTAATTCTCTTCCTTTAAATTATAACCAAACAAACAATATCTGTTTGGTACTAGACTAAAGCTTTTTCACAAAAATGATGCAGATCATAGTTAAGGTCATGATGATTAATATAGCCAGAAGTGCAAGGTACAATCTCTTAATCTTTAATCTTGAATATAAAAAATCTCTTTTTGCATAAATAAATAATGGGAATAAATAGAAATAACTACTTAAAAATACTGACGCATCACCGTGGAATTTAAAATTTTTTGTATCGATAGATCGGTATTTTTCTTTCCATCAAAATGTACATTCACAACCATTTCACTTGGGTGTTTAGATGTGCCCAGAACTCTAAATCCAGAGATCGCAGGCAAGGTTATTAATTATTTGATAATTTGTCTGAGTATAGTGACGAACATGGCCCAGTATAGCTCTCCTAAGTCATGACCCATGCAAAATGTGTTCTTGTGTGCATGCATCACGTGCAATTAATGAAAGGGACAATCGATGTACTTTGATTGCACGTGATTGTTCACAATTCAGTGAATTCAGTGGTCCGTTATGCTTTAATGGTTTGGTGGCCGGTTTTGTGGACCTAAGATGAATTTCACTTTCTAATTTAGTGTATAGTTCAAACTCTATAATCCTAGATTTGGATTTTTTTTTTCCAAGATTGTTCTGTAGTTGCATTTACTCTGGTCCCTCTATATATATATATGTATGTATATATATATATGTATATACATTACCTCATTTCCTTCTAAGTCATATCAAATATATTTTAAAAGCTTTTATAGATGTAATCATTTTTTTTCTTTTTTTTTTTAATAATTGTTAGGCTTTTTAGAGATTGACTTTTAAAAACAGCCTAGACCGCAACAGTGATTAGACAACTTTTTGGATGAGCAGAAAAAAAGGAACCTTGTATAGAATGAGGAAACTTATCCTTGCAATTAGAGGGATCTATTGGTAATTAACCCCCTCATAGGAGGGTTTGGTGCATATTGTCCATCAACTACGGACATGATACTCGAACCCGTAATGCTCTTTATGATGCGGGTGTGTTGGGCCAACGCACCACAACAACTTTGAGTAGGTGTAGGTTTTATTATAAGAATAGGTTTCACATTACATAAATAAATATCACAAATAATGATTAATTTTAATATAACTGGACAAACCTCTAAATAATCTATTCAGTACCATCTTTCAAAAAGAAAAGTTAAATAACTCAAGTTAGTTAGATATTTGTTTGCTTCTGCAAAATTGACGCAAATCAGCCCTTAAAGTGATGGTGTTTAAAAAAGGAAATATAGTGACCACTATATAGTTCTCAAATAAGCAATTAAAGTGTTTTTCCTTTATTACAAAAACTGCTTTTATCTGTTTAAGCTAACATATGAAACAAATACAAATACTTTTAAAAGAAAGACATATATATATATACATATATATAACCAAAATCTATATTTTCATTATTGATATGGATATGAAAGACTTACTAAACTATCTCAACATCAAAAATAACTTTCAAACATGTACACTACTATTCACTCACATGGGAGACGGGTCATTCTATCCTGCAACCCAATTGTATATATCTATATGCTGCCAGACAAATACACCAAAGCAATATTCATCTCAATAAGCATGCTTCATATAATTCTTACAATAATTGATATTCCATAGCCCTATAAAAAGAACATAAATTCCATGCCACAGTCATTTTATTCTTGAATTGTTACGTACAATAGATACCTGTGAGTACTCACTCGACAACACATGTGACACTCCTTCAATTATAAGCTCATAAAAAATTTGCAAAACCAAGAAATCTGAACAAAGATTCGATTAGGGATTAAACAAAGCTTATATGTATACATATTGATGATTTTGCATTCTACATATGCAGAGAATGGTTTGTCATTCAAAAAATATTCAGAATTAATAAAGAAATAAAAGTTTGAATTCTTATAGATGCTGAAAAGAATTAGGTTGCGAGACACATGGGAGATCGTGTGTATTTTCAGGGACCGAGGTCAGAGAAAGAGAGAGCATCCATGTCTTCTAAGAGCAACATCCGAAGGGTAAAAGCCAAAAGTGGCTGAATAGAATATTATCATAACTATTTATATTCATTTTCTTCTTCATTAAATCAATGTTTAAAATATAATAGACAAAGAGATTATTTTATACATACATGGAAGACCAAATCAATTAATAATCTTATGCTAACTTAGATTGTCAACACCTGATTAGTTTTTCATCTCCTATATATATTAAGATTTGATTGCGGTTCTTATAACCTAAATTTTGCTCTTTTCTGGGAAAAAATGAAACTCAATATCGTTACAACTTAAAGAAGTACAGAAGCATTTGACCTTGTAGAGTGCAAAGCTCTCTTGCTGAGATTACCGGTTAATTATGTTTTATATAATGCTACCTAATCATCGGCCTGCTTGTAGCCAAATCATTTTCCGTGATAGAATCCATGACTCACTAGGACTACAAAATGTACATGTTCATGACAATTAGAACAATATTTATGACTACAAACTATTAATGTTGTCAAAGAATGAAGGAAAAAATACCATCTTATCCCTAATATAGATCTTAAATAATTGTAAATCTTTAGGAACAAACGGTCTCACTTTCAAGTTTAATTGAAAGGAAATGTCAATTAATTGCATGAACTTTAATCAAATTTATATAAGCAGATTAGAAAACTTTAATTCTACCATAATTTTCGGTTAAGAGTTTTTTTTTTTTTTTCAAATTCTGTGAAAAGAAAATGTTACTGAGAAATAAAAGTAATCAGAAGAATATATATAACTAAAAAGAAAATAACGATGCTAACAACCATAAAGATGCATGCCTCCACCTATTAAGTTAAAAGATAAACATATGTTTGCAAATGTGTCAACGATCCCGCATTGGAATCTTCATTAATGTCCAAATAAAATTTCCACATATTGCAACAAAGGACATTAACACAAATTCAGAATAACAATATAAAAAAGGCAAATTAACAAATTAGGGAAAACTTGTATAATTAGAGTCAATGAAGGGAGAGGTAAAGATGTGCAAACAAAGTCTTCAATACGGCAACTTAGGCATATTTTATATTTATGAATTATGAATATATAATTCATGCACAATATTCAAATTTGGAATCAAAAGTAGCCATATACTATTCATTATATCTTTATCCCAACCAAAGGACTTTACATCAAAAGCAGCCATATATATAGACCTTGGAAAATGATTTTTTCACCACACAGATTGATGCAAGAAACGCAGATTATAATTAAATAATAACCAGTAGTAATGATATATAATAGCGAAGATAGAAAAAGAGAAATGTTTGTAAAACTGAAGGGTAAAGATTATAACATAAACAGACAAGGCTACAAAAGTTCAAATTTTTTTTAAAAAAAAGAAAAAAAATGAACATATAGAGAAATTGAAACAGCTTCATTTATAATAGCGACGATAGAAAAAGAGAAATGTTTGTAAAACTGAAGGGTAGAGATTATAACATAAACAGACAAGGCTACAAAAGTTCAAAATTAAAAAAAAAAAAAAAAAATGAACATATAGAGAAATTGAAACAGCTTGACTTGAGGGGATGGAATTTCTTTCCACAAACGACAACAAAATAAATAAATTAAATTAAGACACAATATATTTAATGGCACAAACTCTTATATAAGACAAATAGACGTCCGCACGACATAGTTTGACAGAAGCTCTTATAATAAAAGGAAGAGGTCGCTGGAGATTGATCTCCTGACAATCTTTAGAAGGTGATTTATTTAAATTTGTGTTGGTACATGAAGTCAGATATAAGTATATAAACAGAAAACAAATTAATGATCATATCATCTCAAAAAACTTAAAAATATTTTAGACGTTCAAGAAGAGTTTTGCTATGAGACATAGAATTAATTATAGTTGTGTGATTAATTAATTTTATTTCATTAGAAAAAGCAAAAATCATATCCAGTGAGTGACTTATCAAGTGGAGTTTGTGTAAAAGCATTAAAAAGATTGTAAATACAACAATCATATGCTAAGAAACCAATAGATAATAAAAGATACTTAATTTTGCATGAATTCAATTCAAGTAAGGTTGATCAAGTGAACATATATTGTGAGAACAAGAGAGTTTTGATTATTATCTACTTACTATAAGCATCAATGAAACAGAGCTAATTAATACTCCTGAAAAATGAAATTCTATGTAGAAGTTTTATCTGAACTTGGCGATAAAACTCAAAATCAGAGAGAGACCAAGAGAAATATCGATCAATCTACATAAAACATATAAAAGAACTAAAAATTATGTATATAAGCATATTAATAACAATCCATTTGGCTTCTAATAAAGTTTCAAGTTATCAAGAACAAGAGAGAAGAAAAGCACGCACTGACCTAGGTTTTGCTGGTTTTGATCATCAGTCGGTAGTTGTTGGCTTTTCTCTTGAAAATAATGTTTGGTAGCGTAGAAAGTGCGGGAAATTTGGTTATTATGGGACTTGGAAATGGCTGTTAGTAGTTCTAAATTGAGAATGAGAAATGGAAACTTTTGGGTGGAAACACAGCATTATTGGCAATATTATGACGCCATTTGCTGTAACTTTATCACAAAGCTATGTCGTTTTCGTCAAAAAAGCAAAAGCTTAAATAACATCACTCATGAAATTATGTTAATATTTTATAATAAATATAGCATTTGGACTGAATGAATTATCACATTATAAATTTCTCCAAGTAAGCTTAAGGATTAAGTTAAGTTGATTTACCAACAACATTACGGACTTTTTCTGTAAATCAAATATTCATTAAATTTAATTACTCCAAGTTATATTACTTTTCACAGCATAATATGAAGACCTGATTATGATGGTCTCAATTTTTTTTTAATCATTTTCATAACCTAATAATACCTTAGAATAATACTATATTTTTAAAAATTTACCAAACTTCATTGTTTAAATGATATAATAAACTGATTTATAATTAATACATCATTTCATAATTGATATAGTTACTACAAATTAGCTTACTACATAATTTGAGAAAAAATTTGATTTTTTTTTGGAAAATATAGTATTCAATGCTTAAATATAAGCAATATTCTATGCACAACAATCTTTACTGGTAAGGGTGGTTAAGTATTTTTCTTGATTTTAAAAGGTTAAGAGTTCAAATCTTATTATCGTTCTAAAACACAAGATATGGATAGTTTCATTTGAATTTAATCTTCTACCATTGAAAAGAAAAAAAAAAAAAAAACAAACAATATTATATGATAAAGTTCTAATAAATTTTTCCTCACCCTTGCTTACAAGAGTATTAAATTCAACTCAAGTACTCCTAAAATATAACAAAATATAAAATCCAAACTAGAACTAGATACAAAATTCATTGTAGGATCCTATTCATATTAAAATTTTTTTATTCAATTGAAGTACTTTATTGGAAATATAGATAAATAATAGGAATCTAATTGTAATTTGATCATGAAGAAATACCATTCGAATATGTAATCCCATTACTAGTGTAAGGAGTAACCAATTGGGTAATTTCGTCTCCTCATTTCAAATTTTAATACGTTTGTATAATATTGAACTTTATATGATTGTGCATGAAGTAAGTGGGTAAAAAAAATCACCCCGAAAAAGGGTCCCTAGTTCAAGAAAGTGAATATAATCAGTAACATGCAAGAAATTTACCGAGACAAATACACATGACAGCACACAACCAAAAGATTCTTCGATCTGAGGCGAGGCAGCCACCTGGGGGTCACTGCTCTGGGATCGAATTTCTAGAGAAACGTGAGTGAGTGAGTGAGTGAGAGAGTCGTCGAGTGTTTCCTCGTGGGCTTGACCTAAACTGGTCGGACATACACTCATATACACTACACTACAATACCCTTCATAAATTGAAAGACTCATCTCTCTCTCTCTCTCTCTCTCTCTCTCTCTCTCTCTCTTGTCTTTTGTATCTTGTCTATCTATCATATCTCTTATATCTATCAACTTTATCACTGCCAGTCTTTTTGTGGGTCCCAAATCCCGAACCAGCCACTCACCTCTCACGGACGGCACCTCAGCAAGTCCCATCTCTCACGCTCTCTCTCTCTCTCTCTCAATCTTTCTTTCACTTTAGAGTGTGTTTTCTTCAAGGTCCTAAATACAATTATAGCATAATCATTTTTACCTCATCAATGGCTGGCTGTAAAGGTCACTCACTTTCTCTCTCTATCTCTCTCATTCTCTCTCTCCCTCTCTAACATACATACACACACCTACCTTTTTCAAATCAACTTTGATACGATCTCCCTCTCTCTCTCTCTCTTTATATATATTTTTATCTCTTTTCCCTTTACGTACGTTGTCTCTGTTCTTTCACCTTCTCTTTACATTCACTTCTCAAATAATTCCAAGTCTTTTCTCGAATACGTGCAACATCGTGTGCACATAACACTTTTTATCAATTTAACATGAACAAATATATCACATATAATATACATCTTATATAGTCACCTTCTGATGTAGACATATTACATTCTATTTTTATCCACTCAACATCAAAACTCACCCAACTTTGCCTGTACAAAATTTACTACAAGTAAAATAAATTCACAATATTTAAAATCCGAAATTCAGGTAAATGTTGAAATGTAGATAGTATAATATGAAAATGATATTATGTTATTTATATATATTATATGAATAATATATAGCCAGTGGTCCAGCCGAGTCTATGGCTGACTGACTTTGAGAGAAGCCGTGTAAGATAAGGGGAGAGAGAATATTCTCTCTAGGTAGCTTTCTTTTTGGTGTTTTCTTCTCAATTTCAAGCAAATCGAAGATGGGTTTTTTTTTTTTTTTTTTTTTTTGCTCTTTTGGTTGATAAGAGTCTAAGTTGTTGGATTAGAATCAATTAAAGTTTTTTTTTTTTTCCCTCTTTTATATATATATTACTTCCAAAGAGGAAGAAGAGAATTTGAAGAATATATTGTGAGAGATTTGTTGGTTGGATATTATGTGTTGCCAAGAAGCTTTTGTTTTTTCTTTGTTTTGGTAGGTACTGCCTTTGAGCTTCTGAGTTAGTTCTTCTGGTTTAGATAGTTTAGGACAAACCCACACAAGCAGTTACTTTGTTTCTCTTCCAAGATGATGTCTCAAGATGGACTTTCTGTTCCCTCCACAATCATCAATAAAGGGTTTGTTCAAGAACCAAATTCAAACCCTAACCCTAACCCTAATAACAATAATCCATTGAAGAGGAAGAGAAATTTACCAGGAAATCCAGGTGAGTACATGTATATATATATATCTTCATGACTTACCAGCAACTTCAGTTTTTTGTTTCTTCATTTTAACTATGTAGTGTTTCCTTGATAGTTGTTTCTGTCTTGTTTTTGGAGCAGATCCAGAAGCCGAAGTGGTCGCTTTATCTCCAAGATCTCTCATGGCGACGAACCGATTCGTCTGCGAAATTTGCAACAAGGGTTTCCAAAGAGACCAGAACTTACAGCTTCACAGAAGAGGCCACAATCTTCCATGGAAGCTGAAGCAAAGAGCAAACAAAGATCAAATTAGAAAGAAGGTCTACATCTGCCCAGAAAAAACCTGCGTCCATCATGACCCTTCAAGAGCCCTAGGTGACTTGACTGGAATAAAGAAGCATTTCAGCAGAAAACATGGAGAAAAGAAATGGAAGTGTGAGAAGTGCTCGAAGAAGTATGCAGTTCAGTCAGACTGGAAAGCCCATAGTAAGATTTGTGGCACTAGAGAGTACAGATGTGACTGTGGCACACTCTTTTCCAGGTAATGCAAAAAATCCAACTTACATATACATATCTGATTTTCCAAGCTTTGATACATGTCGTTATTGCTATAAATTAATTCCTTCACTCTCTATGATTAGTTTGGTGAAGACTTAAATGCTCTTCACGTAGACAAACACTTTCATGGTCTCACTATATATGTGTGTGTTTTTTTGCCATAACTTAGCAAATTTGGAACCCGGGTTTTTCTCGGTTTTGTTATCAAACAGGAAGGATAGCTTTATCACGCATAGAGCTTTTTGTGATGCTTTAGCTGAAGAGAGTGCCAGGTTCACTTCAAATCCAAATTTTAGATCAAACGAGTATGGAACAAGTAGTAATTCACATCAAGCGGCAGGAATTCCTCAGTTTTCATCAGTTAATCTTGGTGGAGATGGACAGAAGTCAAGGCTACCACTCTGGTTGGACCAAGCTAATTCTGGGAATGTGATTGGGAGCAATTCTAGTAACAATGCACTCTTGACACCAAACTCTTCAGGCTTGCCTGATCAATTGGCACAAATGGCTGCAGCGGCGCCAGTGAACATGTTCGGTTCTTTGTCGCAAATGCAGTGGTTCAATAAGTATCCAAAAGAAGAAGAAGAAAACAAGGGGTATAGTAACAATTTGCATGAGTCGATAACTGCTAGTTCTTTATATCCAAACAACCAGAGTCACCGCCACCAACAAGGGGGGCAAGTATCATCAGCTCACATGTCAGCCACCGCGCTCTTGCAAAAAGCAGCTCAAATGGGATCCACAAGGAGCAACACAGCATTGAACAACAACAACAACACAACCGCCACCACCACCACTACTACTTCCGGGTTCGGTTTAATGAGCTCTTTTTCATTCAATTCTTACAACCAGCAAAACAAGACTCAGCACGAAGTAGGAGTAGTACACAACAAGAACTTGAACGAGTTGATGAGTTCCATATCTTCTCCAACCTCATTAATGGGCAACAACTCCAAGAGTTTCCCAGTTGCATCAGCCGCAGGAAGTCTCATCAATGCAAGTTCAAGCGAAGTTGAGAGAAGTTTAACTAGAGATTTTCTTGGTGTAGGAGGTGAAGAAGCTAGCAGACCCTTCTTCCAAAACGAGCTAGCCAAGTTCATGGACATGAGCCAGTACAGTACTGGCCGTAACCCTTAGATGTTTGTCCCATTTGACACTTAAAAAAAGAAGAAAAGTTAGGTGTTGCTAGGACAATCATGAAGCCTTTTTTTTTTTATTTCTTTTTTTTTTTTTTTTGGTCGAGTTGCAGTGAATTAACTCAGCAGACAAGTCTTGTGAGTAGGGGGCCACTGGTGGTGGTGCAAGAGAGAAAGAGACAAGACACAGAGAGAGAGAGGGACCCTCCATTGCATGTAGTTTTAATTGTAATATTTTTCATCACTTAACTTTTTATTTAAATGTTAAACGTTGATAGAACATAGCTTCTCTTCCTCCTCGTGTTTACACATGGTAGTGACCAGTTGTTGTCTCTATTCTTTTTTTGGTTTTGCCTTCTTTTTTCTTTTTTTTTTCCTTTTCTTTCTCACTCACTCACTGTGACGGCTGTGACCACATTACAACGTTAATTGTTGTAGATATATTCATCGAGTTTCAAACAAAAAAGCATGATCATGGAGGTGCATGTAGGGTCTATTGCCTCTACTTACACTACGTTGTGTTTCTTCGTGTAGTCGGAACACATGAAGTGGACTAGATAGTATCATCTTTTTCTTGGATAAAAACAAAGAATATTTTCACATCTCATATTATAATTGTCTTGACTCATTAGTTATATTAGATTTAGAATCTTAAAGTTGATAGACAAGGACTCAATTACAATATATAGATGCAAGTTAGTTCTTGATTGATGTAAGGATCCAATTTAATTTACTCCATATATATATGATTATATATATAATTGAATTCAAAATGATGGTGGGAATATGTTTATGAAAATATTTGAAGAATGTTATATATCCAAGATAATATCTTAGAATTGCATTCTAGTTTTACGAAAGTACTCAAAAGAGGTTTTTTTTTTTTTTTGCCTTAATTTTATGTGAATTGAATTTGTATTTAAAATTTACAATTCCTCCCTTCATCGCAATTATAATAATACATGAAATTCTGGTATTTATCTCACTAATAATTCTCTATGAAATTTTCAAAAACAATTGAGAAAATTGATAATATGTACCCTATATGTTTAGGGCACATGTTAACAGTTTAAAAATATATCAATTAGTTATATATTTATTCTTTTAAGATATAAAAAATTACGTGTTAATGTATTGAAAAAAGAAATATAAATCTTTCATTTAAATTTTTTATCATCATGTTATACTCTTGGCTCTTAGGATATATTTTAATATGACCTTAATTAATTTTGATCTAACATTTGTTGCTTTAATTTTGTGTGTAGTGTTAGCCTATATCCTTAGGGCATAGGTTAAAATTACAATTAATTAATGAATGAATAATAGAAAAATCAAGAAAAAGATCAAGGAAATAAATGCATTCACTAATAAGTTGATTATGATTTTAATTATAATTTCCTAGGTGTTAACCTATGCCTTTAGGGCATAGGTTAATAGTATCCAATTTTTATTAATGATTCTAAATTTCTTGATTTTTTATTATTGAATTAATTCAATTCCACAAACCTATACATAATCACAAAATACCTCCTAATACCCATTTTAATCTGAGATAGAAAATCAACTTCATTAAATTAATAAAATGTCGTAATTATGCTCGATTTAATTCCTATATCTCTAATTAATGCATGTTTAAAAAAATCCCAGTGTAGTGTATAATGCACGAAATTTACAAATTGTTGACCAATGTAATTTAAAAGTAGGGAAATCTCATTCAATCCGGATCCAAATTTAAGTTGCTTCTACTGTAAATAGTATTTAAAAAATAAAAATTAATTACAATGTTATAATGATGACATATAAATTATGTCACTTTCATGCATGGTAAGATCACAGCGGTAAATGTATTGCACCGAAGCTCTTGTTCGTTGCATCACTTGAAAACGCGTTGAAGTTCATTTTCGTAGCACGGGCTGGCCATAAATGAAGCAAGCACTACTACAAGTCCTTTTCTCTTAATTGGAAATTTGTGGGATCGGTGGGATGTGCAATTCTAGGCTTGATTTACTCCAGTCTTCGCGTCATCAACTATATATGATTTGCGGTTCCAATAGGGTACAATGTTTCCTCATATAAATCCTATGATTTTGGGACTAAAATGAATTATTTTCAACATAAAAATCATTTCTTTCACCAAGTCAATGAACAAGTCGTTGAGTTTTAATTATCAATAATTAAGCATCTGCAGCTGCAGCCAACATATTTGGAAAACAGGGGATTGGAAAATATGGGCCACAATTGGAACCTTTTTAATCTTAATTTGGCAGGATTGGAACTAAGACAAAGTCTATAATAGAATGCGCATATTACTTTTGTGAATGCATTAAATTAAAAATTCACTATTTATAATGCCAGTGCTATATAGAAAAAGTTGATACTCATTAATTAGATTCTTACCTCAAAAGTAACTTTTACAGTTATCTAAAATTTTGTCCGTCAAACTAATTCAATTCTTAAATAATTGAATGAATATAAAATGATGAAAATTTTACATTGCTGATGAGAAAAAGAAAGCTCTCCAAAATAAATATTATAACTTTTACCTTAACAAAGTTACACAAAAATTAAAATTCAATAAAAAGTTTTCTTATGAAATTCGAGGTATGATTGATAAATATAACCATTTGCATGCATTGTTTATATATATATATATATACTACGTATTGTAAGTATAAAAATTACAGTTGAAACTTTATAATATATATTCTAAGATATGACTCGGAACCAATATTTCATAAATAGAGAGGAGAGATGCACACACAAATATAATGCTCGAACCTTATCTCTCTAACACAGAGACAGAGAAAGTGGTGACAACTGTATCACGCACAAGTGAGCATATGCTCTTTGCATTTTGAAAAGGTAATGTGGTTCCAAAAATTCTTTCTATTAATAAGAGTCTTTAGACACATTAATTGTTGGTTGTGGATTGCCCACCTTTGCACTTATATCTCTTTTCATCAATAAATTTCTCTTAAATTGATGCTGCAACTATTTAGACTTTGTTAAAAAAAAAAGTACTTTATCCTTTTTTTTAAAAAAAAAAAAACAACAAATTAATGGATATACGTCAATTTTTTATCAAACAAGTATCGATCATCATCATCATAAATGAAACCATAGAATTGAAATTTGTTTATGTAGAAGGCATTCACATTTCTCTTTTTGATAAAGAAGGCATTCATATTTGATGCTACATTATTTACATGGTCGTATTCATGTAAGTAACAATTTATTCAATAACAATAATTGTTTGCTACTTTCGACAAGTACACATTCAATATAATAATATTTTCCATGTAGCTCATAAGAAAACGTGCGTGTGTGTGTGTTTTTTTTTAAATAAATAAAAAGGAACTTTCTTCAGACTCATACAAGTCAATTTGATTTGTAATATCTGGTAGTACGTGGCACTAAATTGAGCGGACAGGCTCCATGATCCATCCATGTTGTTGTTATTATTATTATTATTATTTAATAACTTTATATTATTTTCCCGACGGTATCGTTTTGTTGTCACACGGCTCACACCACACCTTCAACCAATTGTTCCCGTGTACGGCAAACAAACCAGAAAATTTAGAGTCCCAGCAAAAAAGAATAAATAAGCTTAATAATCAACTAGCATTATGATATTGCCTTCCTCCATCAAGCAGATCCAGAGGGTCCGTGTTAAAGGTCCTTCACTGTTGGTGAAATTTATTTATTTATTATTTTTGTTCTTTTATTTAGAATGAGTGTAACTTTAAAATTAATTGAGAAATATTTGTGTTCGAGAATGGATGAGAGTATAAAAAAATAAAAAATATATATAAAAAAGCTACTGAGAATGAGAAAATTGAATAATTACATTATTCAAAATGCTATTTTTGAATTTTTGTCTTTTTTACAAGAGATACACAGAATCTCCAAAAGAGGAAAACACAATTGGTTAGAGTGTCATTAAAAATATTTTTGTAAAACAAATTTCAAATACAGTTATTATTATTTTCCCATGTAACTATTGATAAATCATTATTTTTTCTCTTAATGATTTTAATTATGTCAAAAAATTTCCTGAAATTGCATTAATTCAAGTAAAAAAGAAGTAACAAGATGTTTCTTGAATTAAGAGGGAGAAAATAATAATAACTCTTTCAAATATAAAAATAAAAAAAAAAATTACTCGTACTTTAATTAATTGTGGCGTGGTATTTTAACATCTCAAAATTCTAATTCAAATACAAATCTATTATAAAAGAGGTGTTGTGGGTATATTTGGGGCGTATAAGTAGACTAATAAAAACTCAACGAACTGATTCAATAGATTGACCCAATAGACAAAGGTCTAGTTCATCAACGTTCAGCTCATAAGAACGAGCTCTCAGATTGTTGTTGCAGTTCTCAGGTCGTTGGTCAACCATGATCAAGGTTGTCTTATGCTCAACTCTAGATCGCCCAAAACAAGGTCCAGCTCATAGTTCGAAGTGCTCATTAAAAGAATTTTTTTCAAAAAGGCAACAGTCTAAGTTGAGGAAGAGTCAACTATCAGAATTGGAAGTAAAATTAAACTCCTATTTCGACGGAATCTATCCCTAAATTAATGGATACCGGTTTTAAAAGTATAATTAATGTATAATTCCTTCATATTCCTTCCTTAAATAGGGTGAAATTTTATTGTAAAGATATAAAACAATTAATAAGATATTATGACTCTGTCAAAATAACCAGAGAAACAGTCGTGGACGTAGACATCTTTTTAGCAAAACCACGTAAAAAATTTTCTTGCATTCACTATTCTTCATTTTCTCTTTTTTTTGTCTTTATCTTTGTATTGCTTTATTTGAAGTATTGGGTCAATAACTTGGATCGACTAAATTTAGACGTCAACAAGAGAAAATCGAGGGTTTGCCACCATCCCTTTCTTTTTAAAACTTTATACTAACACAATAAATTATGTAATTTTAGCATTAATATGAACTTTTTAGACAAAATTGTACGTATTTAATAAATCACAAGCTATCTTATCTGTCTTCTCTCTAATAGCAAACTATTCAAGCGATATAAAAGAAAAGGTTGATGAAAAATAATTAACAAAATACACCAAAAAAAAGAAAAGAAAAAAGAGAGGGATGAGTTCATTAGCCCAATTAAGCAAAGTCATTCGCAGGACGGAGCCAGGATCTGTAATGTGGAGGAACCAAACTAGTAATAAATATTAGAGTTGAAAGATAACAAAAATTGTATTAAAAAACTGTTGAAACATAACAAATATGGTATTAAAAAACTAAGTTATTAGAAAGTAAAATAAAATGTTATAATGTCATTTACTTTTTAAACAAAATAAATAATAATTACAGTAGGCTCTAATTTTATGAATCAAAATAGAATTTGCCAATTTTTTAAATTAAAAAATGCTATTGGCTTTTAGTATATTTAAATCTCAAGTACTCACATACTTCCTAATAATTTAATTTCATCATATTAATATCAAACCAAACTAACTTATAACAACTAGGAACAAATTTAAATTAATAAACATTTAAATTACAAACTAGTAAAATAAATTTATCAAATCATATTAATAATCTATCATTATAAAAAATATAAATAATGTAAGTTTAAAAAAATAAAATATTTATAATTTACAAACTCAACCCAAAGTAAGTCAAGCAAATCAAGACACCGCAACTTGTAAAACAAGCTTAATGTTATATAAGAATGCACAGGAAAATAGTAAAAACCAAAGTTTTCTTAACATTAACAAGTAAAATAATGTAGGAAATTTTATAAAAGTTGATAGATTTTTTCTCATACTAAACAAACGAAGGGATAAATGATTTAAATAACTTATACTAATAAAATAAATGAAAATAGCTATTAAGTTAAAAAATAAAAATAAAAAATATTGGAGAAGATATATGTCTAATTATTTTGTCTATATGTAGATATGCAGTATGTTCTTAAATTTAAAATAAAAATCGAAGGGGTTTAAGGAGAAATTACATTTATCACATGATACGGTCTAATTACACTTTCAACCTCTGAAAAAATTCTATTTTATCGAGGGCCATGGCCCTTGTGGACCCTCCACTCCGTCCCCATGGTTCTCACAGTAACAAAGGAGTAAAAGTGAATTAAAAATTAAGTTATAAATTTCCGATAAATTTCAGCAGCTTAAAAATTAATTTCAAACAAACAATATTTTCTTTTTGATTAGTCTGGACTTAATTACAATTTTCATGACGTACTATTGTCAATTTCTCATGACGTTGTCGTTACTCATTCCCACGTACCAGTTAAAAAAGGGCAAGTTTATCCGAACTGGCAAAAAATATTAACATTATAAGAGTTATTGACTTTGGAATTTTACAAAAATAAATTAGGGCCCATGGGTGATAGGATCTATAAACACCGGGAGTTGAGTTTTCTTCTCCCATATATATATATATATATATATATACACATGTATGTATATATTTTTTCTTTTTTAACCATACGGTTGTTAGTTGATAAAATAACGATAAAAAGCAATCACAACTTAATCATTCATTCATTATAATTTTTCTGTGTTATGCATAAAATTAAATGAGATGAGAATAAAATTTGAATCCAATTTAATCAATTGTTTTTGGTCATTATTAAATTAGATGTTAAGTGAATAAATTTTCTCTAAGTTAGATTTTTGCATTGTTTGGAAACTTGAAAATAATCTTGAGTTGATCGGCACGATTTAAATTGTGAAATTCCAAGCAGATCAAGAGTGAATAATGAACCATATTGATGAGATGTTATAGATTTGCAAAGATATCAACTTTTTCACAAAACAATGATATTAGTGGTAAGAGAGAAGAAAATAGAATGCAATTTCATTTAACAACTTGGTGTAATATTAATTAAAGCACCTTTTGTTGTCCCTACTCATCTTTAACAAACGATATCATCATTTGAAGAATTGAAGCTTACATACAACCAAACTTTATTAAATTGATGGATGTGAAATTTAAACCTATTTTTTTTTTCACTTTTTGATAAGGACCCATTAGCAACTTTTGATAATTTCCATCTTTAGATCAGATTTTATGAGTTATATAAACCACATATATTTCACTTGTTAATCATTACTTAAGTAGCATCCAACGACCTGTGCTAATAATATGATTTTTTTCCTTTTTAAAATTATTGACAAGTAACAATAATGATAATCCTATCAAGCTTTCATCAAAACAAATTTGAACTTGTAATTGGTACTTAAATAAGGAAACGAAATATTTGAAACATATTTTAGAAGTGTAGACTCTAGTAGTTACGGTTATATATCATAAGATGAATCAAAATTTCAATAAAGTCAACTGAAAAGAACTCATAATTCAGTGAATACGATAATTGAACATTCATTTGATTTTTGAAACTCAAATCTATAGATAATAACTTTAGGATATGCATGAAAACAATTTTGAGAATTATGTTTTATCACAATATTATTCAAAATATCCATATTTTCCATAATATTTTACTCTTTTAACTATTTTTTCTTAAATAAAATAAATATAGCTTGAAATTAGAGAGTGGTTAGTTAGTTATTGCGTCAGATTCCGATAAATGTTTATAAACATCAAAAACAGGAACAAAAACAAACCGGGTGTTACCTGGATTACAAAACCCATGTGTAACACCACCAAACGTGGATAGTTGAGTGGAAGCTGGGTCTGGGTTAGAAACCCAACAGCCTGGACCCAGCCCGAAAAATCGCCATTTATAATCATTTGTAGTGAAGTTACATGCAACCAATACATTATTAATTTGATCGTTGTAAAGCCGAATTTTATGATCACTTTTTGAAAGCGACCCCGTAGCAACTTTAATTAGTTTTTTCGTTTGATCATATCAATGATCGAGTATTAATTATTTAAACTACATCATTACATGTTAACTGAGCAGTAACCAATGACCCCGTACTTGTATTGTTTTCCAATAATAGTATTTACTTTTTAATGATGATTAAATTACAAGAACGTTCTTCCACTTTTAACAAAATATCAACTAATTAATCATTCATAAATAAACAATAAAGATTGTATCAACACGTGTTTAATATTATTATATATTAATTTTTTAAATTAATATATAATATTATGTGCCATGAGGATATACATTAGCAAGATATAAATATAGTAATTGATATGTTACCTGATTTTTTGAAATTTAATAGGATTTATATTAGTAGCTAATTCTCGTAATTATTATATTGATGAATTAAAGTTTAATATATATAAAATAAAATTAAAAAAAAAAAAAAAAACAGAGAAGAAAGTAATGACCAAAGTCCAAAATGACACATAATATTTATGGAACAAAATTACATAATTCACAAATTACATGGAAGATGAAAAGAGGCAAAAAAAAAGAAAAGAAAAGAAAAAAAGAAAAAAAAAAAGAAAACTTAAAACTCAAGCTTTAATAGTACACAAACAGGCATATAAATCAAATATAATACAAATGTGGCAAAGAGAGAGAAATGGACAATTATTCTTGGAAAAAGCACTCACCATGTCGTCGATGGATCACCACCACCGCTTAAAATCCGACTCAGCAAAATCATACACCAGTAAACAAAATGGACCCCATCACAAGTTCTCCTATCAGTGTCACAACCAAAATATAGCAGAAGCTAAAGCAATTGCACCATTGAACACCACCACAGTTTGCATGGCCACCATTGTACTAACTTTCACTGCTCCTGAGGTGTTCACTTTGGTGTCATCAGCAGTATTGTCATCATCAGCTGAACCATCAGACTTGCTCTTCTTAGGCTTGGAAGGAGAAGGAGCTGGTGCAGGAGGCTTGACGCCGAAAAGATCGTAAGGAAGAAGCACATGGTCGACTTGGTAGATGGCAAGCTGACCATCAGTGTAGATGGTGCCTGTAACACTAGCGTTCGTGATACCAGTTGAGATGTTGACTGAGCTAGTGCTGTAAGAGGTGACATTGAGTGGATACTTGTATCTGCCGTTGTCTCCTGCGTTTGTTCTAAGTGGGTTGCTCACGGTTTGGAACTGTGATATGGGGATGTAGCTAGGGATTGCATGGAACTGAATCAAAGCAGCCTTTTGTTGGTCATTTAGACCGTTAAGTGTGCCTGAACTTAGGCTGGAAAAGGCGGCATCCGATGGTGCAAAGATGGTCATGCCATTGTTTGTATCATTGAGCTGCTTCTCGATCTGATCATAGGCTGCAGTGGACTTCAATAGCCTGATGAAGAGCGAGAACCCGCTGGCTTTGTCGAGGACTTTGGTGACGTTTGTAGGGCCAGGAGGAGCTGGAGCTAGTGCTGGAGGAGACGGGATAAGGGCAGGTGGAGCAGGTGCAGGAGGAGAAGGTACAGTGGGAGCTGCCGGAGCTGCGGCGGGTTGGGCTAGAATGGTGGTGGTGGAGTGGAGGAAGAAGAATAGGAAGAGTGAAAAAGAGAAGCAATGTTGTTTCATGGCCATCTTTGTAGTAATATGATCAGCTTTTGTTGCTAACAAAAAAAATTAATGCAAGAGTGGTCCTTGCAGCTGAAAAGTGGACTTTGGACTCTAAAATAAGTAGTGTTTGATGAAATAGGAGAAGTGTTTGATGAAATTGAAGAAGTGTTTGATGAAATGGGAGAGAGGGGAGAAGGGGTTTATATTATGGTTTGGGGGGAGAGTAAAGTTAGGTAAAATGTAGAATTTTAGTTAGAATAACCTTAGTTGTTATAGCAACTCAATCTTTGTTAATTAGATAGGTATGTAGTTATCAATTTCAATTGTGAGGTGAAAAAAGATATGATACATTGTTGCAGCAACTAGTTTGCTTGGAAAGGCAGGAAAAACAGGAGGGATTTCAAGTGGGTGTGTGGGCAAATAAAGATATAAATGATTGCTTTGTTTTTACTTTGTAATGTATTTTAGGGTAAACAAGGCAAAAAGTTATATATTGCCACAACCTTAAGATACAAGTTTCCTTTTTGTCACACTTCCTTGAGGATATCAGTAGACAGAATAGTTCATGAAGATTGTTGATGGTAGCTTGTGAGATACATGGTCCCTCCCAGACCCCAGTGGCCCAACTTCATGAATGTTATACTCTATCCTCATGAAAATTATATATCTTTTGGAGACAATGTCAACGCTGATGGCTCCTTGTGGGCCTTAATTTGGATTAGGTATGCCCCAGAAATTTAGCACGGAAGTTGAGATGGTACTTCATCTTGATTCTTCCTCTTTCCCCCCCTTTTTTTTTTTTTTTGTAGTTAGTACTTCGCAGTTCAATGTACCATAGTGACACTGATAGTCGGTATCAATTTTTGGGTACTAACAGTAACAGTTATGGCCCCATATAGCCCACATTGGAATTCCCATGAAGTTTTTTGGGCCACATTTGTGCAACTGAAGAATACCAGCTAATAAACAATCAGTATGCCCCAAGTAAATTTCCATTTTGCTCATTCATTTTACATGCTGGCCCCTAATTATTTCCCTAATTGTGTTCATTCACTTAGCATGCATCCACGAACATTCTTTTCCCTACTTCTACTGGACTCTTTAACGTTGCCTTGTCACTATTAATAACATTTGAAGACACCCAATTGCAAATGCACAATGGAGGCACACATGGGTGGTGGTGATGCAAATTATCTGTTCAGGAATTTGGGGAGTTTTATGAGAAAATGTATGTTTTAAAGTACTCTCTGTGGGTGAAATTCCCAATCACATTGCATTTGTCTTGGATGGAAACAGGAGATATGCTAGGAAGCATAATTTGGCATTGGAGGCTGGCTACAGGGCAGGATTTTTATCACTCCTCTCTATTTTGAAGTATTGCACTGAACTAGGAGTCAAGTACGCCTCAGTTTACGCTTTCAGTATCGATAACTTCAAATGCTGTAGTAAAGAGGTTCAACTTTTGATGGATCTACTGTTGGAGAAGATCGAGGTGTTGCTCGAGGAAAAAAGTGTCGTTGAAAAATTTGGTATCAAAATCTGTTTTATTGGTAGCTTAAAACTACTGAGTGAGCCGCGTAGGATTGCAGCAGAAAAGCTAATGAAAGCTACCGTGAACAACACCAGGATGATGATTTGCGCGTGTGTGGCCTATACTTCCTGCAACGAGATTGTTCATGCTGTTCAAGGCTCCTGCATAGATAAATTGGAGAACCATTCTGAAGCATGTCATGATGATGTGAATGAATGTACTGGAGAGCATGAGGAGAAGACTAGTGTGGTTAAGCTGGTAGATGTTGAGAAGCATATGTACATGAGTATAGCACCTAATCCAGACATTGTCATTGGAACTTCTGGTGAGACTTGCCCGAACAATTTCCTTCTTTGGCAGACAACCCATTGTTCGTTGTATTCCCCAGCTGCACTATGGCCGGAGATTGGTCTGTGGCACTTGCTATGGGCAGTAATGAACTTCCAAAGTTATCAATCTTATTTGCAAAAGAAAAAGAAGCAACTCTAGGATTCCCATACCCTCCAATAACAGTTTATTACTCCAACATGATCACAGTTTACTGCACCTCTGTTACATAGAACCAATGATGATATACATTGCTGAATATACTGGCTTAAAACTGTCTTTTAATGGTAATGGTAAACCAATAATGAATTTACTTGCATGCGAATCTGAACATATGCATCAGTTTAAGCATTCAGCAAAAGATAAGAATAAAAAGGACTACACACTGCTTAACACATGAATTTCTCCAACCTATCCATCCTTCATAATCAAAATTTCACATTTCTTAACTATGGCAATAGTGAGATTACAAAGTCTCGTACAATGCAGCAATTCTTGGTGCATGCACTAGCGAGAAGGAGTTTTCACAATACAAGGATCCAATCTTTGATTGTTAAAAATGTAACAATGCTTTACTACAACATCCTCCTTCAATTGCTAAAAGCATAAAGCATGCCAGACCTTCACTGTCAAGTAGCTGTAATGAGACTAAAATGAAACTATCATCTCCATTAGCATGTTCTAAGGTCTCCTATCCTGCCCCTTTCTCAGTTAGCTTACTTTCTGCCAAGGCAGCCTCCACTTTTATTTTCTCAGGAACAAAATCTAGAAACACAAACAATAATTACCAGCATAAATAACACAAACTTTTCATGGTTTGGACATTTAGATACAGAAGTCAGAGAGAATAATACCAGAAAGAAAGTCATATCTCCTCTGTTTAGAAACAACTGATGCTGAAACAATAACAAGGAAGCATTAACATGTTGTTGGTTAAATCCGAAAACTCAAATTTTGCTATAATGCAATATCAGTATATAGCATCAAAACATTCAAAACTTCTTTGAACAACCATCTGAAGGTTGACAACATAGTTTACAAAATGACATATTCCCTGCAGTGCAGACCTTATATTCCAGATGAAGAGTTTCCAATGAAGCAGCTGGAGAATCCATAATCAAATTCAAACTAACATCATATGCACAAATTAAAACAATAAATGTGATACATTCAGTCATCAGACACAGTAGGGAATAATCCACTCTGTCATTGCTAGATACTTCATTAAGTTTTTGAAAACAATCATATCTAATTTCCGTTGAAACACACAACATAACTCTAGCCCGCAAAGTATATCTCACTTAACAAAAGAGAACAACATTCTGTTTTCAACAGATTCCATCATAAGGCCAAATCAGATAAAATCTAGCACCAGCTACATATATAGTATATCAACTCCAAGATAGATCTTACAGTGTGATGAACTATCAAGTGGTATGAAGGTTGCCGGACTCACTAGACAAGTACAATACTCTTTCATGGGTGAGTCTTAAAAATCCCTTCTCTCTCGACTAAACCAAGGAAATCCAACAGCAGCAACACTTTTAGAGTCTTGACAAAAACCATTTACAATAAGAAGAAAAGGCAAAGACCATATATCCTATATAAAGATTACATCCCAAACTTCTCTGTTCTCAATCAAGTCATCGCATAATCTACCGTACCACTAACAATTTATTAAATCATTTGTGAAGCAAACACTAATCACCAGTTCAGTTTATCACTATGACTCGCCCAACACAATAAGAAAATATGAAACAACAAAAAACGCATTCATTTTCAATAAACCCTAAAAGAACTAAGGAAAAAGAGGCTACCTAAGTGATGGTAACTAAGAGACTTCTTACGATCCTTCATACATTGCGCATACCCATCTTCACAAAATTGTTCAAGAAACTTCTCCTGCAATCAACCAAGACAATGATAAAAACCACGTCATAAACTGTACCACAACAATGTGCATACAAAATCAAATCTTTAATCTACACACCAAATCTAATTTCCAAATCTATTTTTCATATACCAACTTCATTTGAACAAAAAGCTCGAATTTTTCCTTTTTCATTGACCCAAATAAACAAAACCCTAAAATTGCAAGCAAAGCAGAACAGAGAGAGAAAGCAAAAAAACCCAAATATGAGAAGAGAAGATGATACCGTGGCTTTGTTGACGAGAAAGACAGCATCCCCAGTTATTGAAGAACCAGAACTCTGGCTTTTGACAATCCTCCATATCCTCCTCGTCGGAAATCTACAAGCTTTCTCCTCCTCCTCCTCCTCGTCGTTTTCGTCTTCGTCTTTGTCTCGGTTATGGGTGGTTTTCTTGGGTTTCTTGCTCTTGCTTCGTTGATGGGAGGCTTCCTCGGTTCTGTTTTCACGTTCTTGCTCTGAGATATGTTGGGATTCTGGTTCTTGTTGTTGTGATTCAGCACTGGACGACGAGGCTGGTACTACCACCACCTCAGGCTTCTTGACAGCGCCATTACTGGTGATGGTGGTGTGATTCTTGGGTTTCTTCGAAGTAGGTTTTTGCTCTTTCTTGTTCTTGTTTTCTGGGTTTGTGGGTTCGGTTTTCTTTTTCGCTTTTTCTTCTCTCGTTTTGTTCGAAGAAGCCATTGTTTTTGTTTGTTTACAGAGGCTTCACTTGCTGTCTGTCTCCCTCCCTGTATTTCCTCTCATGTGGAGATTTTATTTCTCTTTTGACTTTTAACAGGGCGAGCGTGTCTTCCGTCTGGCCCAAGTTAAATGGGCCGGGCCTAACCCACAGGACCAATGTTCTATTCGGCTGGACTTGTCATGTGGACCCTCAAAAACTCATGTGGAGCTTTTATTTTTGTTTAGGGTTTTAACCAAATATAATTTTTTTTTTATAACCCTTTGGGTTATTACCTCTTTTTTTTTTAATTCCCTGCAGCATGATTCTTTTTAGTCCAAAATACCCTTAATAGTCCAGCTAATTACCACTTACCATAGTTTTTCCCTCCACTGACCCACCCCATTTCTGATTCTCTCTCTAAAATTTTCACCCCATCAAACTTTTTCCTCTCATTCTCTCTCTAAAATGCCCTAACCCATCTATATTCTCATCCCTCTTCCCTCTCTTCTTCTTCTTCTTCTTCTTTCCTTTTTTTCTCTTTTTTTTTCTTGAGTTGGATCTGGTTCGCGATGGTGGTCGCGAACCAAAACCATATGGTTCTGGGTTCGCGAACCCAGAACCAGATTTCATTTTTTTTTTTTTTTTTGTGTTTGTTTGTTAATTATTGATTTGATAATATTATTGTTGTTGTGAGAGATGATGATGTTGATGAATTGGATTGATGATGTTGATGAATTGTGGTTGATGATGTTGATGAATTGTGGGAGATTATGGATTTTGATATTGAAGAGATGGGAGGGGTAATTTTGTTCAAAAAATAATATAAAGTCAGTTTTGATAATTCAGAAAACTAAACGCGCAATTCTGTAATTTTCAAAAATACTTTTAAGGACGCTTCTTACCCAAGAAGCGCCCTCTATTATGAATATTATAATTATGAAATGACCCCAATATTTTATTTAATTATAAATTTCACCATAAATTTTTAATTAAGGTTGGGAATCTCAACCTCGAGGTTGGGATTCCCAACCTGAAAGTTAGGATTGGTAGGGAATCCTAACCTTTAGGTTGGGATTATGGATTTTGATATTGAAAAAATGGGAGGGGTAATTTTGTTCAAAAAATAATAATAAGGTCAGTTTTGATAATTCAGAAAACTAAAAGTACAATTCTGTAATTTTAAAAAATATCTTTAAGGGCGCTTCTTACCCAAGAAGCGCCTTCTATGATAAATATTATAATTACGAAATAACCTCAAAAATTTGTTTAATTACGAAATATATTTAATTAAACATTCAGGTTGACATTCTCAACCTCAAGGTTGGGAATCCCAACCTTGAGGTTGAGAATCTTAAACTTGAATAAACATCTAAGGTTAGGATTCTTAACCTTTAGGTTGGGATCCCAACTTGCAGGTTTGGATCCCAACCTAAAAGTTTAGAATCCCAACCTATAGGTTGGGATTGATTTTAAAAAATACTCATTAAGGACATTTTTGTCCATTCATGCTTTTTTTTCTATTTGGGATTCTCAACCTCAGGGTTGGGATCCCCAACCTATAGGTTGAGATTGATTTCAAAAAATGACTCATTAAGCGTATTTTTGTCCATTCATGCATTTTTTTGTACCTTTTTGTACCATCAATTATAAAAGATTAGTTTTGAGACATGACTTTCTAAATGAGTCATTTTCTCAATTTTCCCTTTTGTTTAACAGTAAATACAGTGTATTAGCCACATGAAACTTGGCTAGGCGTTGTGGGTAGAGACTAGACGTGTTGGTTAAGACATAATTATAATATTAATGTACCAAATTTTCTCTATAAATGAATAGGTTTGATTATCTTACCTAACTATTAATATTATCTATATATTATAGTCTTTGGATTTGTTTCAATAATTATTTTTACAATCAATTTAAGAACTATAATTTGTGGGTAATATTACTGATTTCATAGGGTAGCTAGCTAAACGAAATAAACTCTATACTACTAACCATGATTTATCGCATTTACATATGTAATGGTCAAAAAATGTATAGTAGAGAGGCTTAATAGTTATTATGACCCAAAATAAAAGGGATCCAAAAATAATTGCGTGAAACCCAAGATCAAATGACAACGGATATTAGATGGCAACCCAACTATTCAACTCGACCATTCGACCCAATCATTCGACCTGGCTATTGTCAATTACCATCGTTGCAAGGCTCCTTTATTTGGTGCGAAAGCAGCAAGATAAACGTTTTTAATATGTGGTTACAAGAGTGGAGCAAATGATAGTGCAGGGGTCGTGCAATTAACTGGCAAGCTTGGGTCTTCTATAAAAGCCAAACAATTTCCATAATAGAGAAGTAGATACCGAAAGGCTACTAAAATACTCTTGTAAACTTTATTCAATAATTTTGATCAGCTGTTGAGTTCTTGTTTAAGGTTTGATAGTGTTCAATTAAATCTAGCTTCTTTTATTGTTTGTCATATCTTTAGTTCTATCCGTAACAACATGAATCACATATTTAGTACGAATTAATCCAAAATATTTATAATTGTTTTTAGGGTCTTTTTTTTTTTCATAAATGATTATTTTTTTAGGCCCAAGTTGAATACTAATCATTTTTTCAAAATATTGGAAGAAAAACGTTTTTCAAGCAAAAATATACTTGATAAAAATATGAAATCTCAATAAAGAGTTACTTTTCAATTTGAACCTCAAAAAAGAGTTATTTCTGTAATTTTCTCTTGTTTTTAAAGTAATTATAATTTTTTTTTTGGAAATATAAAGTAATCTTATATTAGTGATCAAAATATTTATAAGAACTTATCAACGTTAAATTTACGTCGTCCATGCAAAATTTACTTATGTATGAGGAATGTAAAATGGAATTACTTTATCAACTTACTCGAATATAATGCATTTATTTAACAATATTTTTCAATTTTCGATTTAGACAATTACCAAATTACCAGAATCCGTTTTGTTTGATTAATTATTGAAAGAGAGTTGAGTCGGTCGTCAGTCAACACTCAACAGCGTCAAAATAAATAAATAATTATTCTTTAACTGTCCGTACCAGTAAATAAATAAATAATTATTCATTAAACTATAAAAAAAAAAGACGTGGCATAAAACGATTGCCCATAATTGTACTGGCAAAATCACGCACGGCCTGATCAATACATGGTTCAATATCAGCTGGAGTGACACTACAATGCTGGTGTCTCCACTGACGTACGACGAAATTGCAGGTCACGCTAGCGTCAAGCTTGATCAACGGTCAAAGAAGCGGTCAGGTTTGAGTCAAATTTCTGTTACAGCAAATGTGGCGCCAATTTCTTACAAACGAGCCTGGTGATCCGCCTTTCATGCAAAATTTTTGACTCAGATTAGTCGCTTAATCTTCTATACAAACACTTACTAATCATTATTATTCAACATACATTCAAAACGCTTACTTTCGCACTTCGAAATCATGATGATGAGCGGAACAACAAAACAGATTCTTCTGCTGCTTTTTCTCTCTTTGGCAGTTCCCGTCACGGCGTCGTTTGCTGTAAATGTGACGTACGATCATCGAGCGGTGGTGATTGACGGCAAACGGAGAGTCCTGATCGCCGGTTCCATTCACTATCCTCGTAGCACTCCCGAGGTACTCTACAAAACACGTTGGTTGCTACGTATGTTTAATTGTTTGTAGACAACGTATTTTTATACGTTTTATGTGTTGTTGTCGCTGTGGTGTAGATGTGGCCGGACCTTATAAAGAAATCTAAGGATGGAGGTTTGGATCTTATCGATGTCTACGTTTTCTGGAACGTGCACGAGCCTGTTCGGAATCAGGTTTTGTTTTCTTTTATTTTTTATTTTCTATTTGGTTGCCAAAAAAATGTAGGAAAAAGAAATAAATTGAAACTTTTATGAGTTTTGACTGTTACCGGACTTGAACAATTGTTTACGGTGGTGTTTTGAGCAGTTTGGATTTAAAAGATTTTAAAAGTAAATTAATAAATATTTGTAATGTATACTTTTAAAAATTACATTAAAATCTAAATGAATAAAAAAGTCATTTATTTGTTAAATGATTAAAATTTGATTAATTTTTTGATATATTTTAAAATGGAATTTATGATAAATAGGTGTACAGTAAATGTTATTATATTTCCATTAATTTATGTAGAGTTCTAACAAAATATATAAAAAACACCTATTGAATCAATAAATTCCAATAAAATCTATTATTTTAGAAACTTCAGCAAATTCTAACTACTTTAGATTGAATACACTCATTAAATTGCTTACTCCAAGTATATTGATGATTGCAGAAGTTGATTTTGTTGGTTTTGTACAGTATAATTTCCAAGGAAGATATGATCTAGTTAAATTCCTGAAGTTGATAGTAGATGCTGGTCTTTATGTTCATCTACGTATCGGTCCATATGTCTGTGCCGAATGGAACTATGGGTGAGAAAATGGCTTGATGGTGTCTTTTGTTATTATTATTAATTTTTTTTTTGGTTCAATTTTTCTTAAATAATGAGAGGGTAATTTTTTTGAGCAGATGATTTCCTATGTGGCTGCATTTTGTGCCTGGAATTGAGCTGCGTACTGATAACGAGCCGTATAAGGTTTTTTATCCTACCTATTTCCTGCTTTGTGTTTGTTCATTATTGGTGTTTTTTTTATTTATTCGTGTGTCGTATGGTATGGCTTTGCTCTCTGTCTCAGGCTGAAATGCAGCGGTTCACGATCAAGATTGTGGATATGATGAAACAGGAGAAACTGTTTGCATCTCAAGGTGGACATATCATTTTAGCACAGGTTTGGTTTCGTTTCCTTTTATAATGTTTAGTGTTGATTGTGGCGTTTAGTTTCTATGTTTATCGACAAGAATTGTTAGTTGATAATTTGTGTTATGTTCCTGCTTCACTATATATTTTTCTATACCAGATTGAAAATGAGTATGGAAACGTTGATTCTGAGTACGGAGGTGCTGCCAAAACATATATCCAATGGGCAGCAACCATGGCTCAATCTTTGGATATTGGAGTGCCCTGGGTCATGTGTCAGCAATCGAATGCTCCTGATCCCATGGTGAGCTATTTATTTGATTGTTTATTTCCTTTTTTCCAGTCGCTTTGCATGGTAATTTAGCGACGTAAGAGTTCTAGCATCAGCAATGGATAATTAATTTACAAAGGTTGCCCAAGCTATTCTAGATGATTCTTTTTCCAATCAAGGAGTTCGTCATGCTTTGAATTTATAATTACTTACAGATCAACACCTGCAATGGGTTCTGTTGTGACCAATTCACCCCAAATTCTAACAACAAGCCAAAAATGTGGACAGAGAATTGGAGTGGATGGTAAGATGTCTGATCTTATAAATCCTAATGATTTTGGTCGATTGAATGCCGCTTCCTCAAGCTTATAATTGTTTATTAATGAGTTTTCCCATTATTTATAATGCTAGGTATTACACCTTTGGCAGTGCGGTGCCTTACAGACCGGTGGAAGACGTTACATTTGCTGTGGCACTTTTTACTAGAGAGGTGGTACTTACCAGAATTATTACATGGTACTGCAATAATATTGGAATGCTTAAACATAAATTCTGACGTTCAAGTTGCCTACTTTTAGACACACTACATTCTCTAACCGATTTATCGAATTTCTTTTGTTTGCAAAATTACAGTACCATGGTGGAACTAATTTTGGCCGGAGTAGTGGTGGCCCCTATATAGTCACAAATTATGATTATGATGCTCCTCTCGATGAGTATGGTATGCCATCTGTCAACTATACCTATTAGGTACACCAAATTGATGTTATGGGCACTGCTATTGAATTTAGGTGCATTTTCTTGTCATATTTGCAGTCAATGTGAAAGTTTTTTATGTTTTCTGTCTATGTTGCAGGAGATATTGCACAACCCAAGTATGGCCACCTAAGAGATCTGCATAAAGCTATAAAGCTTTGTGAAGAAGCAATGGTGGCAACTGATCCAGCATATACCTCTCTTGGTTCAAATTTGGATGTATAAACTTTAAACACTTCGAAGAATATTTACAAAAAACATTACTTCATTATTTTCTTTATATGTGAGGTCCTACTTCTACGGTATGAGTTGTGACATAAAGAATTGATTTTCAGTTAACATCTTTCTTGCAGGCAGCTGTTTATAAAACGGATTCACGATTATGTCCTGCTTTTCTTGCCAACCTAGGCGACCAGTCTGATGCGACCGTAAATTTCACTTGCCCGCCTGGTCTGTCAGCATCCTACCGGACTGCAAGAACGTGGTTTATAATACTGCAAAGTTTAGCATCATTAGTGTGCGGTGCTGCTAATTTATTTGTTTGCATAGTGAATTTCCTGAGCTTTGTCTGCAAAATAATCAGAATTCATTAACCTAAACTGGGATCACCACTACTTTTATTGTTAACGTGTTTTAATGCCAATGGGTTAGAATGTTTTAATATTATTGTTGGATCTTCTCCAAATAGTTAAGCTTTTGTGTTTGGCAATTACTAAGTGTCCAGCTTTGAGTATCACCACATGATGAAATTTGTCGTTGTTTTTCAATTGTTCCGAGTTTGAATACATATGTGAGCTTAAACAATGTATCTATCTTATTGATCTTGTGCATAACAGGTAAATTAGAGTGCTTAGATACTTAAAAACTTTTAGATAGTATCACATTGATAAAAGATAGTATCACATTGATAAAAGAAATGAGTTTGTATTGGTTTACAAGGTGAAGGTAAACCTTTACTCATAAACTCGTTTTTGTGATGGAATTAGACTTAAGACCCTTTTTTAATTTAGTATAAGAGCTTTGGTTTCGGTTCAAGGATTGGGCTCTATCTAACTATGCATGATCCAAACTCGTTTGTATGGGTGCAGGTACTATCGAGTGGACATGTGACACATAAAGGAGGGTATTAGATAATCTCACATTGGTAAAAGAAATAAGTTTGCATTAGTTTATAAGGTGACGGTAAACCTCCACTCATAAGCTTGCTTTTATGATGGAGTTAAATCCAAGATCGACAAAAACCAAACTTCTCCGATATCCGTTGGTCTTGCACCTAGAGGGTGTTTAAAAATATCATCTTATTTTTTGATGTTGCTAATATTATAATTGAAAATTTTTAATTTGTCTTGACAGATAAACTCTGTGGCTCTGGTTCCTAGCTTCACGCGTCAAGCGATGAAAGCTGCTGCTTGGAGCTATATAACTGAGTCAGTGGGCATCACAAAGAAGGATGCACCTAAAAAAGCTGAGTTAGTAGAGCAAATAAATACTACAGCTGATAAAAGTGACTACTTGTGGTATTCCTTAAGGTATAGCTGTCTATTTGTTTTCTCAAAGAAAAACGGTTGTCTCTACAAGCAATTATCCTTCTGACTTTTACTGGTGGCAATTGGCAGCACTGATATCAAAGATGGATCTCAAAGTGTTCTTCATGTGCAATCGATTGGCCATGCCCTTCATGCTTTCATTAATGGGAAGTTAGCAGGTGCTTGGAATCAGAAACTCTGATGAGAAAAATAAATCTTTGGTTTTTGTAGTTCTTTAAGTTGGAGGTCCTACGTGTTGTGTTTTTCTGTTTATTTGTGATGTAAGGCATTCACTAATCAAACTCATTAATCCTCTGTGATAATCTGCTTTTGCAGGGAGTGGAAAAGGCAGCATTTCCAATGCTAAATTCACAGCGGACATACCTGTCACACTTTTACCTGGGAAGAACACAATTAATCTCTTGAGTATGACCGTTGGGCTTCAGGTTTGGCCCTTCTGATGAAATTAATCCTAGCAGTTAACGAAAGAAATAACATCATATTCTAGCACACTAGTTTTATGGTCTTATAACTGCGAAAATTTCAAATATATATATAAATATAGACACACACACACACATAGATGAATGCGAGTATCATCTGATGTGATATGTTTTTATCTGTATCAGAATTACGGAGCCCATTTTGATAAAGTGGGGGCAGGGATCACTGGTCCAGTGCAGTTGAAAGGCTTGAAAGATGGAAGTACTATTGATCTGTCTTCACAGCAGTGGACTTATCAGGTAAATCCTTGTTTTGTGAGATGTTGATAACTGCTTTTTCCATTCCAATTGCATTGCCTTATGACGAAACAAATTTCCCATTAAGTTTACAAATAAGTTGATTAGCCTCTAGAAATATTTGAACAGTGATATCCAATCTCACTGTCTATTTGTTATTGTGCGTGCAGGTTGGCTTTAAAGGGGAAGAATCAGGTCTGCCTAGTGGAAATCCATCAGAATGGAAGTCACAACCTACCTTGCCCAAGAATCAATCTCTGATATGGTACAAGGTATTATTAAAATTTTTATCATATAGTTTTTCTTTATGTAAATTAAATTTTTATAATACATGTATTATTAAAATGAAGATTGTTAAGCTTAATATACTTCTTTTATGTTGATTTAGACGACTGTTGATGCTCCAGCCGGAAATGCCCCTGTTGCTATAGACTTCACGGGAATGGGGAAGGGTATGGCATGGGTAAACGGGCAAAGCATTGGGCGTTACTGGCCAACCAATGTCTCTCCAAATGATGGTTGCACTGATTCTTGTGATTACAGAGGAGAGTATAGTTCAAACAAATGCCTTAAAAATTGTGGGAAGCCGTCTCAGTCACTGTAAGTCCTATATAAACCTATGTCAATAAATTTAGAAACTTGTTTCAGATATATCGATTCAGATATCGCCAACCTTACAGGTATCATGTACCCCGCTCCTGGTTGAAACCAAATGGCAACATACTTGTGTTGTTTGAGGAGATTGGCGGGGATCCAACTCAAATAGCTTTTGCCACCAAACAAGCAGGAACTGTGTGCTCACATGTGTCAGAGTCTCACCCTTTACCTGTGGATATGTGGGGTCAGAAAACAGGAAATGCATCAGCTCCTTCCCTAAGTTCCCAATGGAATTTCTCCTATGGAACTCCTGATAGTGACTGTGGGAGTTTTAGCAATGGCAAGTGCAGCAGTACTAACTCTCTTTCCGTTGTACAGAAGGTGTGATCTCTTTTCCTCATTGTTTGAAAACATATGCATCTTCTCCTTCATCTCCTTTGTGATTATAAAAAAACTTGCATTAGTCTGTACCAACAAGTGTTTACTTTTACAGGCCTGCGTTGGATCGAAGAATTGTAGCATTGCAGTATCTACCAATACATTTGGTGACCCATGTGAAAAAGTAACGAAGAGTTTAGCTGTAGAAGCAACCTGTACATGAGGAGATGGTGTTGTAACCATCCACTCCATTTGGGGTACAAATGAAGTGTTGCCCCAAGTGTTCTTAATAATAAATTGGATGCTTACATAGTCTGATAGTAAGTAGAAAGAAGAAAATGGCATGTAGAACTGTGTCATTTCATTAGTGAAAAAAATATATAGAGAGAGGTAATACAGCATTAGTCCTACCTGGCACTGAAGCAATGCCTAAAAAGCTACATTTTCAGTACAAGATAGTTTGCAAAACTACGGAGATCTCATTTGTAAACAAAGTTTAGAACATTCAGACACTTCAATTTTTTGTAGATGTACGAGGAACAATGATGTTAATGGGCCAAATTTATAGCCCTTTTTTTTTTTGAAATTGGATTTCCAAAACATATCGCCCTTATTTGCAATAAAAGTTGCACAACTTTCTTCTTTATGAATTATGGCTATATGGCAAAGTAAAGCCCATGAGCCCCAAGTCCACAGAGACAAGCCCGCTGTAATCTTATAAAAAACATTGAATCGGGCCTGCAAATAACGGCCGACCTGTTTGACACCTCTATAATTTATTTATTTATTTTATTTTTTTAAGATTGTGGAGGAGAATTAAAATTAAAGAATGCTATCCACATCTTAAGTTTTAGAGTAAGGATAAAATTTAACCCCTTTAACCTTTTAGGATCAAAAGGAGTGTTTAACCACTCCTATTAAGAGTGAGGTGTTAATAACACATTAGACATGCAATATTTGACTCTTGTTCGGTTGGGATTAGCTTTCTAAGCCCATGTATCTTACAAATAATCAATGAAGATTCATGAAAGAGTTATGGCTCCAAATTATGGGTTGTTTAGTTTGCAAATCTGAATTTTGGATAGTAATATTCTATCTTAAATCTAAAATTTTCATACATACATATATACATACATATATATATGTAGACACCATATGTGGTAAGGGTAACTCGAATTGAGTACCTATTGAATAAAAGCTCTTTTACCACATTGGATGATGTCGACGTTGATTTCTGGTTGACGAGAGCTCAAAATCTAATACCTGCAATCAATGTAAAGTAAAGCAAAAAAAGCACAAGATAAACAAATGGCAGAGAGCAAAAACAGCACAAAAAAGAAAGGTTTTTAACGTGGTTCGATAAGTGCACTTACATCTACAACTGTTTCTCAATAATTCTGCAGAGTGACAATATAATATTGCTTGTGTGTATGTTTACAATGAATTTAGTCTCTATTTATATGGAAAGAGTGTTACAATTTTGGAAGAGATAAAACAGAAAAAGAATTTCACATTGAATGCACTTCCTAATTGGTTAGAGTCAAATTAGAAAACTGCTCTGTAAAACTCGGGATCACGCTAACTAAGTTCAAATTTTGAATTAACTTCAAATTCTGATGAAAGAATCACGATCAAATCGGGTTGTTGCTTTTTCTGGAAGATTTTCTTGTTTAACTGATCATTGAATGAGTTGTACACTGCATTGAATGATCTCTAGCTGTGCCCCGCTGAGTAGTAAACTGTATAATGTTAGTAATGATCTATTAAACAATGAGGGATGTGAGCTTGCTGAAGCGAGCTGTAGAGTTCGCTGGGCTTAGCGTTGATAAACCGAGCTTTATCTGCTGGGCCACTTCATTGGGTTGATTTGTTAGGCTTTTATCAGGTCTTTACCAGTCCAATTATTTAATTTAGAAAATACATATAACAGATGATAATCTAAAAATGTAAACTTTGAACAGGATAAAACTTTATTTTATCTCAAAACATTGATTCTGAACAATAATTTTTTTATAAATGTAAAATAAATTTCTTTAAATGTTGTTGGAAATAAAATTATCTCATGATATATCTCACAATAGTAGGATATGTTATCAACTAGTCAATGCCAACAAATCTATCAAGCTCACAAACCTAATTATTCCTTTTTTTTTTCTTTTTTTTTGAAGAATACAAACCCAATATTCAACTTGTTAGTTTCTATAGCTGGGCAATGGCTTTAATGGATAGAGCATCTGCCCTCAAACAGGTGGTGTACGGTTCTACATCTAAATAATACATCACCCACCATTAAATGCGTGGGTCTCTATTCCACCCCACTTATGTGTGGGGAGCAATAAGTGGGACGTTCCTTCCCATACAGATAATGCTCGTCGAACTACTTTCCAAAATCAAATTCTGTATGATTTCAATTGATCCTTAAGTTCATACCCGTCTTTAAAAATAAATAAATAAATAAATTCTTAGTTAGTTTCTCGCAAATACATTAGATGCCATATATTGTCCAAATTTGCACTTTTACTTTATTAATTCTTGGTTATTGCTTCTGACATTTGTGGGAAGTTCCAATATTATAAAGTTCATCCTTTATTGGGATAAGGGACCTAACTAGGTCACCATGGAAGTGGACACTATTAAGAGGCAAATCTCAGCCAGTCAACTTTCTCGACAGCTATGATATTAGCCACGTGAAATTTTGATTAGTAGTTGTGAGTGGAGATGTTGGGTAAGAACATTTAATGACAGAATTTTAGTAGATAGCAATTGTATGGTTGTAGCCTGTAGGGTGGGTTTTAAGTGGTTGGATATTAGGAACAGCAAAGACTAGTTGTGGAAGCCTTATTGGAGCATTTGACATGCTACTGTAGTCCACTCCTAATCTCCTATTAAAAAAACATGAAACCCCATCTCTTAATTGTCCTAAAATGACGTATATAATTAAATTTTAATGCGGTAATTATGTACCATTCCTATCAGTCGATTCAGTCATATGTGAAAACGTGACATCATGAAATATTCCTTTCACTAGTTTCTCCATTTATAGGTGTCAACTTGTGTGCAATTGTGACACCACTCATTGATTTTCTTTAACCGACCCTGAACCTTAGAGTCAATAAATGCGACCAAATTGGAGCTTTTATTTTGTCGTTTTATAAAGTCGCTTTAGAGGACGATTAGATATTTGTGTTCAGGTTTGCTATATATCCAGTAGACGTATAACACGTTTTGCAGCTCCTATCGTGATCTCGAATAAAGTTCGGGATAGCAAACAATTATGGATGATGACCACAAAGTTGGAGACCTACGTATAATAGTAATTATGACTGCCTAGAGTTATAAAGTTTTTCACAAGTTTTTATTTTTTTATTTGTTAATCATTGGAATTGTTTAGAAGACTACAGGAATTATAAGATGAAACACTGATAATGCGGTCTAAAAAATAGCTCTCATAAGGAAAAGGTCAACCCATACGAATGACGACTTACACAAAACTGGAAGGTAGCCACATAGTGACTGCAATATATGGATGTCAAACCCAAGTTCAATAAGGACTTAGATATACTGCCTACCACCAAGACAAAGCACAATAGACATTTTTTACTAAGTTATTGTTTGTATTATTGATGAATTGGATCTTGAGTAAAAAAGGTAGTGTGTGTGTATATATATATATATATATATAGACACATACACATTATCTTTCTTTTAGATATTTAATAAAACTACGCTTTGATCACTTTACCTTGTAATAGAGGTGGTTCTACACTTCTTCATTCATCCAATAGATAAAGATTAATTCGCATAAAAAACATTTTACAAGCCTATATGGTTAGTTTTAATCCTTCAATATGGAAGTTATTATTTGTTAATTGTAAAAATAGATATTCCAACCATGCAAGTAGTGAGTGATCTCAATAGATCTTGATAAACTTGTAATTATTTTAATATCATCTTTAAAATATAATAATAAACTAATAATAAGACACCACTTTAACAGGATCAAAAAAAAAAAAAAAAAAAACCTTTTCAAGTTGATAATCTTTGAGGTTATAAGATATCTTAGTATTAATTATACATCTCAAAGCAAAAGTCCAAGTTTAAATTCATCTTTACCCAAATTAGAAATAAAAAAAAAATTATGTAGTCTTCATTTCCGATAATTTTGATCATAATCATTGTGAATTTTTAATTTGTTTTTATTCAAATATCACATTTTTACTAATGAAAATTTTAAGAACAAGTCAATTTTTTTTAATGAATTTGTAAAGTAAAAGTAATTTGTTATGTAAGCAGTTAAGAAAAAACAAATCATATATAAAGAAAGTACAAAAATCAATGTTGATCAATTTTTATATATAATTACAAAGTAGCATGATCCCAATGGCTATTGTTGGAGCCGAAATTGTCCAGACATGTCTCTAGTAAGCCTTCACTCAGACCTTGCTTTCGGCTGTACCTACAAAATAGTAAAAGCTTGGTCAGGGTGGTTAGGACGATTGCTCTGGGTTCACCTTCCGAAGCTTAAATCAATAAGCTATCTCCCTCTGTTATTTTCAAGAACCATCCCCCCATTAGTTAAGATGGATTTACCTGATTTGTAAGATTGTTACCTATTTTATAGATGTCTCATTGCATATGAAAGTTTTTATATTTGTTCATTCAATATGCTTATAGTTTTGACGAGTGTCATTTGCATGTCTAACTTATATCCTTATTGGGGTGGCCCTTCGTAAGAAGGTCCATTTCAGGGTCAGTTCCTTCATGCAGATATTGTCAGTGATGTCACATGTCTCTTTATCAGTTATTCACGTTTCTTCTTATGATTAGGTCCATTTTACACCTTTACAACTATAAATTCAAAAATCTATTTTAATTCATTGAAAAATATTTACTCTCATAATAAAATAAAATATATCCGAATCTTTAACAAGGATATGAAATATATATATATTACCCAATTAATCATAAATGACTATGTTATTTGATTATTTTTTAATTTAGGTATATCTTAACATGTAAATGAGGAACCTCCCTCAAAGAGTTCCGCCATGATCAGCAAGAGATGAAGTTGAGTGCGAGTCATTCAAACCTCGTGGAGCACCAACCGATTAAAACACTATTAAAAAAGCCAATTATATATGTTTATAAAAACGAAAGAGAGATTAAATTGAAAATGATGAAGACATTAGAGAAATCCAAGACTAGGACCAGTGCCGGAAGGCATGTTGAAGTAAGACCGTTGTCGTGGAACTGATAACATTACTGTATCCAATAATTTTAATATTACTAAACTAAAACCCATTTTAGGATTAATTTGACAATTATAATTAATTAATCATGACCACTACCTGGCCTTAATAAGACGGAATCATGTCCTAGTCAGAATCGCGTGCCTTGTTGGGGCGAGAGAGTGCCTTGTTAACCGATAGCAATGGACTCACTGCGCGGATCGCACGCCCATTTTTGCACCGACAATGCACAATGATTAGATCATGTCACGGTTCATGAAATTAAATTTAATTAATTATTTATATTTCAGGATACAATTTTAATTAATGTTATACATCCAAACGCCTTGTAATCCCATAATAATAAAAAAAAAAAAAACACCTTCTAATTCAATTTTGATTCCATGTTACTATGTATCCATTTTTTTTAGAAATTTAGGATGTATCAATTAGTACTCCTTAATGATTAATCATTTCACTTAAAAATATATCTATTTATCAAATAACAAATTATAAGTTACGATATGATGTATTAATTAATAAATGAATATTACTCAATATGATTATTCGTTTCACTTAACAAATATAACATTTATAAAGTGATACGTAATAAAAGTTAACATTAAAAAGCGTGATATCTAGTATTATCGTTTTAATCAATATAATATACTAAAATTTGAATCCAATTATATAACCCATTAATTAATTTCATTATATCAATTAAAATTTTATCATGTAATATAATTAATTAAGTATACTTAAGTTGTTAGCATTTTGACATAATTTTGATACAATTTGATGAACATATTATTAGGGGGAAAATGTTGTGATCCATTTGACATATATTTTTCATATGAATAAATTACACTTCACAAAATTTTATCAAAAAATTTTGTTCAAATGATTTTACAAGGTAATTTATTAATTTTAGGATGATGTATTGATAATATAATAATTACATGTAAGCTTGCCACAATATTTGAACAAAATTTTAAATAGTGTAGCATTATTCTTTCTAATTGAGTAATGTTAATACTTTCCAAAAAAAATTTCAAAAATTTTATCCAAATAATATGATGAGTTAATTTGTAGCTATCATATAAATTTTGAGATAATGTGATAATTATTTATAAGCTTGTCTTATCATTTCGATAATAAATCTAAGCAAATTTTTGGATAAAATCATAATATTATTTTAAATGATGATATATTTTTTAAAAATTTATTTAAAAATTTTATTTAAATGATGTGATAATAATTTATAGTTATTATATTAATTTTAAGATAATATTTGAAAAATAAATTTTGGTAAATATATGGATGGTAGCATATAAAAAAGGATAACCTTTGCCATTACAAACGACAAACGCATTAAAATAATTATTCTTTACGTCTCCGTACCACCATCCAAAACACCAAACGTGGCACAAAATTATTGCTAGACGTATCATCCTTACACGTGTACTACACACACGGGATCCTATCCCTCCATGAGACTGTCCTTTACTCACTCAGCCAGCAGACTGCACCCAGCACCTTAATAAGCTAAAAAAATCATGCACACTGCTTTAATCATCCAGGGAGAAAAAAAAAAAAAAACAACAATAACAATACTCTTCATATTTTCTCTCATTTTGTTACATAAAGGTTGCGTCTCCAATGCGGAGTCGTAAGGAGGAGGAGGTTTGAGACTTGAGAGTTGTGTTTAGCTCTGCAAATTTGGCAAGCAACAGAAATCCGAAAAGTAAAGGAAAATCAAAACACAAAGCTGAAGCAATTAAAGTCGTTTCTAAGTTATTAACAGATGTTTTAAGTTAAGTACAAGGATAAGATTCTCTCTTTTTTTTTTAAAAAAAAAAGGCTGAGTAGTAGTGTGCGAAGAGTGGAGACATTTTGAAATGATGGTGGTTGGAGGAGGAAGAAAACGGATTCTGGAGGTTGTTTTTTGTTTGTGTGTTCTTGTTACGGCGTCGTTTGCTGCAAATGTGACGTACGATCATCGAGCGGTGGTGATTGATGGTCAACGGAGGGTCCTGATCTCCGGTTCCATTCACTATCCTCGCAGCACTCCCGAGGTAGTACTGTGCAAAGCACATGTCTACCTATGTTTGTTTGACTACGTTTTTATGTATTTTTATACGTGTTTTTTTTTTTTGTTTTCTTGTGGTGTAGATGTGGCCGGACCTTATACAGAAATCCAAGGACGGAGGTTTGGATGTCATCGAGACGTACGTTTTCTGGAGCGTACACGAGCCTGTTCGGAACCAGGTCTCTTTTTTCATTTTCAGTTTGGTCGCCTAGAAAATGAAGGAACAAGAAAAGAATCGAAACTTGGACAAATTGTTTTGATCTTCTTGTTTTTCTTTTTCGTGTTTTTTGTTTAAATTGTTTTTTCTTTTTCTATTTTTATTTTCTGTCTGCTTGTCAAGAAAATTCAGGAAAAAGGAACGAATTGAAATTTAAACAAATTGTTTTGATCTTTTTTTTTTTTTTGTGTGTTTTTGTTTAAATTATTATTATTTTTTTTCATTTTCTGTTTGCTTGTCAAGGAACTGCGGGAAAAAGAAAAGAATAGAAACCTTTTTGATGGAAAGTTACTGAACTTGAACAGTTGTTTATGGTGTTTTTAATTTAAATTTATTATTAGAATTGTATTGATGAATAAGAAAGTTGATGTTGTGGGTAATGAACAGTATAATTTCGAAGGAAGATATGATATAGTTAAATTCGTGAAGTTGGTTGCAGAAGCTGGTCTTTACGTTCATCTACGTATCGGTCCATATGTCTGTGCTGAATGGAACTATGGGTGAGAAAATGACTTGATAGTGATTTCTTTAATGTTTGTTGATTTTTTTTTTTTTTTTTTTAATTGGAAATTTTGTGTTTCTTCTTTGAATTTTGAGCAGAGGATTTCCTCTATGGCTGCATTTTATACCTGGAATTGAGTTGCGTACTGATAACGAGCCGTTCAAGGTTTTTATCTTACCTATTTTCTGCTTTCAGCTTGGTGTAAGTGTTTATTGATTTATTTATGTGTTGGATGAATTTGCTCTCTGCTTTTTAGGCTGAAATGAAGCGATTCACGGCCAAAATTGTTGATATAATGAAGCAGGAGAAACTTTATGCATCTCAAGGTGGACCTATCATTTTGTCACAGGTTTGGTTTTGTTGTTTTTTAATTATAATCTTTGTGTTGATTTTGGTGTTTGGTTTCTATTAGTTCTTTCCCTTTAGTAGTTGCTTTTGTATCATTATGGATTGTTTTATATGTAGTTAGTGTTTGACTTTCTGGGTATTGATAAGTATTTGTTAGTTGATGATTTGTTTTTGCTTCTCTTTGTCTTAAAGTTTTTTTTTTTTTTTTTTTTCTTTTTTAATGCAAGATTGAAAATGAGTATGGAAACATTGATTCTGCTTATGGGCCTGCTGCCAAAACCTATATCAAATGGGCAGCAACCATGGCTGTATCTTTGAATACTGGAGTGCCCTGGGTTATGTGCCAGCAATCAGATGCTCCTGATCCCATTGTGAGCTGTTTATTTAAATGATTCTTTTGCCTATTGAGGAGTTTCTTTATGCTTTATATTTCTTCACACTTACGTGTTTTTTATTACTGTCAGATCAACACCTGCAATGGGTACTATTGTGACCAATTCACCCCAAATTCTAACAACAAACCTAAAGTCTGGACGGAGAATTGGAGCGGATGGTAATATGTTTGATCTTGTGGGTCGTAATGATTATGGTGGTTTGAAAATGTTGCTCCCTTAAGCTTATCTGGAACTAATTTACTAACGACTTTCCCCATTATTTATAATGCTAGGTTCCTTTCCTTTGGTGGTGCGATGCCATACAGACCAGTGGAAGACCTTGCATTTGCTGCGGCACGTTTTTTCCAGCGAGGTGGAACTTTCCAGAACTATTATATGGTACAGCAATAGTATTGGAGTGCTTGAACGTAATTAAAAAAAAAATGATGTTCATCTTTATTACTTTTAGATGAAGTACATTCTCTAATTGATTCATTAAATTTATTTTGGTTGCAAATTTACAGTACCATGGTGGAACTAATTTCGGCCGGACTACTGGTGGCCCCTTTATTGCCACAAGTTATGATTATGATGCTGCTCTCGATGAGTATGGTATGCCATCTGTCCACTATATCTGTTAAATATACACCAAATTGATGGTATAAGGACTGCATTGCCTTGTCACATTTGCAGTCAATGTGAAAGTTTTAATGTTTTCTGTCTTGGTTTTAGGACATCTTAGACAACCCAAGTATGGCCACCTAAAAGATCTGCATAAAGCCATAAAGCTTTGTGAAGAAGCACTGCTGGCAACTGATCCAGCATATAGCTCTCTTGGTCCAAATTTGGAGGTATAAACACTTTGAAGAATACACACACACACACACAAACATCAGTTCATTATTTTCTTTGTCAGTGAACTTCTTCAAGGCCTCAAAAATATTTAATAAATTGCAACTTGCTACAGACTCCTTTCCTTTCTGCGAAATTTGAATTGCTGACTGCTTATATTATTTGTCCCTATCTTTTATTAAAAAAAGCTTAAAGCAATCTGATACTTTTCCCATCCTTGTGCTCCAAAATCTATTCATGAGGTTCTAATTCTACACATGAGTTGTGATGTGAAGACTTGATCTTTAGTTAACACCTCTTTTTCAGGCAGCTGTTTATAAAACAGGATCAAAATGTGCTGCTTTTCTTGCCAACATAGGCACCAACTCTGATGCAACTGTCAAATTCAATGGCAATTCTTATAACTTGCCAGCATGGTCTGTCAGCATCCTACCAGACTGCAAAAATGTGGCTCTTAATACTGCAAAGGTTAGCATTATTAGTGTGCAGTGCTGTTCATGTATTTGCTTGCATAGTGGATTCCTTGACCTTCGCTTGCATATACTCAGGATATGTTTCTATAATATTATTGTATTCTCTCCAATCAGTTTAAGTTTTTAGGTTTAGAGAACTAATCATATGGTAAATACTTATAATCTAAACCTCTCCCATGCCCATAAGAGCATGTGTTGGAGTGCTTAAATGATAACTATAAACCAAATCTGTCACACTAGGATTAGAGCCCAAGACCTCTTCTATAATGACAAAAGACTTTACCTACTAAACTAGCTAATACCACACCACAAACATCTTTTTTATTTTTAATGTTGCGAGTAACATAACTAAAAATTTTAATTTCTCTTGACAGATAAACTCTGCAACTGTGGTTCCTAGCTTCACGCATCAATCTCTGAAAGTTGCTGATGATTCTTCTGATGCGATCGGCTCAGCTTGGAGTTATATTAATGAACCAGTGGGCATCACAAAGAAGGATGCATTTACAAAAGTTGGATTATTAGAGCAAATAAATACTACAGCTGATAAAAGTGACTACTTGTGGTATTCCTTAAGGTATAACAGCTGTTATTCTTGCTGCTGTTTTCTCCAGGAAAAATTGTTTCCTTCACAAGAAATATCCTTCTGATTTTTACTGGTGGCAATTGGCAGCACTGATATCAAAGCTGATAGCCCTTTCCTTGAAGATGGATCTCAAACTGTTCTTCATGTGCAATCACTTGGCCATGCCCTTCATGCTTTCATAAATGGGAAGTTTGCAGGTGATGGGAATCAAGAAAAAAAAATATATATATATATATATGAGAAAAGTACATCTTTGATTTCTGTAGTTCTTTAATATAGGCAGGTGATGGAAAGTTTTCATTAATCAAACTTATAAATCCTCTGTGATAACCAATCATGTATAGTAATTAAGGTCTGTGAAGTATGATCTTGCAAGTTAAATTGCATCAAAATCTCATATGTCTCTCATCGGGAATCTGATGAACCGATTCAAATGTTATAGTTTTAACATTTTAGTTTCTGCATATAGCCTCTCCTGTTTTGTTCTCTAATTGAATATCTTTCACTAATAAATAAGTAATTGGCAAGTTATTTTAAGCCAGTTCCAAAGAAATTATTATATTTTTTATGGTGGTGCTCTTCAAATGTTCAAAGATTTTTTGCAAGTACGGACTGCTGCACTTTACTGATATATTATATTTGTAAAAATTGGAGCTTTTGCAGGGAGTGGAAAAGGCAGCAGTAGCAATGCTAAGGTTACTGTGGACATCCCTGTTACACTTGTGCCTGGGAAGAACACAATTGATCTCTTGAGTTTGACCGTGGGACTTCAGGTTTGACTCTCCTGATGAAGATTTATCTAACCAAATTATGAAATAGGAAACAACATCATATTCTAGCTCACTAGTTTGTGGTCTTATAACTGAGAAACTCCAAAGTTCGATATATTCATGAATGTGAGTGTCATCTGATGCTATCTGTTTTATCTGTATCAGAATTATGGAGCTTTCTATGACAAAACAGGGGCAGGGATCACTGGTCCGGTGCAGTTGAAAGGTTTGAAAAATGGAACTACTATTGATCTTTCTTCACAGCAGTGGACTTATCAGGTCAATCCTTTTTTTTTGAGATGTTAAACTGCTTTTTTCATTGCAATCGTGCAATCTTATGATGAAGCAAATTTCCCATTAAGTTCACAAATAAGTAAAGTTGATTAACCTTTTGAAGAATTTGAGCAATGATATCCAATCTCTCTCCCTATTCGTCATCATGAGTGCAGGTTGGACTTAAAGGGGAAGATTCAGATCTGCCTAGTGGAAGTTCATCAGAATGGATTTCACAATCTACCTTGCCCAAGAAGCAACCTTTGATATGGTACAAGGTAGTATTAAAATTTTTATTTTATAGCTTTTGATTTTGTAAATTAAATTACCTTATTGCAGTACCCAAAATGATAAGCTGAAATATTCAGTAAGATTCTGTGCTAAATTTTTGGTTTGAATAAAAAATTTCTGATAATTTAATTGCCAAGTTATTTGATTATTGAACTTCTTTTATTTTTGAGAATCATGTTGTACTGATTAACAGAGAAAATGAAGTTTGTAAAGTCTGTTAATTCTTTTAATGTTGCTTTAGACTACATTTGATGCTCCGGCGGGAAATGACCCTGTTGCAATAGACTTCACGGGAATGGGGAAGGGTGAGGCATGGGTAAATGGCCAAAGCATTGGGCGTTACTGGCCAACATATGCTGCTCCAAATGGGGGTTGCACAGATTCTTGTAATTACAGAGGAGGTTTTAGTTCAAGCAAATGCCTTAAGAATTGTGGGAAGCCATCTCAATCACTGTAAGTTCTACACAATCTATGTCAATATAGTAGGGGATTTATTCAGATATTTTGGTTCTGATATCACCAACCTCACAGGTATCATGTACCCCGTTCCTGGTTGAAATCAAGTGGCAACATAATTGTATTGTTTGAGGAAACTGGTGGGGATCCGACACAGATAGCCTTTGCTGCAAAACAAACAGGAAGTTTGTGCTCACATGTGTCTCAGTCCCACCCTCTACCTGTAGATATGTGGCGTTCTGATCTAACAACAGGAAAAAAATCAAGTCCTATTCTGTCACTGGAGTGCCCCCTTCCTAATCAGGTAATTTCTTCAATTAAATTTGCCAGTTTTGGAACTCCACGTGGCAGTTGTGGGAGTTTTAGCCATGGCCAGTGCAGCAGTACAAAGGCTCTTTCCATTGTGCAGAAGGTGTGATCTCTTTCACTCATTTGATCGAATTCTGTGCATCTTCTATGAGTTGTTATTTAACAAGAGTTTGCTTTTACAGGCTTGCATTGGGTCAAAGAGCTGTAGCATCGGAGTATCAATCGATACATTTGGTGACCCATGTAGAGGAGTGCCAAAGAGTTTAGCTATAGAGGCATCCTGTACGTGAGGAGATGGTGCTGTAACCATTCGCTCCATGTGTTATTGAATAATAAATTGAATGCTTACAAAGTAAGCAAAAAGAAGAAAAGGACATGTAGCATAGTGTAATTTCATTAATGAAGAAAAGAATATAGGGGTACTATCTTCTTTGAAAGTTCTCTGATCGGTGTGCAACAAATAATTATACTTGTTCCTAGGATAAAAGAATTGGAACCATGCATGCCTTTTCTGGCTGCAAAAGAATGCCTCCAATCTTTACATTTTCTATCAATTAATACCATAATCCACTACAATCTTTTAGCAAGTTGTTGAATAGATTGATCGATATAGAAAACAAAATAGCAAGACTCTACCAATGGAAATTATGCTGAAGGTAGGTTAATATTGCATATGCTGATTTAATGTTATTGATACAAAAAATATGGAGATCATATCTGTGTTCCAAAAGCAAAAAAATTGACCTGAAACAAAGATGAGCACATTCAGACACGAAATATACACTATTTAGATGAACAAAGCATTCTGATGTCACGGAAAAACAATGATGTCAATTGGGCAAAATTTATAGCCCTTATATGCAGTACAAGATGCACAACTTTATTCTTCTTTATGATTTTTATCAGTATTGAGCTACTCCTTCCATTGCAGTGAACCCGGATGGCCTCTGAAATCTGCAAAAGTTGCAGAGTGGTGAATACAAGGATGGAGTTTGGTACTTGTCCTCTCCACCCATTATCGGCATGGGAACTCCTCTCTTGACAGGACTAACATAGTTTGGCCTGTAAGTTTTCCCCAAAACTCCTTCAACAAGGTCAGAGAGGTTGGAAAACCTAAACTGTGTCTCTAAATGAGCAAAAGCATCATTGTCTGGTAACTGGTAGTTGTGAACCCTGTTTTCTTCTGCTCCAATATGCCTAACCTTCACATCCATTTGCACCAGACCAGCAACTGTCACTCTTACAGTGTTAGTATCAGCAGTTCTTTCCACCACAACTTCTCTTCCATCTTTGACCCTCCATTCGGCTTCTCCATCACTGGGGACATCAACTGTCTCACCATCCCACCTTACGGTGAGAGCATCAACCTTATCATCCCAATACGAGACTCTCTTAGCAGCAATGACAAGAGTGTGAGTGTCAAACATGACTGCAAGAGCTTGCACCCATGTAAAGTCGCGAGTCCTTCCCTCGGGTCGCGTTCCAATGAAATGAGCATTGATGTGGAGGTTGTCATCTGAAACTATGGCAAAGTTTCCTCCCTTTGCTCCATGGAAGTAGAACATGACACCATCTCCACCTACAAACCTAGGATCATAGCAGAGAGAGCCAAATCCATTGCAGTTTGGTTTCCTCCCTGCCAAAAGCCAACCAGCATACACAGTTAAGAACACATACATTATAAGACATCAAACTTGCTCTCTTGTTTGACAATATCACCTCAACATTAAAAGTAAAGGCACATATTTTACACAACAAAACCATTCATATCAAGCAAACAGATAAAAAATAAATAAAAAAATGGCAGGTTTTAATGGAGGTCAGGCTTACACTTGCAAGTGACTTCACACTTGCTACTGCAGTCAATGAAGCAACCCTTCTCCTTCTTATTATGCTTAGGCTTCCTCTGTGGGCACTCAGATGGGCACACTAGAATTTTCTGATTACAAGCCCCTCTTGCCTTACAAAATGCTCGTTCCTGCCCTGATGGTAGGGGTGTTAAAAGGCGGTAATGTGTTGAAGCAGCATCAAGGGCACCCTTCTTTGTGTTGTTATTTTTACTTCCATTGCCTTGACCTTGAACAAAGGTAGCTTCCACTGAAATGAATACTAGCATGGAAGCCACCAAAATGGTAGATATTCTTATATCCATGTTTTAGTATTACAAGCTAGTTGTATTGAGTTTTTCTTTTACTTCTAAGTTCTCCAGAGATGTGTGAGGATGGTATGCGAAAGAAGACAAGTATATGAAGGGGTGGTGAGGAACAAGTAGCCTTGGTGTTAGGCATAATTCAAGGGGAGTTTCTTCTTCCTATAAATGGACAGTGAGAAACAGCTCTTCTACTATTATTCTATAGCACTATGTTGAGGTTTTGAATTTGACCAATTGGGTTTTGGACTCCGTTTTAACATATAATTATAGCTTCTATAACTTCAGCTTGGTGATTCCTTGAGTTTCAGTAACAAGTTTTCAGAACCTAAATTATTTTAGTAATTGCACGTAAAGTCGTAAACTTCAAACTGTGGGTATTTGAATCTTAATACTAAAATTATTTTAGTAATGCGAAAGAGAAGCACCATATCCATGTTTCGTGCACATAGATGCGAAAGTTTGTCAATACTTCAAAGTTTGTATATTCAAAGTGCAATATGAAGTTATAGAAATAAGGTTTTGGTGTGAACACATGGTGTTCTTCTCTGTCACCTACTTTGTTTTACCTTTAATTTACTTCCTCTAATGTCTTCACTGAAACGTTACACTATAGCCTATAGGGCGGTCCCTTGACCAAAAAATTGTAGTGTTAAAAGTCAGTGGTGTATGCATGGAGAGGTTTAGAATTAAATCTACTTAATAATATTGTTTAAGAAGTTTCAAACATAAAGCGATCTAAGCAGATCATTGTACGCGTTACACAAAACCAGCTGAGGCAGCTTAGTATGGTAGATAGTGGCAACTTGAGGGCTATGGAGTCATTGAAGAGACAAGTCTTGCACCTTAATTAATGTCCATTAATTTGTAAGATCTGTTACTCATTAACGTTCTGATTACACTAGGTTTATATGTGATTAGAGCCCTCTAATGCCTTGGATCCCATGATTGATATTATCATGCAATCTTATTATATTGGATCCCATTATAAAGAATAGAAAACGATATTTGTATGCATAGGACCATCCCATTTTCGATATTATTGATTTATCGTGTAAATCTTAATTATTTCTTGGTTCTGTTTAAGTACTTAAAGTTCTAATCCATGGAGTTTTACATCATTAATTGAAGTTTCATTAATTTTTTTGTCTTGCGATAACTAAAATAGCATGAATTCCTTGTTTTAATCAAGAGTTTCGAGTTTAATTTTTGTTTTGAATTTATATTTGAGCTTAAATTGCTTGACAAACTTATCAGCGTTATATATGATTAGATATGATAAAGAATGATGTCAAGACAGTTACTAGGTTATTTTCATTTGATTTTTTTAATTTGATTTATGCTAGGAACTTTTTTTGTTATTTTTTTTTCAAATATGGTTTGCGCTAGTTTTGCCATATTATTTTTGTACGTCTTCTGCAATTTGGTTTGAATTTGCATCTATATTTGCACTTTAAATCATTAATTGAGCATTTATTAAAATAGTACCATAACATATTTTCGTACAGTTGGTATTTGAATCTTAATCTGTATAGTGCTTTATGTATATCAATATTTGAATCTGCTTCTACATTTTGACTTTAGATAATTGATTGAAGTTTTACTAACACGATATCAGAATTAGTTTATCCAGTCAATTCTAGTTTGGAATCCGCCAGAGCATTTCAATTTGGGTCTGATGGTTAGTAACAAATATACCCACATCTGCTGAAAGTACTTCAGCAAATTAATTTTTCACGATGAAGGAATTTGATAGCACAATGCACAAAAACTCCATGATTGAGGACCAACTGAATTGCTAGTATGTTATCAGAAAATCAGTCTTAAAAATGATTTTTACTCTGTTGATTACTAATGTGCTATGAACCAATTCTTTTTCTTGCTTTCCTTTGTTTTTTGCTGGTTTCTTGCTGTGAAACTACTGTGCCTTAAATTATTGATATCTTGGTGCTTGAAATCAGGGAGACCAACTTCAAAAATAATGTAATGGGCAACTTTCAAGGCCTTTATTTATATATTAATCAAAATAAACAACATGAATGCAAAATATCTTGATGCATACATTTAGATCCCTGATTGGTTTACGATGTAAAAATTTATATATTTATTATATATATATATATATATTTTTTTTTCTTGTAATTCTCAGCCTTGAGATGCTGAATTCTCACATTGATGCAACCCCAAATGGTCTCTGAAACCTGCAATACTTGCAAAGAGTTGAAAATAGTGATGGAGTTTGGTACTTGTCTTCCCCACCCATCATTGGCATCGGCACCCCTCTCTTCACAGGACTAATATAACCTGGCCTGTAAGTTTTCCCCAAAACTCCTTCAACAAGATCACTTAAATTGGTGAACCTGAACTGAGTCTCCAAATGAGCAAAAGCATCATTTTCCGGTAATTGATAGTTGTGAACTCTATTTTCTTCCTTGCCAATAGGCCTTACTCTTATGTCCATTGTCACTAGGCCTGAAACTGTCACTCTCACATTGTTAGTGTCATCGGTTCTTTCAACAATCACTAGCATCTCCTCGGAATGAGTCCTCCATTCTGCTTCACCGTCGGCAGGGATTTCAATCGTATCTCCATCCCATCTGATTGAGAGAGCATCAACATTGTCATCCCATTTGGAGACTCTCTTTGCAGAAATGACTAGTGTGTGTGAATCAAACATGACAGCCAAGGCCTGCACCCAAGTGAAGTCTCTGGTCCTTCCTTGTGGTCTGGTTCCAATGAAGTGAGCATTGATTTGGAGGTTGTCATCTGAGACAATGGCAAAGTTTCCTCCCTTAGATCCATGGAAATAGAACATCACACCATCTCCTCCAACGAAGCGAGGGTCATAGCATACAGAGCCATATCCATTACAGTTTGGTTTTCTCCCTGCCAAAAGAACATCAATTTAGTTTTGAGTACATAAATGGATAGTTTTCTATTCCTATAGTGTTCTTTTAACATTTGTTAAAATCTATACATGTTGTGGTCTTATAGTAGTTAGTTCCTTGTAAGATGTTGATTTCCAGTATTTTATATCAAATTCCCTTTTCAGATAAGAATCTATTAAGTGCTTTGATAAAAAGCATTTCAAGTACTTTTTATCTCAAGTTGGTCTAGTCTGATATGATTCTGTTGCTACTTGAATCACTCTCAATCACCCTATTTAATTGTTTTTATCAAATCAAAACAACTTGATCCTAGCTATGACTACCATACCAATGTATGAACCAATTTTCCCTAATAGAAAATTAACAACACCATAACTGCAAAAACACATTAATAAACTGTAACAGAACAAGTGATCAGTAGACTTACACTTGCAAGTGGCTTCGCATTTTTTGCAGTCAATGAAACACCCCTTGCTCCTCTTGTTCTTCTTAGGCTTTTTCGCGGGGCACTCAGATGGACACACTAGAGTTTTGTGATGGCAACCACCTTTTCCTTTGCAAAAGGCCCTTTCCTGTCCAGAAGCCAAAGGTGACAAGTCATCATACTTTGTCGTATCATCATCACCTTTTCCCTTGCCCTTCTCCTTTCCGTTCCCCTTTCCATTCCCATTGTTGTTTCCTTTTCCATTTCCACTTCCATTGTCATTGCCATTGTTGCCATTCCCATTGTTGTCGCCATGGTTGCCATTTCCATTGTTGTCGCCGTGGTTGCCATTTCCGTTGTCATTGCCATTGTTTTCATTCCCATTATTGTTGCCATCATTTCCATTCCCATTGTTATCACCATTGTTGCCATTCCCGTTGTTGTTTCCACTGCCTGCACCATGAACAAGAACAGTTTCTGTGCATATCAATAACACAAAGATAGCCACCAAAACATAAGACTTCCTCTTCCCTGCTGCCATCTCTATCTTAATCAATCTCAACTATTTCTCTGTCTTCTCTTTGTTGATATTCAACAAGGCTGCAACACAACATATATACATATATAAACTACGTGAAGAAGAAACCGATGATCCCTTGATTCAGGCCTAATCTTTGTGAATATCTTTGCTTCAACATGCAATGACACCAGAGAAAGTAGCTGCCAACTAGCATTTCCATGGATTAATTTAGCTTGTGAGATTAACAAAATACCTGTGAAGCTGTTTGTAGAAACCATTTTTTTATAAATTCTTGCAGTTTTCATTACTTTGCTTCTCTTTAGATACCAACTCGCAGGACTTATAAAAAAATAAAACAAAAAAATTGTAATAGTTTTCTGCTACTGTGGTTTGCTTCATAAACTAAAAGTGTTTTCACTTTCGTTTTGCTTACTCTACTTGTTTTAAGAGCGTATACGTTAAACCCCATGAGAAAAATTTCGTAAGGTTGCATTAAAATTGTTTTGACTTGGATTTTAATAATGCAGTTTCACTTGAAGGCATTGGTGGAAAAGTTTGATATGTGCATTGCAGGATTCACCAGGAAGTGAAATATATAAAATGCAGTCAAGTAACCTCAACTGCTGAACATAGACCTGGACTACTAGTCATGCGACTCGAGTTCTCAGAGTAACTCCGTAAGTATTTACTATTTTTTCTTTGAAATACCACATATGGTGTAGTAAGTCGGATTTAAAATATTGATTTCAATAAAAACTCTTTACCACTAGATTATATTAAGAATAGTAGTTTTTACTTTATTATTAGTTTTTTAAAGAGCTTTTACTTGTTAATCATATAAAATACTATATAAATATATAATCAATGGTTATAATCACTTTGATTGTATATTTTTTAAATAAATTATTATTATTATTATTATAAAGCATACAAAGTAATATCTTTTTCTTCATGTCAGTGAAAGTTGAACCTAAGGTCTCTTATACAATGACGGGAGATTTCAACAACTTAATAACATTCTTAGCAAAACAAGAAATCTAAGTCCACTCATTGATGCTTTGGCTAAATAAAAATATGAAATCGAGTACTCGTTCTTCGAAAAATGCACTGAACATTTAATTAATAAGAGTCAATCTTAGATTCTACGTTCTCAAACGAAAATTTAGTCATATTAAAAAATGTTGCAATCTACAAGTAAGGCATGTTGTAAGCAACAAGTAACCTGCATTTAAAGCACCAGAAACAAAGGAAATACAGAGCTTGCTTGCCATGCAACCATGAATCCTTACAAGCTCCATTTGAGACACTTAAAGAAAACTTTGCTAATTCTCCTACTAGCTAGCGTTTTAGACACACATCATTCATGTGAAGAACCAACCCTATCTTCCATCGTCTAAGATCCCATGAAACCTTTTTTTATTTTCTTACAAATTACCTCATAGTTCACACCTAAACATGCCCGTTTCATTGACATTTGAGAAAGCTTTGAATTGTCTATATCAACCGGGTTCAGAATGGATTTCCATGAATGATTATCAAAATCAAACGACACATTGATCAGGTAAAAGGTGGTGGCCACCTGATTGTGTTGTCAGAAAATTATTAATAGAATTAGCCTCACACATCAATATGTGATTAAATAATGAATTTTGCCATCATTCAGTGAGTTTAAAATGGCTTCTGCCTAGCCTGGTTTCAATATCATTTCATTTCAAACATTAGAGACTTACGAAGTACACGATGAAACATGATCAGATACATATAACATAATCTCAGGAGAGGTGATCTATTATTGATCTAGCATGCCATTAATATCTGGTTTGAATACTGCACAAGTGAAGAACTATGAACTAGATAAGCCATAAATGCTGGATGCCATATGCACTCCCACACATGTACATGAAACACATATTCCTTTTTAAGTAGATTGTCATTTGACAGAACCCTTACTTCAAAACCAATCACTTTATCACCTTCTTCAAGAAATAGAAGATAATTTTAACATCGTATACACAATAGAGGATGCAGAACCAAATATCTGCATTAGACAACGTTAGCCAAACCAAATCACCACAAGTAAAACTAACTACATGTTGAGACTAGAAAGGATTTGGTAAATTTATTAAAGATGCTTCATGATTATCTCACAGCCACTATAGGAATATAGGAAGATCATTCTTTGGTTGTTTGTTGAGACCTAGACCCTCTTCTCCTACTGCCACAATGCTAGTTGAGGCTTCATCTCCAGCCTCGCTTGCCATCTTCAAGAAGTAACTATGCCTGCACAAGCAATTACTTAGAACCTCAAACGAAATCATAATTATGGTAGGATATGGGAAAGCTTAATACCATCGAGTATCTGCTGTCAATTCAGGATGGAAGGCAGTGCCTAGCAAGTTCCCTTGTTTTACAGCAACAATCACTTTCTTCTCAGGTGTAGTGTTCTCCTGAAATACCCAATAACGGCCACAAAAACAGATCAAACAACTGCAATATATATACATATATATATATTTTTGTCTAGTAAGCAGTTACATGTTGGTTGCATTGTATTATGATTCCTGAGAAGTGTTTTTAGTAATATTCCAGAAAGTTACATGGCTCTCTCAGCCAGGTTATCAAACTAAGTCCCTGTTATTTAGTTCCAAAAGGAAGATTATGGGCTAAGACGCTAAGTCCTTGGTCGCTACCCAACATGACTCAAATTGCAGGAAGATATGATTGCTGAGAAGTGTTTTTAGTAATATTCCAGAAAGTTACATGGCTCTCTCAGCCAGGTTATCAAACTAAGTCCCTGTTATTTAGTTCCAAAAGGAAGATTATGGGCTAAGATGCTAAGTCCTTGGTCGCTACCCAACATGACTCAAATTGCAGGAAGAGGTGCTATATTTAATGGACAGCTGCAGTATCCTGGCCGATTAATACAGCAGCGCAGATTAAACAGAGGTAAACATACATCCAATTCTTAAGGTGGATACTGGATATATATAAAAACTACTTGGCCAGAACCCAATGGTTTATATTATTGGATAGATTCCAACTACATAAGACACTTTTAGAGGACTACCCAGTTGTAGATCTCCTCAGCAAAACCCTTGAAAAAATATTCATTCACCTTCAAGCTTGTATATAGTGACAGTATAATTCTAACTCCCTAATTGCTGTACACCCATCAGATCACCTGGGAAGCATAAGGATGTTGCTTTATTAACTAATAATTTTACATATTTGGGAAAACTTTATCTTTAATATAAGCCTTTAAAATACTCATATAGTGACAGTATAATTCTAACTCCCTAATTGCTGTACACCCATCAGATCACCTAGGAAGCATAAGGATGTTGCTTTATTAACTAATAATTTTACATATTTGAGAAAACTTTATCTTTAATATAAGCCTTTAAACTGCAATAGTACAATAAAAAACTGGGAACACAAAGTTTTCTATAGATAGCTTCTGAAAAAAAAGAAAAAAAAAGTGCTTTTGTGCTTTTATACATGATTTTCCAACAAAAACCCCAGTTTGGCTGCAACATCAGATTCTCAACTGATGTCACCCACTTTGAAACTCTAATTATGTAACTAAACCAATGTTACTGGGAACAAAAAACATCTCAAGTGTGTTCAATTTTTCATCAAAATAAAGTGAATGTTGAAACTAATAATTGCAAAAGGCATAGGCAAGCACAATTATCATATATACAACTTCAATAAATAGCCAAAAAAAAAAAAAACCATTAATCTTGACAAGAAGACAACTTTCAAGAATCATTACGTATGTTGAATGGGAGAGTGAATTTAGATTTAAATTATTGCTAGTAAATAAATCATTGCGATAAAAGAGAATGCAAACCTCTTGGATTTCAACAGTAGAACTTGAATACAACACCTTGTTAGATGGTACAGGATAATCAGCCAGCACTTCAACTTCTGGTCCTACTTCAAGGATAGCAGGAGCACGGATGAAAACTCCACGAAATGTTTCTGGACCACCTTCCTTGGAAGCAAGCTCTGGCACTGAGATATCAGCCTCAAAGCTTTGTATCTGAGCAAACATGATTTTGTAAACACAACAAACAGAATTAGTGCCCATGTCACTGCAATAGGTTACTGACTAGCAGCCTTTCCTAAGCAGGATAATATATTTTTTACTGTAAAAGTGTAACGTACAGAAAGTACAAAACAAAATTGAAAGTGAATGTCAATATCCTTTTAAAATCACTTGAGACGGGTTATAGATTATTATAGTTACCTATGCATATGAAACAATAACAAGAAGTTTTGTACAGCAGCTCAGAATTCAGCCCTACAGTTGAAATCTCATTGATAGATCTACACGTTATCTTCTTACAGAAAAATTAGAGATTGTTATACTGAATGCTACTAAATTCCAATTCCAAAATCCAAATTTCAATGCTACCA